>JABSTQ010009560.1:1200000-1564198 GCA_013358835.2 Ixodes persulcatus
TTAAGGTCAGATTGTAGCAGAATAGTGTCAGATATGTCGGTTATTTTCCGGTATATTACGCAATCGTCAGCAAAGAGGCAAATAGAAGAAGACAAGTTCTGCACCAAGTCATTAAAGAAACTGTGCAACAGTTTAAGTGCTTTGCTTAACTAATGTGGGAGTTGGTGTCTCGACATTTTTGAAGTAAAAAACAAAAAACCGCTTTCGCCTGCATGTCCTAGTTTTTATTTTAAAAATGGACAAAGATTGAGGTTTTCGGCGCCTCTCAACTATTTCACTAACTTCCGAGTCACGTGCGCTGTGACGTCAATGGGGAAGGCGCGGGGTTCTGGTGAAGCTCTCTCTTTAGAGCCATCAGTGAGCGGCGAGAACTCATCCGCTCGCGACCGCGTGACCACGTGCTGGCGGGCGCAGCGCGAACAATATGGCGAAAGGAGGAAAGTCTCATCCGGGTCCGGCCATACCCGTCCGGCCCTGTCCCCCCCTCCCCCTCCGGCTTCTGGCGGCTGTTCCGCTGCTGACGGTTTTGTGGACCTAGGATAGATGCCGCCACTGAAACTCCGTATAATGAACGTTTTGTCGATTATACCAGTTTTTTTATGCATTTATATTTATGTTGGAACGACACGATTCATAGAAAAGTTACCTTTTATCGAGCATGTATTCGCACAACTTGCTATCTTTCTACAAGATTCCCCATTGACGTCATGCCGCGTGTTTCTCATGGCCGCCGCTCGCGGCTGCAGATCGGGGAATATTCTAATGTTTGCCTCGCGATTACGCGGCGGAATCGCAACATTTCGAAAGAAGGAGGTGTGTTTTCTCTCCTTTGTGACAAGGTGAACAACCTCAAAAGTAGAAAACGCCAATTCTTTCAACGTTAAAATTGTTGCACAGCTCCTTTAATGTAAATAAGAAAGAGGAGCGGGCCAAGGCACTGAGCCCAGTGGGACACCCGAGCTGACTTGAACAGTACAAGAATTCGTATTACTAGCAGTAATGATTTGTGGGTGGTTAGTTAAAAAGGCATGAATCCAATTTAATATAGGGGAGACAATGTTAAGTGATTGTAATTTATGAAGACGGAGTTTCTAGGAAACTTTGTCAAAATTGCCTTTCAGAAATCTAAAAATACACAATCGGTTTCATAGTTATTATCAAGAGAATGATGGAGATCATACGTGAAGGATAGTAGCTGCGTATCGCATGAAAAACGTTTTCTAAGGCCATGTTGTGAACTTGTAAAGAAGTCATTAGTTTCGAGATAATTTACAATACTGCGAATAAATGACGTGTTCAAATATTTGACGTGGCACATTTCTTGAAGAAATTGGTCGATAATTGGATGGGTTTTGTTTTTCGCCATATTTGGGTAAAAGAACCACATTCCCGAAAATCCAATCGCTTGGGACTACGCCATGGATAAGAAACTGCATATAAAGGTTTGAAAGAATTATTGAACAATACATATTAATTTTTTTTAAGAACTTAAGAACTTGCTGTTAATCCCATCTATTCTGACGCAGGATGAAAGCTTCATATTAATAATAATGCCAGTCACACCAATTTCGTCAACTGCCGCTGAATCCATGGTCACCTTCAACATTTTTTTTTTTTTTAATCACGACGTATACTCGAAACTTTAGTTGCTACCATAAGAGAATGTTGACGAATTCACTTCGGAAGTAATATCAGTTTTTACAAGGACGACTTGGGCTTTGTTAAGTCGTAACTCAACTAAGCTAAGTAATAGCTTCACCGATCAGTCTAAGCCCAACAACGGCTTAGTCATGAATCATCTTTACATCTCGGAGAGATGATAAATAGCGCGGTAGATATCGCGTGCAAGTTCATCTAAAAATGAGCCTTAAATTTCTAACGCCTATATTTTTGTTAACTCAACGTGCACATAAAGACGTCCGTGCGTGCCAAAACAAAATAACGAATCTTTCTAAAATTGCGCCTATTTTATAGTGGTTTCCGCCGCATGAGACCGTGATATTATAAAAGGGCGTAAGCAGCGCAGCATCCCTACAGCTTGAGATACGGAGGTATGCAATTCTTAGTCTAACATATATAAAACAAGACCAAGTGCAAAATAAAAACGGCAAACTATAAGAAAAAAAAAAAACAGGTTGACCAATTTATGGGGAGACGCGCCTTCCACAGCCTGACAACAATTTCGCCCGCACATATACTCAGTTGCAAAAAGAAAACAAAATGCCATCACAACAGAGTCTATACTCAGGGTACTGCCTTTACCTCACGTTGAATGTGTAATAAACTCCGTAAATAATGCGTCAGTAATAAGATACCACACACGCACCCACACACACAAAATGTTCGGAGTACGCTCTTCCCTAAAGTATGCCTTTCAAAAACGGGGCTACCCCTAGAACGCCCTCTGAAACGTGTAATTTTCGGTGGTGTTTTCTTTTTATCTTTTTCTTCTGTTATGCAGCAAATTCTCTCTTTTCTACACGAGCTTTGATGGTGATAAACGAGAGGTCGGGGAATTGCGATGAAATATGCGAGAGTATTGGATTCTTTTTTATATTTTTATTATTATTATCGCATATTCGCACGTGGCTGAGCCCATAGAACATAACTATGTTATCTCCAAAAGCGCATCAAGGAAAAAAATTTAGAAAAAAACAGTAGTTGGGAAAATATCCGGGATGAGAAAGATGCATCGTGCGCAGTATAAACGATGTCTCTCCGCAGATTCATAAAATATAATGTTGAATACCGAAAGGTGTAGCCTAAGCATGTGCTATTTCTATGCTTTCGTAGTGATCCCTCCTTTTCGCTTAAAATCTTTTTTGTTTATTGCGTTTGTACACGAAGACGCTCGTAAAATTCTACGATTCTTTGTTTTCTTGTTTTAGCTTAGATATTTGTGTACATAAAATCTAGGCGTACCTTGCATAGTTACGCACCTGTAGACTTTCTTAGATAGCTGTTTTTTTTTTCCTCTCGAATTTATAGTTTTTTTTTAATACAACTATTAACTAAACTGACCGAAGCAAGCGGCCTAAAATCACTCACAGCTATGGCCAATTATCGAGCCAGTGAACATACGGATATATGTAAATAAAACTGCCCCAACCGGGAGTTATACCGCGTCTGCGCGTTTGCAGAACTTGGCACCGCGAAAATATTCCGTGACGCTAAATCAGGCTGACAAAACGATTGGAATACTCTTTTTTTTTTCGTCTTTCAGTAGCTTCTGCTTCGAGCCATTTGGATACAAAGTGTAGGTCCCCAACGATCTGCGGTGGAGTGGGCCTTCAATAGTCATCATAACGCCCGAAGCGGTGTTGCCGGTCCGGGCACCATACGTTCCGTGTGTTCGATGCTCTCGTTGAATAATACAGCGACTCGCTGATTTAAAGCGCTCCACTTGAGTGCGTCCCCCCCCCCCCCCCCTCTCGACCCCTACAGCTATATATATAGACCCGGCGCTGTCAGTGTTGACGACACTCACGCCGCCAGGTCGCTTCTTTACATAAGAATACAATCGCCCCCCGGGTAACAATAGGCCCAATTTCTTTTTCTTATACGGTTCGACGAGGTCTTCCGATCCCCGTTCAGATCGAATCTCCGGAGAATAAAGGAAACGCGGCGCCTTTTTATGACCGCCGTCGTAAACATATCCAACACACCAGCAGCAGCAACAACAACACACGTCGCGGTCACAACAATGGCGAATGGGAAAGGAGGAATGGGAGGGGTAGTAACCGTAGTTTATGTAACAGCCGCGCGCGCGTGCACCCGCGTATGGTTGTGGCGAAGGGAGAGGAGGGTGGGACGGCGGTTACGCGTGCTTGATTGGCCGAAAGGGCGCCGACTTTGTGTTGACCGTGCTCTGCTCTATGAAGTGGAATGGGGGGCCTCTCTATAGTTGTTCCCGAGAGGTGTGGGGTGTTGTTGCGCGCTGCCGGGGTCGAGGGTGGCAATGGGTAGCAGACGATAGAGTTGCTCTCGCAGACGAGAAGCAGTCCGCGGTTTTCACGTTGATTGGATAGTCGTCTCGGGTAATGGCACCCGGTGGACGGACGCCCGCCGTCTGCTAACTCGGTTTTCGGCGTCTTTGCGCCCGCTGGGTCTGGTAATTGTCTCCGTTTTTTGTTTGTGGACTTTTAGGTTGTTTTTGCGTTCTGTGGTTATTTTTTGTTGCGTCAAGCACAGATTTAGGTGAACCAATTATTTTTTTCTTTCTTTTGTATCGATATTGTGTTTGGGTTAGAACGGAGCTGCGTTTGTATATAGAAATAAATTTGTGCATGTATTCGTCGGATCATATTTCAATATTCAACCTATGTATCCTGTTCACATTTTTGGGTTGCCAATATTATGCTCCTTGCGAAAGAAAAAAAAATGTCAACGATCGTTATGTACAAACTCCAATAGTACAAGAAATGTATTATCGGACGATTGTTTAAATTTTCTTAGGTGAAGAAGAACGTATTGTTTATTATTTGCCATCAAAACTCCTTTACACCATCACCACGCACTGCGGAGAGTATATCGGGTGATGGCGACAGCAGACGCAGGGCACACTGATGCGCGCAGAAACTCGTCGAGCTGGCGCAGGGGTAGGGCATAGGGCTGCGGACCAGAGTGGTTCTGGGTTTGACTCCCGATGGCCGATGAATACTGTAAACGACTTTATTTTTGAGGGCTCAAGATTTCGCGAATTGTGCAAAGTGTGGTTGTCAAGAATATTTTGTGGGAAAAAAAAAGTTTGCGAGTTCAAGTGATGTACTATGTATTTGTTACCGTGGCACGATATATTCTCGAGTTGAATTTCTCGCGATATTTCTCGGCTCGCGAAATTCGCTAAAATTAGGTCGCTTACAGTATACACTGATCGTCCAAAACAGTATGACCACCTTCCTAATACTTCTCCGATTCGCCTTTGCCACGCAAAACGATTGCGAGGGTCGTCGGTTGCGGAGTCCCATACCAGAAACAGTCTAACGAACTCTCTACTGAGAAACACTCGTAGCGTGATCTGCATCGTAGTTCAACGAACTATCTGCTCAGAAACACTTGTACCGTGACCTGCATCGTATCTATAGCCGTCAGTTGAGCCGCGGGTAGCCGCCGATTTTTCTTCACCAAGCGGGAAAGTCTCCGACGACCACATTCTGTAATGAGGCGTGGACGTGCAATGCATCGGCTTCTGTTTCACCATCGTTCTTCCACTTTTGGTGGGAACTACTAACGGCGGCAGCTCGCGAACAGCCGACGAACCTCGCAGTTTCAGAGATAATCGTTCCGAGCCGCCGGGCCATCTCACGACCTGCCCTTTGTTAAAGTCGCTTAAATCAGCTGCCTTTTGTAATACATGCGCACGTCGTCGACTGAATAATCCCTTCGTATCCCCGGCAACCGTTAACTATACCATCCGCATCAGCAGGTGGCAGAGAACGCTCGCATTAACTTCATTGATGGGGTAAATAACGCCGATGGTGCGTCATCTAGGCGCGCTCATTTACACGGTGTAGGGGTGGTCGTCATGTTTTGGCTGATCAGTGTACATGCAGGCTGTTTCTCGAAACGCGGGCCAAATTGTTCCCGCAAAAAGTACTCGCAGAAAAAACAAAGGTTAAGGTCGCATTGGTCTCTGTCAAAGTGCCCAATTGAGAAAATGAATAACGTTTGGGCATAATTAGTTTATTCGTTGCTTTCGAGTAATTAACTCTTAATGACTAAATTCACAGGTATGGTTTCAGTTAGAAACCTGCTGTTCATCATCAAAAATTCATCAATAAACTCATTTTAGGCCCCTATGTAATTTTAGAGCTTCTAAAAAAAAAAGCCTAATTTTGTACGCGTTTCTAGGTTTCGATTTTCTATCATCCTATCGAAGCGCATATTTGTGCCTCCGGTCTGCGGCGAGCATTGTTTCGTTTGGTTTCCTTTTCTGATTCGGATGTGGCGATAGCGGACACAGTCTGGCAGGCAAACTGCCGGATTTCTTGGAGCACGGGCAAAAATTGTGCCGGTAAATTGCCGGCACACGCCCCCGAGAAGCGGCACCCGAACGGCGCGCACCCGCCAGTCTTTGACCACGCGAACGCCCTTGCCGAAGATATGGCTGAATACTTGGCCGAGAATTGACCGCCCGAATCAGCCATTTAATCGACGTTCACAAACTCAGAGCCCGGTACCCGCGCATGCTTCCCAAAGCGAGCAAAGCACGCGCCATACGCACGGACGCTGAAAATGGCGCCGTACTGGCGCGAACGTCCAACTTTATTCGACTTCTCACTTACACGAGTGCGCGTGTTGCACAAGGCTGTAATACATGTCGTCCGATGTAAATCCAAACACGTTTTTTGTAATAGTGGATTATTTTTTGGTAATGTGGTATATTATAGTTTGGTGTATTATATTTTGCCTTTTGACGTAGCACCTTTTTAGATCGCAGCTCTTAGGCGCCCGTTTCCGGCTTGAGCGGCGTCGCCGTCGGCGTCGGCGTAACCGCGCGGTGCATTATGGGAAATGTCCCATAATGCACCGCGCGAGCCTCCCCCCCGAGATCACGTTACCCCCCTGCCCCCGAGCTGCATTATGGGAAATGTCCCATAATGCACCACGCGAGCCCCCCCCCCGGTCACGTGACCTCGGGGGGGGGGGGGGTCACGTGCCCCTCAGGTCCCGAGGTCACGTGACCCCCCCCCCCCGCCCTCGAGGTCACGTGACCCCCCTCCCCCCGAGGTGCATTACGGGAAATGTCCCATAATGCACCGCGCGAGACCCCCCCCCCCCCCGGGTCACGTGACCTCGGGGGGAGGGGGAGTCACGTGACCCCCCGAGGTCACGTGACCCCCCCGCCCGGAGGAGATTGAAGAATGAGGGGAGGAGGAGGAGGAGGAGGGGGGGGGGTATACCCTTCCCTGAGTACCCTTCCCTCCACCTCCTCAAGAGCTGCGCTCCAATTCGGCGTTACAGGGAGTTGTAAACGGCTTTCACTTTTTTTTTTCTCTCGATATTATGGCAGCAAAGTGAATGACCACAAAGATGTAGGCAATGCTTCACAGCATGTTACAGAACTCGACGTACTCTTCTATGCATGCGTCGATATCCCCTGCAGTAGCTGGCGCTGCCCTCTTACATATTTTTATGTTTTTACTTTCCAAACTTTCGTGTCTACTGTAAAAGAGTATGTGGCCAATGTAAATGTGTATAGCACCGGCAACGCTTATGTTCAAAGAAAGCAAAGTCAGGCTAGCCTCTTCCTCTTCTTGCATCGAATACTACACCACCACTGCCGGCATCGCCACCATAATAACCTTCATCTTACCATGGCCAGCCATTTGGCGCCACCTACAACCGCCATTTCATTTTTTTTATTTGTTTTATATATTATATTTATATTTTGGCAAAAATCTATTTTCATCGTTTTTTTTTTTTTTTTTTTTTTAATAATCTTGAGCCAACAAGCGAAACGTAGAGGAATGCTCTAACTTTTTAAGCGTTTTTCTTTTTTTTTCTTTTTATTATTCGTGTGCTATATTTTTTCCAGTTTATTACTTTTCCTTTACTTCTTTTTGTGTGTAATAGATGGATTTCACCCCGCTCCAATCAAAAGTTGTCCATCCCCTCGCACGCGAGAGAATGCGCGCGCGAAGATGAAAAATATCCCATTTTTCACTGGAGGAGGGGTTACCGTCCAGGGAAGCGTGAAGAGGCATAGCTGCTTCCAAATAGGACGCCTTAAAAAAAATAAACGGGCCTAAAAAAAAAAAAGTCTTCAGATAGTTAAACAAAACTTCAAAAGGAACGCAGCCAGGGGGGAGGTTGGGGCTCGCGCGTTGTCTGCTAAGCCTAGTATCGTCTGCTAACTCGCTTGTCGTCTGCTGTAGGGGTGTCTGACATATTGTGAGTTGAATATTTTATTGCGACGCTGTTGTCGAGGGGGCTTTGTCGTACAGTTTCGAGCACTTTGTATGCGGGGAATTTAAGGTCGCTTGCTTGGCGCCTCGTTGAAGCGTATAGATCTTTGTTAATGCTATGTTTTTTTTCTCGTCGAGGGTTTCGTTAATGCCTTTGTTAAGAGTTCGCTTACGAGGACTCTTTTTTTTTATTCGAGTAATTGCGGAAGAAAGTGTACGTTTTTTATGTTTTTCTTGATTCCTAGCGCAAACGAGGCAATGATAATGCCACGTGATTCGCCACTCCTGTACTCCCCAACACTCGACAACCTTTTTTCTGTGTGTGTGTGCAAAGAAGCGAGCGATTCGGTCCTTTTGTTGTCTGGCATAAAAAAATCTCCGTGCTGACGAGGTTTGTTTTTTGTTGTTGTTGTTGTTGTTTTGGGGGGCAGGGGTTTTTTTGTTGTTGCTTTTGTAATTAGGGAATTCATCCGTGATGAGTCGATATATCGACAGCTTGTTGTCCTTGTTTTTGCTGTTGTTTACTTTGACTCAGCGCGGCGCATGCTATTTTTCTCGCAAACAGGCGTATGCTGAAGTAACGCGTGAACAGCTCGAGAGGACAACAACAACAAATTTTGCCGTTAGCTGTTTTTGAAATATAAGTTGAGAAATTGAAGCCGGCATGTTCCTCCACTTCATCGTCACGTCCAAGCAAGCGCGTGAGGGAACAAGTGTTCCCCGTGAAGTGACGAAAGACAAAATTGACAAAAATCAAGACAGAACTAAAGACTAAAAAAGAGCAACACAAAACGTTGACCGGAAATTTCGATTTCCCAGAATGTACAAAACGGGGAGGGATCAGTTTTTCTAGGAAACATTTTATCGCCCCCTTACGTCTCTTTTTTTTTCTTTTTTTTTTCGTGCTTTTTATAGTTTGTTTTTCTGGCTTTTGGCAGATTTTATTAATTTTTTTTTTTTATTTTTTGTTTAGCTTCGATCGTCATTGTGATTTTTGTGCCTCTCTTGGTTCGTTCAATGGGACTCCCTTTTGTTTATGACTGTATGTTTTTTTTTTTTCTTCGGTGGCTCGACATCGTTTACATACCATTTTATCTTGGTGCTTTCTGTCATAACCAGGCACGTAGCCAGGGGGGAAGCAAGGGGGGGGGGGGGGGGGGAGGGGGGCCGGGTTCATGGGGCCGCCTCCCCCCCCCCCCCCCAGAAATCTTTCATTTTGCTGGGGCCTCCTCTCCCCCTCCCCTTCATAGAGCATTTTGTCATGAGCGCCCCCCCCCCCCTGAATCAAAATCCTGGCTACGTGCCTGGTCATAACGCTTTGTCATTTACGGGTTTTCTTTGTATTTTGCTCGCTCATTGATGAGTGGGGTTTATGTTCTCTATTATTGTTCGTCGATCTGCCTCAAAACAATTTTTTATACTTTTTTGTGTCTCTCCCCTTCCACTCTCTTTCTTATTATATATGTATATATATATACATATATGTATATAAATAAAGACAACAACATTAATTCAGAAAAAATATATATATATATATATATATATATATATATATATATATATATATTATATATATATATATATTTTTTTAATTATTGTTGTTGTCTTTTTGTGTAAGAACTCTACTTAGAACTTTCTACAAGAGAAAAGAAACTCTCGTAGCTTCGAAAAGAGTAGAAGCGAGATGAACCGCATGTCACTCTATGTGTTTGACAAAGGAAAATAGACGTTGTCAGAGAGGAAAGAGAGAGAGAGAGAGAGATGGTATTTCTCTTTTCGGTTTATTTTCGTACGTCCGTGCGTCGCTTGTCCCCTGGTTGTGCGATTTGTCCCGCGGTGTGGCGGTGACGGTATGTTGGGAGTACGACGATGCCTTTCGCTGGTAGTGCTGGCGGCCTTTAGGCCATTGCGGGGAGAAGGGCTTGTGCACCGACTTGGGCAAAAATGTGTGTGTGTTTGTTTGTTTTCGGGTGCGTTAGATGTGACCTTATCGGGGAACTCCGCTTTCCTCCCTCTTGTACCTCGAGGGTCCTCTCTAAATTGATAGACGCCGCAGAGGAAAAGTATTTCGCTGACAGAGGAGGGGGGGCAAGAGGGATCGTTGAGGACTCCCTCTTTCTCTCTTTTTTCTTTTTCTCCTCGTCTTCAATTTTCGGGACAGTGCAGTATTGCCCCGTTCCAGAAGATTTTCTCTTTTAGGTTGTCTTTTTATTGCGCGAGAGAAAGGCCCCCGGGGTATCATTTTAGTTTTGTAAGCCTAGTTTTTATACTACTGGCCAAGTCGTTTAATATAGACGTCTTTTTATATATACCTTACTTATACTACTTTTTATACGCGATAGGCTTATTGGGGAGGAAAGGAAAGGGGGCAATGCCTTCTGCATCGGAGACATTAGTGAAGAAAAAATAGGACATAACGTGGTAGGGGATTTCTGATTGTTCGGGGCAAGGATCCACTCGGAGCGTGGCATAGTAGTTTAGAAAGGGAGAGGAAGGAGCAGTGGGTGAGAGAGGGAGAGGGAGGAGGAAGGTATGACGGAGAAGGGTGAGAAGAGTTGCGGGTAAGGGTCTGCGTGTTCCTGTGCTTGTTGAGGGCGAGAAGTAGCGCGAAAGGATCGGCTTTCCCTCATTCATTGGGCTTACGTGGTGAAGCCAGAGGCCCAGAGTCCGTTTGATGTCTCGACGGGCAACTCTCATGTCGATGTGGTGTTCGCAACTTTTCTTAATTTATTCTAAGGCCATCGCTACATGAATATTGGATCTTTACTTTCAGATATCTCGAAATTTGTAGAGTTATGTATATATAAATAAAAAAAATCACTTCGGCCAGTTAGGTGTTTAGAGAGAGATTGAATTTTGCTTTAGAAAGGGTATTACTTTCCTTTGTTCGAATGTTTAAAATTTTGCTATCTCCTCATTCCCCAGCTTTTTCTTTAGTTAAAATGTAAGAAAGTGAGCAAGAAAAAAAATCGTGAGTAAAGTTCCAGTGGAACGCTTATTTTGCCTGCCGTCACTTTTCTTTTTCTTTTTTTTTTTCTTAGAAATACTTTAGTATTCTTCATTTATGACGAAGAACGAAAGTCGATTCTAAGCTCCTGTGAATGTTTACACTCTCAAAAGTAAATAATAACAAAAAC
The DNA here is from genome assembly GCA_013358835.2 of Ixodes persulcatus. Taxonomy (NCBI): domain Eukaryota; kingdom Metazoa; phylum Arthropoda; class Arachnida; order Ixodida; family Ixodidae; genus Ixodes; species Ixodes persulcatus. The sequence continues at coordinate 1,211,045 of JABSTQ010009560.1, forward strand.
AAATCCAGCAGCGTGGCGCGATTTAAAATGCCCCGTCATACACTTCACAAACGCCAAGATCCAAAAAACAAAAAACGGAATATATGACGGCACTTTTCTCCGATTCAATTACCCTGTCCACACACGCGCTCCCTGACTCACATGCCGGGACATTCGTAACGGCATTTCTGAATTATCTTTTATTATATCATTCTTTTTTTTTAAATCTTAGTTTCATTCGGTTCACTTACGCACTGCATGTACGCGAGTGCTATTGAGTTTGTCAGCGGTATCGACAGAGGCCGCCCCCTAACGCCCATACCTCACCCACCGGATAATCCTATAAAGGTGCCCCTCTCTCTCTCTCTCCCTCTCCCTCTTTGCTTACCGCACGCGTCCCTCTATTTGAGTTTCGCGGGGGTCCGTGTCTTTTTAGATTCATTCGTTGCGCCTAGGGCCTCCCAAAAATTTAACGGGCAAACACGCGCGGTGGAAACTATATATAACTCTACGGTAGGCTCGATATAACGAAAGAACTCGACGAGGAGTAGAAAAGATAGTCGGAAGTAAGGCAGATATAAATAAGAACGTATCCAATTAACATCGGCCAACAAAAATAATCGTCGAAGCGGGGACGGTGAACGAACGAACGCAGCCTAACTTCTGTATGCTGCTCGCTCCCTACCTTCCGCTTGACGGAACAGCTTTTTTTTCTCTCTCTCTCTCTCTTTATATTTGGTTTCACAGTTCTGATTTCTCCCGACTTTATTTCCCCAACTTCCCAAAAGTCTTTTCTGGGGAAAGGGAACGGGAAGTTTCATCTCTCTTTATATATTTATATATATATATATATATTGTTTATCATCTTACGTGTGGCTTTTATGTTTAGTTGTTGTTGAGGTCGGCTCGGAGAGCGGTGGGGCTACTCGTTCTCGTGTATATGTGTACTTCGTCCGTTTAGCCCGACGAAAAACGCCGGGACTGGTAGAGGGGGGGGGGGGGGGGGGGGGGCGGATACCTAAGCAAAAGCGGATGACAGTCTCTTTTTTTCTTCATATGTGGTTATTTTGTTTTTATGGGTTAGGCGTAATTTTATATCGAGGCCGCTATACTCAGTTTCGTCCGACGGCATGCAGCCAACCACACAATCTTATGGAGCCTATCGAGCAGAGCGAAAAAGTGCATCGTCACGGTCGCCTCTGTTCGTTTGTTGTCACCGATTAAACCGGTCGCGTAGAGTGAATGCGTTGCGATCCTTTTTTTTTTGTGCGTGATTTGTTTTGTTGGTGATAGCATGCCTCATGAAAATAACGAACGAGCGCCGTGACTATGCACTTTTTGGCACTCCCCGATTGGTGGCGTATGACGTACCAAACTAACCTGGGGCCCTAATCTGGACACTTGGCGAAAAAGTCGGCGAGAAGTCTGGCGGCCGTGATTGGCCAACGCCGCACTTGACCTTGGCGCCAGCCAATCATAGCCGCAAGATTTCTCGCCGACTTTTTCGCCAAGTGTCCGATTAGGGCCCCTGATGTATGATTTGCTTTCTGATTGGCCGGTAGAGTGCTCGAATGAATGCAATGAAATTCGACAGTTTCGGTTTCTGGCCAGCTGCGCGACTTTTCCGATGTCGTATGCTACTCAAGGCATTGATTAATCCCGGAGACATTTTTTTTAACTGTACCTGCAAATTATATTTCGGCTTTGACAATTACTAACAATCTTATGTTTTTTTTGTTTTTTTTTTTTTTTTTTTTTTTTGGGGGGGGGGGGGGGGGAGGGGGTTGTGATTGATACATTTTAGAGGTATGGCTTTAAGGAGCTCGTGTCGCGCCGGCGTCGATGGCATGCCACAAAGGCCGCGAAAATCCTGATTGGTCGATTGGGTCATGACGTCACAGCCACGTGACCTCGCGCAGTAATTTCAAACAACGCTCATGTGAAACCTGACGTCACGCGTAGAGTGAAAGTGATTAAATTGAAGGTCGCCGCATCTCTCAAATCATTTCATTTCATGAATTAATTATTTGTCTTAAATGAAGGCAAATGAATTACTGAAATCTCAAATGAAAAATCTGAGGAATGGAAGGATTCGAACTCACGACCCTTCGGTTGCGAGCCAGACAAGCTACCGACCTCGCCACGCAGACGCGGTTGCACGGCTTGGGAACGAGCTGGGGTTCATATGTGTAGCTATTCCGTTCCACTCTCCGTTCCAGTCGAGGGTTATGCGTCCTCTTGTAACTTTTGGTTAAACATAATGAAATAAAACAGCGCAAAAAAGGTACAAAAGGAAGCGACAAACCGGGTACATTTTGGTCTTCAAATGAATTTGTGGTAAAGTACTTTAAGAAACATTTTTTGCCAGAATAAATTGCTGGTAACACGCGTTACAAGAGATTATTCTGTAGTTAACAAATAAAAAAAAATGCCCGGAGAATACGGTAAAAGGAAGAAACATTGATCAAATACTTCAGGAGCTCAGAAAGAATGCATTACTTCGAAGTGTAACCTTCTCTAGAGAATAACTGTCTGATATCGTATCATTTAGCATGATCTGACGTGACCGGCGCAATTAATCATGTTCAGTTTTCACACAAAAAAAAGAAGCTTGTTTGCATTTGTCAGGCTGAAGTCACTAGGTCCAATGACTGTCACCGCAGTTCATTTCCTGAACACGGCTATGGACCGGAAATCTTTCGGCTAATTGAGACGAATGTTCGAAATATTTCCACGTAAACAGAACTGCAACATATTTGCGACACGCGTATTAACCGCGGACGCTTTAAAAAAGTGTTTCTCTTACGTGCGAGTTTAGCGTTTCTTTAAACTCTGTTTGACGTTCCAACCGCTACCGCCTCCTTTCTCCCCCAACACGCCTCGAAGGAAAACAGCTCCTCCCGGTGGCAGTTATGAGAAGGGCCCCCGAAAAGCTGGAGAGAAAAAATTAGTGGGTTGCAGCAGGAACACAGCGTACCGGCGATGAGTCATGGCTCGCGTTGCAGCAGAACACGCGGCTCAACTGTTCCGCCCCCTCTTTTCCCTCCCTTTCCCCGCCGCTGACGCCCACCCCTCCCCGCTCCTTTTTAAAAGCATCCCTCCCTTCCCCACACTCCCTTTTTCACCCGCAAGCTGGCAGTGGGTGCGGAAGCTATACGTGCTTCGCGGACCAGTCGCGCACTTATCTTTCCCCACGTGATGGCGGTCCTGCCCGTACCCGCGCGAACACAGAGTCCGTTGGCGAAAGGAGGGAGGCGGATGATTGGCCCGACGAGCTGCCGCACTGTCAGCCCGAAGGCGAACGGAGTATCTTGCTCCCCTTCCCGGCCCCTGCCTCCCTTTCTGATGGCTTCTCCCGCTGATTCCATTTTCCAGGTCCTCGACTGCTACCGCTGGATCCACGCAGCCCCGCATCGCGTCGCATTGCCCTCCTCTTCGAGATTTGCTATCCGCTCGACTCGCTGGGATTATCTCGAGCCGCTCTGAAAACTTGCCAGGTTGCTTTTTTTGTTCGGGTTGCTTCGTTGTCCTTTCCTCATTTGTGCTCGCTTGCGTACAGGGGTGTTGCGTGCTCGTGCGCGTGCAGCGTGTCGATGAATAAAATGCGCGCGTGTACACTCGAGCGCGCGTGTGCGTGCGCGTCCCTATTTTGCGAATGTGTGCGCTTCCCGAGCGCGGATTCTCGTAGCTTGTTAGGTGGACGTGTAAGCTCTACTTATGTTCCCGATCGTGCTTTATTTCGATGTTGTTCGGTTCGACGCGTGAGCGTAAGAATGGAAAGGAAACGCGAGAAGATCCCAATAAGTGGCACGTTCCATCGGGCGTATTGTATGGCCGGTATGTAGATGGATAACCATGTTCTGTTTGATGCTAGACTTGACGTACCACCCCTTTTATTGTATTTATTTGCTTTACAATCGGTAGTGAGGAGCCGGCGGTGTGAATTCGGTGCCCATTCTTTGCTCGCAGGAGGGAGAGAGTGGAGCTAATGGAGAAGGACGAGGATGACACGTGGAACCTAAAGAGCGAAAAAGTGGAGAATGAAATTAAGCCGGACGCGGTCGCCCAGGGCGTAAAGTCTCCCTGGTATAGAAGTATAGTTCCCCGTCGAGCAAGCGTCCAGCAACAGGCGATCCGCTGAACCTGACGGAGGCAATGGACGTCGGACTAACTTGAGATACAGACTCAAACGAAACTGAGATTTGGCTATTCCTCGTGTTTGTTTGTCTCAAGTATATTGTCAGGGTCGTTATGCTTTTGATTCCGCGTTTTATGTGTCTATTTTCTTTCAAATTAAAAAAAAAAAAAAAAACTTTTTTTTTTTTTGCACGCAGGGGTGGGGAGGGGGAGAGGGGTATTCCACGATTTCGGTGTTCTTTAGCGTTTATTTTCGGTGTCAGGGAAAGAAAATCTTAGCGTTTATCCTGGCTCCTGTTGAAGAAAAAAAATTAAAGGAAGATCCGTAGGTGGATCCTTAGGGAATGCGTTAGCATGACCCTTGGGAAACGCTAACATTGACCCCTTCACTTTTCTCCTTTGCTTCCTCTATTTTTGCTGCTTCTTTTTGGCTTCGTTACGGGGTCAGTGTTAGCGTCTCCCAAAGGGAAACATGTGTGACGTTTCCCAAGGCTCATGCTAACGCATTTCCTAAGGTTCACCAATAAATCTTCCTTTTTATTTTTGCCGCCTACTTTTATCAGCGCTAGTTCTTGGTTTAGACTCCATTGTGTAGCACAAAGCAAGGCATACGTGCTCCGCACACCTGCAAGTTGAGACTCGGCCCAGCATCCGCATTGACTTCCGCCCGTGACGTCTCCTCCCTCTCGCCTTTGTCCTTCACCACTCTCCTCCTCTCTACGCGGCGCGCTTCCCTATCCATTGTTTCGCCCACAGTGGGACGACGTCAGCGTTTCCCTGCCATGTGGGTACTAATGCTGACGTATTAAGAAGACAAGGGATTTCCTCATTTTCAGGGAGCATGCGTGTGTGTGACCCAAGTTACTTGAAAAAAAAAAAAAAGTATCGGTACCGATAAAAAAAGTAAGCGAGATAACGACGGGTGGGATTCTCGAAGAGATAAGCGAACCTTGCTTGCAGTTCAGTACGGGCTGCGTATCTGTTCAACGCAACATAAATAGAGTTTTAGTATAGCGTTGCTGGCCTCCTACGTACGCAATACGCAACAGCTTAGCCCACGCTCTGCTCGGATCGATTTGAGTTTTGCGTTAAGTTTCCGAGTGAACACCTCACATGATCGAGGTTAAATTTGCCAGAACCGTAGAATTCCGCGTCAAAGAAGTCTCCTCAAAATAAATATTGTAAATGGAAACTTTTCCAGTCATTTTATTTGAAACTAAACCAAGCTGCAGCTGCCTGGTCGAGTGCGCTTTTCTGTCGGGTTCGAGGCTACTGGCACGGGGTAAAATTCGATCACGGAGCCTCCGTCCATCGTCCCGTGGAAACGGCACCTGTTATCAATGTTATTGCGGGAAGAAATTCATGACCTACTGATGTTGAATGCGCAGCAATAACTTGGGCTATTTCTTTAAGAGTCGTTCGTCCGTCGGCGATGAACTGCGCGAAGAGGCTTAGCGTTGAGGAGATCGCAGCGTTCACGCACATTGCGAGCGGCAAACATGTTCACTATGCACTTCTTCGGCTACACGGCGATCTGACTCAACCGCGGTAGGTACTTCGGAAAGAATTGCCGAGCTGAACACCGCGCAATTTCACGTAACACTGGACTTCACGAACAACACGTCGCCCTCGCTGTACCAGTCGAGGTAACCGCCACCTTGAAACTGGTGCTCTCGCTGCGCCCGAGAACTCTCGAGAGCTTTCCGCAAAGCCCGCAACGGGAAATCCCCAGCGTTTCGGGGGTACGTAATACGCCATCCCTTCTATTGCGTTCTGCGCATGCGCACTCTTGACCCGTAATTTCTTTGCGTACGCAAAGTTTTACCGTACGGTTCACTAAAACTGTTTAATGTGTCGATAAACTCTTCCGCTGATGCTTGAACTGTGTTTTTGTTTTGTTTTTTAGGCGAAAGCATGAACTGTCCTAGGGAGCGAAGCCGGCGTTGTCTGTAGCCGTCTGTAGCGACGAAACGGCAGTTAAATTCACATTGGCCAAAAGCACAAGGCAGATGCATCGTCACGGAAGCTCCTTCTGCTCCATCCGAGGGAGCGGAAGGAGCTTCTGAACGCGGCTCGTTCCGACAGTTTCGGGCGGAAACCCCGAAGTATTCTCTTTTGGACATAGCCGAACTTCAGTTGCGTAGGTCGACGGGTGCCTCGAGCCGCACACACACTACTCATACATCATACAATGGACACGGCGTTCGCTGGAGACGCGACGACAGAAACACGCGTGCACACGCCTCAAGCACACTTTTGCTTCGTACATACGTGTGCTTCGAACAGATCTGTAGACAGTTTTTGTACTACCAGTCTGACATACATGGAAGGATCACGCCTAGGACAGTGTCTGCCATTCGTCTTTTATATCGAGGGAGCAAATGAATTTACGTTATACTATAAAAAAAAATATTGAAAATAATTAATGTGGTGGTCGGAAGTGAACGAACATCGTGCTTCTTGTACCACGTACGAACGAGTCTGACTGCGGCTCCAGGCTCCTAATAGCAATAAACCTGGCTCTCGGAGACACATCGGAATTCTGCAATTCGGCGAATGCCCCCCCACCCTTCGCAGCAGCAGCAGCAGCAGCCGCGCTGTGGGGGCGCCAACTTTTGAACTCGACTCGTTGCGCCCCTCCCCCTTCTTTTCGTGAGAGAGGGGGAGGGGCGGCCATCTTGGAGCTGTGCAGTCGGCTGCTTCCGCGAGGCAACGATGAGTCATCGCATCGTCTGCTAGATAGCGCACCACCGCCTCCGCTTCCGAGCTCTGATGCAAGGCGGACTTGCTCTCTCGCTCGAACGCTCTCGCCAAGCGTTTTTTTTTTCCTCCCTTTCTTTTTCTCTCACTCTCTTTCTTATCCCGCTTTGTTCCCGCGGACGCCGCGAGATTTGGCTCCCATTCATCCCTCCCGGGGGTATTCTTTGTTTCCCTCTCGGTCTTTTCACTTTAAAATTTGTTATAATATTATTTTAGATATATTAATTCGTCCACTTGGAGATTCTTACAGAAAGGCTTTGGCGAAAAACAAGTGAATTAACGAGCAAACGTAGACTTTCAACCAAGTTTAACTCAAGTTAAAACAAGGCTGGATTTTTTTGTGTGTTGTTTCTTCGGTATTCCTTCCCCGATATGATAGTTTAGGAACACGTCTTCGGCGGTTCGAGAAATCCGCTTCGTTAAGAAATATCTTACGTCACATATGTGTTACGGTGACGTAACATATTTCTTAACAAATCAATTTCTCAAACTGCCAAACACGTGTTCCCGCAAAAAAAAAAAACTGCATTGTAAAAATTATTGCTTTTGATGACGCTCAGCAAGTTTATAAATGGAGCTATATGTTTATTTTCACTAATTAAGCTAATTAACACATTTTAGTTTATTAACCGACATTTTGTGACAATTCAGCCCCTGTATTATATTCCCCTGGCTGTACAACTAACCTGCTCAGACAGCATTTGTGAAACTTTCACGGCTCTTTTAAAAACAGACCGTAAAGCCTAAATGTACACCCTGTATATTATACGGCACCCAATCGTGCGTCTCTAAAAAGGCATCCTCCATCGCAGACACGGAGCAGTGGGAGCTTCTGAGTGGCGGTGGCGCTGCCGGAGGGAGCGGCAACAATGGGGGCAACACTGGTGGCTGGACCGACGGCTCGGCGGCGGCCGAGCTGGGTCCCGCCCCGAGGCACAGCCACACGTGCGTCGTCCACCAGGGGGCCATGTGGATCTACGGAGGCCTCGCCGACCTCCAGGAGAGGTCCGATTTCTGGAGCTACCACTTCGGTGAGAAATATGAGGAACAATATCCTATCGAAAAGGATCACCTGAAAGTTATCTGATGGTCCATTAAGCAGATGGTCTGACGTGTGTTGGGATAACGCATGGTCAAGAAAGTCTGTCGGACCGTCCATCAAGACAGTCGAATGAACCATCAAGGAAGTGCGATGGGCCATCAAAATAGTCGAATGAACCATCAAGGAAGTCTGATGGACCATCATGAAAGTCTGATGATGGGCCATCAAGAAAGTCTAAGGGGCCATCAGGAAAGTCTGATGGGTCTTTAAGGATGTCTGATGCTCCATCGAGGGACTCTGATGAGCCATTCATCAAGGGAGTCTGATGATGGGCCATCCATCCAGCCCACCCTCGAAGTCTGATGTGCAATTAAGAAAGTCTGATGGACCGTCAGGAAAGTTTTATGAGCCATTAAGGAAGTCTGATGGGCCATCGAGGAAGTTTGACGGGCCACCGAGCTAGTCTGATGAGCCATCGAGGGAGTCAATGAATTTTCACGGAAGTTTGTGGGGCCATTATGAAGGCCTGATGGGCCATCAAGGAGGTCTGACGGGCCATCAAAAAGCTGTTACGGGCAATACATTTTTTTTTGTCGTTTCGATTGGGATGCATTCTAGATTCTTGTATGGGTTAGTCCATTGGAGCTAAACAAGCGACCAACATTGCTAGCAGACACAAAACGTCTCTTTGCTACAAGCATGCTATTTGGTGATCAATTCTAAACGCTGAAAAAAAAGTGTTTTTTGCGAGCAGTTTAGTGTTTACTTTCCTGGTATCACGACGCCTTTTAAAAAATCGATTATATGTACTTGGTACGAGAAGCTCTCTAGGAGCATTTCAGCTGGTACGTACACGCACGTGCTCCTCGCGTTTTGTTTTGCTTAGGGTTTAGAAACTTGTCTTCACACGTGTCTCGGGCTTGCTTGCTGCTTGCATCAGTAAAATGAAAATATCCTAATTTATGTATCATTTTTTACAGACGGTAAGTTTTTCGGACCCTCTAACATGTTTATTTAGAAATGGTGCGGACTTCACGATGCGGGATTGTGCTAACGTAAGCTCGAAGATGTTCGCCTGAATCGTTTGGTACATGCGAAAGTGAAAGAATAAACTGACCAGTCCAATCGTGGTTTCCGTGAGTCGCTGCATCAACGCGTACAGCGTCGAAAACGGGCAGGCGCGCAGTCAACGCGGCTCTCTTATAGTAGTAGGGGCCACGATCGGAAATCACGTGCGTGTAACTGCTCAGGAAAGTTCACCCGTTCTTAATGCTCTTAGGAGTTGTGTCGCGTCGCCTTCGCCGTAGCGTGCTCTCGTCAGCGTGACGTGACGCGTCATGACATCATGTAACACCGTGACGTCTCGGGGTCGTCACGCTTCCCAGATTTTCGTACATATCGATAATGCGTTCCGCTTGCGGTACATTTGGGCGGTAGATCAATGGAGAGTTTGAGGGAACCGTTTTTGCCCATCGTACCGTATTGGATGTGCAGAAACGATTCCCTAAAAGTCTCTAATGAAGCGCCTTTTTTTCCGGTTTGTTGCTGACGTGCAGAGACTGGTCGTTGGAGTCGCGTCCGTCCCTCGAAGGGCGGCCCCGGCGAGTTGCACGGCCACGCGGCCGTCCAAGCGCAGGGCTGCATGTACCTCTTCGGAGGGGAGCACCAGGGCACGGCCAACAACGACCTCTGGAGGTTCCACTTCGGTGAGTTGTTACCAATTGCTACGTCCTCTGCTCCGTGCACTGGTTGAAACGGTGTCAGAACGACCTTACCGGGGCTTGCGTGTACTGGAACGCCCTTCACTCAGACGCAAATAATTCAGGCAGTCAATCAATCGAGCTATCAGTCAGTGGGTCAGTCAATCAGTCAATCAATCAGGCAATGGAAATCAATCAGTCAGTCAATCAATAAATCAGTCCGCGAGTAAGGCAATCAACCAGTTGGTCAATCAGTCATTCAATCAATTCGTTTTATTTTGCCATAAAGTGTACAGTTATGGCGAGGGGGCTGGAAATATAGCTTCATGTTTGCAGCTTGATGCACCATGTCAGGGGCGAGAAGCAAGGATGAGAGGCTTACCAAGTCTCGATGAGACTGAATGCTCATTTGGTTTTATTTGCCTTTTTTACAGCGCGGTTTGTGCGGGCTTTCCCGACTCGCTTAAGGGTGCGTGTCGTCTCAAAGAAAATTTAAGCACACAAACCCCGGTTTATATGTTGGCAGTCGCCGCAGGTTCGGCCACTTTTCTTAATATTTTAAACCATTCAGCATTCCCGATGAAATCGCCGGAACCACACCGGGATAATAAAAAAAAGGAGAGGAAAACAAGGCGTACCCCCCTGTTTGCGGGATAATAAGCGTGTGGTTAATCTTCAAAGCAACTCCTTTAACTGGCCGATGTTTTAACGATAGGGCACGGGAACATAATCCTTCTCTGCGCAACAACGCGAGGGGACATCTTGCTGACCACTGCAGGTTATGCGCTGGCTATAAGCCTCTTTTGGCTGCAACGAAGATTAAAAAAAAAAGCAAAATATTAACCGAGAGAGAAAGAGAGAGAGAGATCATAGAGGCGTTTTACATCAAAGGAAAGATGACAATTTCGTTAGTATGTCTTCTCTTTTTCTGTTAAAAAAAAGTAACTTTTCTAGATAGCTTTATGTGAGAGTGGTGATTGGTTGTATTGCAGGTGTGGCAAAAGATTTTGTGTATATAAATGGCGATGCTTTGCTAATAAAGTCAGTTGTGAGTTAGCGCCCGTCTTGTCGTCTTTGTGCCTGTATTGTCCTTGTTTTGTTTGCGTTTTTTAAACCTTTTAAATCATTTAACGTGACTGCTCCATATGAGGTCGCTGGTGAGGTAAAGTCCTAAATACTCATACGATCTAGAGTGACCAATGTTAATGCTGCCAACATGGTAACAAAATATTAGTAAACACTTCCGCAGCCCGTAAGGTGAAACACATGTCGACAGCTTAGGTGTGGCGTTAGATAAGAAGGCCGCAGATTGGACGCAACTACGGCGTCAGCGTTCGGCTAGGAGTCGTGTGCAATCACCGATAACACGACTCCAAGTCGAATGCCTGACGCCGTGGTCGTGTCGAATCTGTGGCTTACAGTGGCCCTCTTTAGCGACGCAGGAAAATTCGGCACTGGGGCTTTCTTATTTAGGAAGGAGTTGGTGCGATGCCTCCGAGATAACGAGGCCCGAATTTTTGACGTCACCCGAAGAGGCGAACCCGGATCGGACACGATGTCAGTTCTCGGCTGAGACTCGTCTCCAGTCAGTGCGGACACGGGTCTCGGCCGAACGCTGACACGGCGCTCGCGTCCAATCAGCGCCCCGCGTTTCCCACTTTAGGTGACGCTAAAATTCGGCCCAAAGTCCTCGAGATGCATAGAAGCGTGTTGAGGAGGCGGAGCGTAAGCGGCGCGCTAACACCAAGCTCGTTGGGTAACACGCTCCCTCCTCCCATGGTGCGACCAGCCAACACCACCTACGCTTCGTTTGCCCAGACGCAACCGATGCTGTAACGAGCCGGTGGGACCAAATCAGGCAGCCTGAAACGCGCACTGTTCGTCACGTGTCTGTACGTGTTCTAGCGTCGCTGATGAACCAAGCAGAAAAGGCCTAGTGACTCGAGCTTTTGACGCTGCGTAATTACACCTGGTAGCGTCGTGGAGAGTGATCAAGGCCGGTAGCATTGCGACGTCGTCGCAGTGAGATCCCGTGCACGAAGGCGCGAATGCAGTTCCCATCTAAAGCTTTAATATTGGACCGAGTCTACCCACGCGTCGCCTATATGTAAGCCACCCCCGTGCAGCGAGCGAGACCTGGGAGAAGGTGGTGGTGGAGGGCAACGCGCCGACTCCCCGCTGCCGCCACGTGGCCCTGGTGAACCCGAGCATGCCCACCTGGGCGGACCGGGTGCGGCCATCGGCGGCGGACGTGGACGGGGACGGGCTGTGGTCGGCGTCCCAGACGACGTCGGCGGGAGACGGTCACCCCCGCAGGGCCTCGTTCCGCTTCAAGGTGCACCCGGTGTCGAGGCTGTGCAGCAAGCGGACCGGCTCACAGGACGAGGACGAAGACCGCTACGCGTACGGCGCCCAGCTCGCCTCGCAGGTCAACCTCAGGTACGCGTCTTTGAAAAGAAACCCTTAAAGAGCACCCAAAAAGAAAAAAAAAATAAAACAGTCTTTTCGGGACACGCGTGTCAAGAAATAAATTTTACGCGAAAAAAAATTTAGAGCAATATTGACGGCGAGAGATTTATTTGAAATTCTGCGCGCGAAGTTCATGACGTCACAGGTCATTCCGGAAATACCATCTCGGTCGTGAAGCCGAAGCCCATCCACTTCTCCTCCACGCGCCCGAAATGCAGAGAGAGAAAGCAAGTGGAAAGGAGGTGGCTGCCGACTAAATCGCGTCTCGCGCCGTCAATATTGCTCTAAATATTTTTCTTTTCGCTTAAAATTAATTTTTTGACACGCGTGTCCCAACCAGACCGTTAAAAAAGCACTTTTTTTTCAGGGCCCTTTAACTTCGGAAAAATATTTCCTTTAAGTGGCTGGATGAGACACCCTGAAAATAGAAGCACGCTTTGGAGTCGTTTTTAGCTCAAAATGAGTCTCACTACATAGCCATTGCAAAAAAAAAAAAAAAAATGCTTTTTTTGTGTGTGTGGAAAGTATATTATATGTTACGTACTTGTCCTACGCTAGCACATAAAATATCTATTAAAATGCAGTTGTTTTTTTGTAGAAACAGCTTTGGGTTCTGTGGCGACTTGGAAACACTTCCCTAGATTCCTGTTTACAAATCTGAGTTGTTTTTTTCTCTAATTTTTAAGCGTTTCTTTTTATTTAAAACTAACTGTCAGTGAAACGTTCAGAAAAAAAATTAATAAAGTGTAAACTGACTTGACACTGAAGTAACAAAACAAACTCTGGACAAGAAACGACGAGCATAACTTTCATTTAACATACGTTCGTCGTCCCTTGCCCCGAGTTTGTTTTATTATTTCCGTGTCAAATCAGCTTTACCAGCACGCTCTACAGTCAATTTAAAGGACACATGCAAAGAAAAAAAACATTTTTTTTTAAACAGCTTAGATGGAAAAAGGATGTCATAAAACGATTTTACAACGAAGGAAAAAAATTTTTAGAGCTATATTTACGGCGCTATACGAATTTGTAGTTGGCGCCCGCGGGCGCCGCGGAAAAGTGGCCCTTATTTATCACGTGACGGGCCCATATTTGTCACGTGGTGCTCGCGCTCTTTCGGAAGCTTCCTATGGCCTCTAAAAGTAACTTATTCATCTTTGTTTGAAGTATAACCAAAAACTAAGATGAATAAGTAACTTTTAGAGCCCAAAGGTAACTCCTGAAAAAGCGCAAGCAGACGTGATCGACCTGTGCGCCGGTCAGATGACGGCGGCGGCTTCCCGAACCAGACGAACTTGTGCGGCGGCGGTGACGGCGGCGTGGAGAAACGTGTTGAAGCGGCGTTCGCACAACGCTCAGCGTGCGGCGGCGGCGTCGCTTTACGGCTCCGGCGACGCAGGGCGGCGGCGCGCGGGCCTACCACGTGACCAGCGGCGGCTCCACCGGGCGCCAACTTCAAATTCGTATAGCGCCGTAAATATAGCTCTAAAATTTTTTTTTCTTCGTTGTAAAATCGTTTTATAATATCCTTTATCCATCAAAGCTGTTTAAAAAAAATGTTTTTTTTCTTTGCATGTGTCCTTTAAGAATATAAACTCTTCCTCTTTCTTTCTGAACTTAGAGCGAACTGCGCTCGTTCAAAGTTCAACGCTATCTCTGTTTTTTTTTTTTTTTTTTTTTGCACGCTGTATTATTAATTTGTAAGAATGAACCAACTCACATTCATCACCACTTTGGTAGATAGGCCGTTTGGCCAGAACAGTACCACTGCGAACTTGGAGCTTTACATATGCATCTCATGGTAGTGATGACACGACCGCACATCAGTGCAACCTTCATCCTGTTCGAAGCAAACAGGGGTGGGATTATGGCTGCCGAGATCCCCTGGTGTCACAGTTTGCAATGCCACATTTTCGTGACATCACGATTTCCTCGCCCCAACAGCGATGCTGCAGCGTGTTAAACGACCTCACAGGTCCCTGAAGGAGAAGCTGTCCAGCAGCCGGCTGGTGCGCAGCATCTCGAGCGGCAACTACGGCGTGGGCATCGTGCGTCGCGACGAGCTCCAGAACCTCCTGGACGGGGGGGACTCGTCCGCGGGCGGAACGCCGAATCTCCAGCCGTCGACGGCCATCCAGAAGTCCCTCAGCTCGGACGCCGTCCTGGAGCCCTCGGACAGCGAGTCCTCGACGCCCCGTCACCAGCTCCACATCGCTGTGCGTCCGCTGTCCGAGATCCTGCCGCGAAACCGGGACGAAGACGTGGTACCGGGACGGCTGAGCCCACCGCCTCAGTCCGGGCGTTCACGGAGGATGACCAGCTCCCAGAGTCTGACGACCTTCTCGGCTCGCGGGCACAACGCCGTTGCCCCGGCCGTCCTCGGCGGCGGGAGCTGCTGCTGTTCCCCGACCACAGCGACGACGAGCCCGCAGGAGCATCAGCACAGCCCGTGCGAAAACGACGTCGGTTCCATGAAGGCCCCCGTCACGGCCGATCGCAGCGACCTCCTCATCGACCTGGAGTCCCGCAGCTCAGCGAAGCTGCGGCAGGCCCGGCGTTCCACGAGCAGCTACACGTCCTTCTCGACCCTGTCGGACGGCACCGGCGGCAGCTGCCTCCAGACGCCCGTGGTGGAACTGTCCCACAGCGTGTCCCACTGCTCGGGCTATTACTCTTTTGCCGAGGACGACCCGGAGCTCCAGCGGGACATTGTCAACTTTCTCACGGGCAACGGCCCTCGCACTTCCAGGCCCGTGTCCCTGAACGCCGGCCGTTCTTTGGCGGACTCTGCCGTCCTGGAGATGAACACGTTTAGCGTGGCGGCGCAGCCGGGTATTCAAGTGGTCAAGCAGAGGGCCAGGTCTTGGGACAGGGTGTCCCAAAGGGTCCCTTCGGGGTCTCCGACGGCGGTCGTGCTGCGCGGCTCGGGCCAGCCCAGGACCCACCTGATTCAGGCCATCAAGGAGGAGAGCTGCCACGGGACGCCCGTCCGGGTCAAGCTGTCCAGTCCCAGCAGGGCACGGCCGGAACAGCACCGCTGGAGGCTCTGCTTCTACGTGTTCGGCAGGAGTGAGCAAGGCGCCCCCGGGATGTACCGCCAGCCCATCTCCATCTGGCAGCTTTACATCTGAACCCTTTCCATATTAGCTCGTTAATTTGTTTTTTTTTTTTGTTTGTTTTTAGTTTTTACCGATGTTTATCTTCATGGTGAAAGGTCGGTCGACTTGTAGTGTGAGCCTTCCCTCCATATTGGGTTATACTAAAATTGAAATAGTTTACAACCGAGCAAATTCCCAGTAGGTGCAAGTAACTGACCCAGTATCCAAATCCCCAAATTCCTCTGTCCTATTGTGTATTTTTCTTGTTTTCATGACTGCGCTTTGTGCGGTCTTCAGTTTCATGCGACAATGACGTTACTCTAATTCAGGCAGTGTATACGGTTATGATGTGTACACTACTCTAGGTTTCACTGCGCAATGAAATTTCCGTGATTCGAACGCTTACCAATACTCTCTCGTGTCATCCGGAAGCTATTACTGTTGTAGATCCGTTTTACATGGAGCGCGCGGTACGTCTATTTTTTAAAGACCAGACTTGTCCCGCTGTAGTAGCTCCCTAACCTGGGTCATATAAAATTGTACCCGTCCGTGTCTGCTACTAGAATGCTCTAACTAAAATGTTCAAACTTTTTTTTTTTATATACTATGCTGAGAACAGTAAAAGTAAGGTATCCGAAAAAGAAATGTTTAGTTTCCGGAGGAAAGAAAATGCTGGCAACCCGATACTGGATATGAGTATTGAGGAGCGTTCGACGTACGGTTTCATTAGGCGCCCGCACGTTGCGAAACCTTTATTTTTAACTATTACGAGATATTGAATAATGAGCGAAGCTATGAGGGAATAGCGTAACGGTGATGGAAAAGAGCTACTAAAAATGATGACCACCTTCCACGCAAAATATCGTTTGCGGGAGTCGTATCTCCGTTGAATCTTGTAGTGTTTCGCTGATAGTGCGTATTTTGTTTTCTTTGTTTTGTGGCAACTCCTCGCAAACGGCTTGCGTTGTTTGTTTTTTATGAATATATTTACACCCGCGACACTATCCAGTTTTACGCCGCATAATCTCCAGTAGAAAGTTTTGTTTTCAATCATTCCCCGAATCCTTGTCTGAGAAGTTGTTTCTGAAATGTATCCTGGACCCCAACGAGCTCCCACGGATACGTGGTCAGCTCTCTCTTTTCAAGCGGGAGTTTGTGACCACACCCATACCGACCAGTGGAAGCTGCAAATGCCAATGGCGGCTGCATTTACGAGGCGGAAAGCGAAAGCATTCTCTTATTTTTCTTCTAGTAATGGGTGTGGGATGAAAGGTGCCGCGTATGCAAGGAGTCGCTATGAGCCGACCCTAATCAACGGGCAAACTTCCTGGCAGACTTCATTAATTGGTAGACATCGAGATGGTGCATTTCAGCTTCGGGATGATGCACTTCGTGCTTCACAAGCGACAGATTGGAAGCCCTCAACTAATCTACGGCTGACTTCTTTTTTTTCATTCTTCGTTGTATACGTAGACAAACACATTGGTCACGCCTGACAAAATCGTCGTACATACAACGTACGACGGTCACATGGTTTGTGCCACTGGATCACGTGCCATCACGTGGTTTGTGCCACCTTAGATCACGTGGTTAGTGCCACCATAGGTCGTCAGGTGGTTTGTGTCACTATGGACCACATGACGTGTCGTCACGTAGTTTGTGCCTCTATGCGTCACGTGATTGGTGTCACTATAGGTCATGACGTCACGGGGTCACGTGTCGTCACGTGGACGAATTCGGAACAGCTCGACTTTTGCCGCGTACTTTCCGAAATTGCGAGGCATGGGCGCGACAGATGGGCTGCGCCCCTTGGCGCCACGTGTCAAAGTGCATCTCCCCAGTAGCGTATCGACTGCTCGGCTTGGCCAATCCAGCGCATTGCGCGCTATGAATTATAAGCCAAATACGTCCAATATGTTCAACCGTACCATACTCCGTTCGTCCAGTATCTCCTCGTCCCGCGCCTATTCTCGATACCGTTCGCGCAGCTATCTAACTCGTATCTAGAGCATATGAAACGGGTTACGAGCAGAGGTACCGAGAAGTCCCGAGTCTCAAAAAAGTGTTCGTTCACCGACGGTATACCCCATTTTCCCGACGCAAAGAAGGCACGGATTTTCAGCCCTCCGAGCTAGCGTTGCAACGTACTTTTTTAGTACGTTTTCCGGCAAACAAAACGTTAATTAAAAAAAAAGGTCTTATTTTTTTGCGAAAGGGAATTGTACTTTTTTTATTATCATTATCATTATTCCATTTCAATACTGGAATTGTTGCAAATAGCGATTTTTGTTTTAACAACCTGTTACAAGAGCAACGCTCTGTTTACAAACAAGTTTGCGTAATGGTCACTCCAAGTTCGGGCACTGCGCACGGCCAGATTCGCCCTGAGTTCTCCGTATGCGTTGCGCCGACAGCAGCGCCACCCTAGCGGCATCACGTGAGAGCTTCGTCAATTCAGTTGTGCTGCCTCATCTATAGTTTATACGGTCATACAACGAATACAGAGGGGTTCACCGCCGGATTTCCACTCGATGAGCTCTGAATTTGGCAACTCGATTAAGTTATAACTACCGTACTTTATCTTGACACCTCCAACATCGCGACTGAAATAATAATAAAAAAAGGAATAGTCGTAGTTTTGGTGAATCGTCACTATTTGAAGCTTGGGATTATTCACTTTGTGCCGTCTCGCTGAGGACTGCTGTCTTGTATAGGCTCTGTATATGGATTATATATGTACAAAACAACAACAAATCTTGTAGATTTTCTCATAATCACTGCCTCTCGAAGAATCATCTGAACTCATCCGACGTCGGCACACGGCCGTTGCAGTTTTCTCGTCCATATCATTCGACGTGGGAACAGAAAAGAGCGCTATGTTTCTAACGCATCGTCATGTGCCAACTTCACTTGTCGTGTTAACGTTCTTTTTTGTCTTATTTTTGACAGAACGACCTTGCTTTGTTGCGAGTAATTTTGCCTATAAATACTCTGCTCTTGACTAACCCAGTGGAAGGAGAAGTATGGTCGAACAGCGTTTGTTTTGTTTTAACTTTTTCTTCTATTTTTTTTTAATTAAAGACAAGGATTGCTTGACGCTTGGGATGCACCACACGCCATGTTACGGTCTTGCTCACGACGAGGTTGCATCTATAGTTGCAGCCAGCCTTGCTTGTTGCACCTCGTGTCGTCGGAGTCAAGTCCACGTCACGACGAACCACGTGGTCCGAAAGGTCACGTGATCCTCTACGCGACGGTGGGCGAACGTGCGCCTTTGAAATGAGAGTAAAAGCCTTGAAAGCGGAATCACTGCCTAGTTCCATGCAGCGTCAACTTCTTTCCTATGCCTTTAAACAATTTGTAGCCGGACGTATACACGTTGCATCACAAAACGGCAATCCTCGTTTTGTTTTGATTTCTTTTTTTTTACAGGCTAGGTCTTGAAAATTACCGAACAACATGCGAGTCCGCTGTGCTCACCGAACCCGATTCAATATGGCGCTGCCTTGTTTCTGCGAGCAGACGATATAAACAACAGAATTCTACAACGCGACACTAGCGAGCGTTTCATTCTGTTGGGAAACTGAAACGCTCAATGTATAGCTGTGTTAATTCTTTTTTATTCTGAAAGAACCGGAGCTTGTTAATTCCTTGCAACGTCATCTGAAAAAAGTGAAAATTTCCCAATACTCGATTTCATCGTAACTTGGAGCGCACTGAACGCTGCTAGCTACTATTACTCAAAGATGGATCAGTGAAACGCACACGCGACGCAAAGAACGCAGTTATAGTAGACGGCTAAGGCCACGGATCAACGAAACCCTAGCCTCCACTGCCGCGTTATGACGGAGTCGGCGATGCTTCTGTGCTGTCCACTGCCCGTAAAGTGCAAGTTGGTTTTCTACAGGTGTTTCTGTACGGAATACTTGCGTGACTCGGCAATGTTACGAATTGGGAGTCTTTTTTTCTTTCTTTTACTGCGAGCCTATTTTTTTTTTTTTTTTTTTGTGGCCCGCGATATGTTTTGCACATTACACAGGACCGCGACACATCTACGTGGACTTTATATTGTGGCACCACGCGATGGAAGGGAAATGTTGGGGGAATATGAATTCATCTATCAAAAAATCCCAAATGGATACTCACCCGTGGTGAAAAGATGACCGGGAAAATTATGAGATGGGCGATCTATCGGGGGTTGACGGTAATGTGCTTCCCGTTTAGAAATCAGAAAGTCCCTATTTGAACTAGACCCGACTTTGTTGCGTAATTGAGGAGTGACTGTATAGATTGCCAAGAGTCGTCAATGTGGTTGCTGTAAAGTGTGTGTTTCTAATTTGCGCTTGATTTTTTTTTATTTCTTGTTGTCTATGCTGGCTTCACTCGTACAATATAATGTTAGAAGGTACAGTCGTCGCGTATTTGACGACGGGCGACACTCGGTTAAAATACGTCGGTTTTACGCTTTTCTTTGTTTATGTGTGAGATGAGCTGGTGCGTAATCTATTGTGCCGGCAAGCGTACAATCTTCTTTTATTTTGGATTAACGACGACGCGAAGTATTTGGTGGAAAGTCTGACTTGTACGAATTCCGCAATTTTCGTTTCGTACGTCTCGAGTTGAGATGTGGCGGCAAACTGGCTGAAAAGAACAAAGATGATCGTGTATCAAGTGTTCCACGAGAATCGCTGAATCTTGCGTCCTCGAATCGTCCGGGATAGTGCAATTATTTGAAGCGTCGTAATACTCCTTTTTAATATATATATTATTGATCGGAGGACAACGGTACTACTGCTTCAGAGTGTTTTTAGTCGCGGCTGTATACTCGTGTATGAAAAACTTTTCAGCTGCCCTCTTCATTTTCGAGAGGAGTGTAGTGTACAAGTTGTTTTCGTTCCCGAATTTTGACCAGTAAGTTCAGACATTTGCCTTAAGGTTGAAGTTAGTTACTTTTCTTTTCTTTTTTTTTTGTAGCTTTTATTTTTCTTTTTTTTTATATTACCAGATATTTTTTTGTTAAGTCCGAGGGGGGGGGGGGGGGGGTTGGGGTTAAAAACGGTAGTAACGTTTTCTTTTCTTTTTGTTTTTGTTTGGAAGGCCGGCTGTAGTAACGTTTTTCTTGGAAGCCCGACTTTTTATCTGCGGCTCATCATGATCTGTCGCCGATCGTGGCTTGCAGAAAATATACATTGTATTTCATTCGCACGCCTGTCATTTTTGTGATTTTTCGGAAGTGTTTTTTTTTTTTTTTTTAGTATCTTCTCTCAAGTTATTGTATAAGATTGAATGCCAAATAGAGTGCACTTTCACAGGTCGATTTGTGGAACTCCTGGAATTCGACAAATTATTGAGCGAGATAGAAATACCATTATTCTGCAATGTAAGCGATCTGACTATAAATTAAACGCAAGCTTTTCTGGAGCAAAGCCCTATCCCGCGAGCTGTACGCTAATATGCGTTTATTAGTTCCTTCTAAAATTCGCGCTTCACATAACCTCTCCTCTTTTATTTTATTTTGTCTTTGAAATTTGATGCGCTTTATTCGTGCTCACTTCCGTGTTTCGTCCGAGACCTGTATATATATATCTCCTTTTCTTTCTTTTTTTATATGCGGAAATGGGATCCTTGTTTTTTCTGCTTCCTTTCTCGGAAGTGTTCGCGCGTGATCTCCTCTAATTCCCTTTCATCGTGATTCATCAATAGCCATCCGCAATAACTTGTTTTTTGCAAAGAAATTTTTTTCCTCTGAGTCAGAGCAGTCATCCTGTTTTGATTGAAGAAATTTAATCGTTCCACGCTTGAGTATACGTCACCGATCGCGATGCTTTGCCTGACAAGTTTATTGGAACGTCATTTTTATTCTTCGAAGAGATGCAAGACTCGAGACGTCGTTCATCTTCGTATTTACTGGATCATTTTTGCCCGCCGTTGTTGCCATTACAATGTTTCGATCAGTTTCGTTTTCACTTTCTGTCGTCTGCTAGTGCTAGAAGTGCCCTATGCTACCACCACCACGGTCACTGACAGGGTTACAACGGCGTCCTTCAGTCGTTCCGCCTCCAGCGCGAGCTTTCTACCTTCGACAGTGCTTCGGCGTCTCGTGGCCCTCAAGCGTGCACGCGCAGCCAAAGCACGGCGAAAGGCAACAAGAGCTTGTCGAAGGCTGGGCGTCCGAGGGAGGCGCTGTGCCGTTCTCGTCCTTTCATTGACTATAGCAATATTCCATCGTCTGCTGTCGTAGATGGAGCTGTCTGCGACGGCGCTACAGGAGTCCACAGTCGACGGTAGCATTGTCTGCTACGTTAGCATCGTTTTCCTCCCGTTAGTTTCAATAGCTTCTCCTTTCTTTTAGATGTTAGCATTGGTCCGGTTTAGAGGCATCAGCTGCGGAGATATGTTTAGTCAATGTTACTCTATGCTGCAGTTATAAAGTTTTCGATTATTATGACGAGGTCGTTATTTATGGTGTCGTCTTATATGATAGATGTGGTGTAGCCCTTGTCAACTTGAGGTTCTAGGTGGTCAGTAGTCATGAACCGGGACGATGTAGTGAACTGAAACTTCGTCGTAGCGATTACAAGATCGGTTTAAAAATGAGTGTGTTTTTTATTTTATTTTTTACGTTTTTCGATGGTGAGTGAGAGACTTATTTTGGTAATATCTGCCCTAGCCCCCTCTGTACTCAGGAAGCCTGGCAGACGTGCGAAATAGCTCACCGCTGTAAGAACTTAGAAGTAGAGGGGGAGCGACCGGCGGACGAGAACAACGAGAGCTCTGATATTAGCGCCGCTATGCACTGCGTGCTGCCACTCTGCGAACAACGCCTCGAAACATTCGAAGATGGTATCGGGAATGCTCTTTATTGTCGTTTGCTGTTCGCTTCTTTTATTTTCCGGAGGCCAAACAATGCATTGTCCTAAATACCACGTGCCACGCTTTCCGCGCATAGAGGGGGAATATGTATCTGTACATAACCAAACGAACGGCATGTACATTGTTGCGATGGTTTTGTTCTGTCTGACTTTCGAGCACAATGAATGTACATACCGGGGTGCGTCTACTAAATCTCGTTTAGTGAATTTTGTGTCTTGGTTACCGCGCATTTTCCGAGGTGCATAAGTTGGAAATGTACTACGACGTCGACATGTGTAAGTCAGTGTGTAATCGTGACTCGCAATTAAATTTCGATCCTATAACATATTGTTGTCTCGTGTTCCTCACGAAACTGGGTGCTTTTGTACATTCTCCCTGCATGCACTTTACAAGTAAGTACCTTATTATTCGCGAGACTCATTTGACTGGATGGAAGAAAAAAATTAAGCCACACTTGATCATTCTGATAAACCGACGAGCCCGGAATGTGTTATACGTGAATTATGTTTTCGTTATGATCTGTCATGCTTCGTTACGGAGAACTTTATGTGGTTTCGGATGTGTTGCACACACAAAAAAAAAAAAAAAAACACTCGTGCGCTCATCGGGTTTATCACGATGATCGAGAAGACTTTACATTTTCTCGGGGCTCGAGTGTGCGTGGAGTATACGCTTTAACGAGAAGTGTTCGTGGCTCTGCTTTTTCGGAGGGTGCGTTCGTAGAGCCTTTGTTCTTGGAGCACTTGGATTTCGAGGATCCCCCTTACGTTCCGATGCGCCGAAGACACTAGAGAGTTGTAGGGAACCGTATTTGCACATGCGATACGATGGGGTTTCCGGTACGCACTGCGCATGTGCGAGTCTTCTGCGGTAGCACGTGCACAGTGCGTACCGGACGAGAGCCCATCGTACTGTATCGTATATGTGCAAAACCGGTTCCCTAAACCTCTCTTCTACTTTTTGGAACACTTAATTGCTCTCCGTATCGGTTGCTGTGCTAAGCCGTGACGGCATCCCGCTGTGTTATCCGTTGGTGTGTTACGATCGGCCCCGTGACGTCGTGGGATCAGGTGAGGAGCTACGCCTTATCATTCGGGAGTCCGCTGCGCGCGCCGACAGTCGCTAGTTGCCGCAAGCTCCCGCGTCACTTTGCCCAGAGTCGTATATAGAGAGAGTTTGGCCATTCATTGGGAAGTATATGAGGCAAATGAGGAGGCGCCATTGGCCGAAAGCGGGCTGGGCGTGTTCCAGGACGTCTTCGCAAATTCGAATGTAGCCAACCAGAAGCCGGATATAATACCCTGGTGGTGGTCGCGAGAAACAAACTTGATAATGCGTCGGAATAACGCTCGGTGACTGAAAATATAGTGCACGTGATGTTTCAATCGCGGTCCTCTAAAATCATGCTGGAAGGGCGCTACTCGCGGAACGATCGACACAATCCGTACGCCAGGCGCCGAGGGCCGGGAATCTGCCGTCCGACCGGTCACACATTGTCCGAGCAAAACAGTCCTAGCGGCACATTCGTTTCTTACATCTTATTGCATGATCATAATCGAAACATCACATGCACCATATTTTCAGCCATGAAGAGTTACCTATGCTCTTACTAAAACTGTTTCGCACTACCACCGCTAGAGGATTCTTTTCGGCTTCTGGTTGGCCAAGAGAGCATGTCAAGCCCTCTTTCTGCGTCTGGTGCACGCCCTGGGTCTGCCCGCTCCTTCCATTGACCAAACTCTCTCTATGCGCGGCTCTGACTTTCCCCCGCTGCCTCCATTTTCTTTCGCTTCCTCATGGTACCGACAATGGAGAACCAAGTTCTCCTTGTGGCCCAGTGACAATATATGTTCGGTTTTCTCAATTATCCATTACAACGGACGAGGAAGGACGCTTTATCCATTGTGATTTTCTTGATGCCTCGCAGTGGTGCTTCATTATGTGTGTATGCACCTTGCAAAACCTGCGAAAGAGCAAATTTGTTTCGAGGACAGAAGATGATTGGATCTTTCCAGGATCAATGTCCTGATGGAAGATTTTAATTGTGTTTGCAATATGCGCAGGACAGAACGCCTGCATGCGCAGGTAATGATAGGAGCGTACCTCCACTCGAAGCGGTAATTGAAGAATTGAATCTTTTTGACGTCGGGGAGATGTGTGCTAGATCAAACGAAGTACGTTACACGAACTTTCAATTATCGTCACATGCGAGGCTTCACAGGGTCTACATCTCTGATGTCGTTTGAGAGAACAATGTTTCTATTAAAGGCCGACGACCAGACTCAAGATTCTGCACGGCAGAAGATCCTCCTCACCATGGGGGAGGAGGAAACAGGCAACAGAGGACAGGGTAGAAGGGAGGAGAGGCGTTGTGCCCGAAAGATGGCCATAAAGATGCGTCATCAAGCACGCACCGCTCAAGGTCCAAGCGGACGCGCCTCAGAAATAAAACACAAAGGAAAGTACAGCAACGCAAATGCTACGCCATGGAAGCCGTGAAGCCGGCGGGGGCGCTGCTCCTGCGCTGTGGTTGAACGTGATGTCACCGCCAGAACGCCGTGTGCGAGGACTACACTCCGGACATATACCCGTCTGATGACGGGAACATTGTCGCCGCAAAAGACGACGTCATCACAACCGACCTACCGCTAGATATCGAGGATCTCAGCGTGAAATAAACTCCCTTTGAACAACAACTACGTCTACGTTATGCTACCCACCACATCTGACCTCGGTAAACTTCACCGCTTAGGGTCCGAAAGTTTGCGGTCTGGTGCCCACCGAATACAATTCCGGCAGAAACAACTTTAGTACGTGTAGAAACATTACTCGGAAACATTTCACCCCCCCCCCCCCCCCTCTGAGACCCCAGGTTAGCAGTCGTGCTGCACTGGCAAAATTGCTCATCTACAGTGTAAACCATGCAGTGTCGCCACTCCTAGCAGACCGACCTTATGCTGTATAAACGCTAAAAGTCCAATTTGACTTTGACACTTCAAAAAGGTGTTCAATTCATCGTAGAATATTGTCCGAAGTAAAAATATGGGGAGGCAAAGAGTTCCAATCTGTTACACATCTGGGGAAAAAGGAATTTTTAAAAACATTTATGCGAGCGAATACGGGAGTTATTTTTTGTGTATGGTCATGACTTGTTTGTCTAGTAGATGATGGCTGAATGTAGGATGAAGACTTAAGGTGAAGTTTGTGATACCAAAGCTGAAAAATGAATTTTAATCTAGCTAGCTTGCTGCTGAATTCTAGAGGAATGATGTTAGTTCTAATAAATTCGGTAGGAAAGTCATGCCGATGATAACGATTATAGATAAAACGAACTGCTAGTCTCTGGAACTGCTCAAGCCTGTTAATGTCTTTCTTCGTAGAAGGATCTCATACAGTGCAAGCGTATTCCAACTGAGACCTTATTCGTGTGTTATAGGCCGGAAGTTTGACATGAGGAGGGCACGCATTTAAGCTTGTGCCTAACTAGGCCTAGTTTACGACGTGCAGAGGCACAGATTCGTTCAATGTGTGAGGACTAAGAGAGTTTGCTAGTAATCATAACGCCAAGGTACTTAAAACAGTCATTTTGAGAAATGATTGTATTGCCAATAGAGTAATCAAACGCATGGGCGAATTTTCGGTTGGTGATACGCATAAACACAGATTTGTCTTGATTACGTTTTATTGTCCTTGATCGCGTTTTTGCAATCAAAGACATCCACTTATACATTCACTTGCTCAAACGAGAATCCCGTGTCACGTTCCTAATTGTTTGGTCACTTCGTAGTACCGCGGCGAAACAAAAGTAGTAGGTTTTCCGAAGGAGGTCGTAGACTCAGTGAATTTTCTGACCCCACGATTTTCCCGCGAGTATATTTCAGATGTGAGCAGAAAAACACTCTCGAGTGATCTAGTTGAAAGTCTTCTTCCAACACCTCCTTACAGATGTCTGTATGGTCAAGATGTTCTTTCGCGTGTAGAAAGAATATGCATCCCCCTTCCGCAAAGTCTATCTTTTTTAAGCTGCATAGTGCCGTGGAGCACGCCGCACCCACAGGTCCGTAGATTAAAAAAAAAAAAAATTATAAAAGACGACTCGTGGCGTGAAAAAGCGCGAGACATGAGCCTCGAGAAGCTCGAGAAAAGGAACGCTGAGAACGTCCATTGCAAGAGCTGAGACTGCAGCCGAAGCTACCAGCGCGAGCTAGCACGTGCTCCCAGCTTTGAGACGTGTATTTGTAGCGCGAGCGCTTGTTCTGCGGAAGAATATTTCAAAGCAGCGACATGCTGCTCTTGTGCATGCGGCATTGACTACAGTCTCACCTTAAAGTAACCATAAAACTATTTTTCTACTTGGGTTAAAAACTACTTAGAATCACACCCTAACGTTTAGAACTGAATAAACATGGCTTACTTTCTTTTACTATACTCTGTTTCACCTTATGATGTACCGCAGGAAAGGCTACAAGCGCGAGCTCCTTGCTCTCGGGCACATCTCGGTGGCCCAAGCTCTCGTGCATTAAGGGCAGCTGTCAAAGCTATAATCTCGCGCGTCTAGCCTTCGCTACGGTACAACATAAGGTGAAACAGAGTATTCGCAACTTTCACGACCTATAGGGGGCGCACTGGAGCCTATCAAAATGGCTGTCATCTGGATGATCGTCGTAGAACAGCAATGCGAGGCTGGGTCTGCGACGCGTAAGTAATTCTAGTTTTGCTATGTACGAGCAGTATTAGAGCCTTGCGTTATTTTTTCACGCCATGAAGGTGTAGGCAAGCCCGTTTATTATGAGGCCAATCATCCAGGAGCTAGGGAACGCGATTCTCACACCGCGGTACCACCATCGCTGAAAGTTGCTCGCCAAAAATATTTTAACAAATATGAGCATCGTTCATACCCTCAACTCGGAGCCAGAACAAGCGACCTCGTGATCTGGTGCATATTCTATGCCGCCGCGCGCTGGGGTTGGCAAAGCAGAAGAGGCATGCTGAGCTCCAGGCATTGTTAGAGTTCGGCTATTCTTATCACAGCAGTGGTTGGACACGAGCCACTACCCGAGTGTCCGCCGAGGCATTGATTGTTAAGAGCCAAAGTCGAGAGCTCACGCAGTTCTCGTGTCCAATCTTTGAGCCCCGCCGCCCCACTGTCTTCAGGTGGGTGGTTTCGATCTCACAATTACGTCATCGAGCCTTGCGAAGGCAAGACTGAAAGAAATAGTTATCTTTTATACTCGCAATTTCACTGCGACAAAGAAGGCTTTGAATCAGTGGCGGTTTTTGCGAGCATACTTGGGCCAGACTGAGACAAGTACACCTCTGCAAAGTCATGAAAATTCTAACCCAATATCGTTTCATGACCCCTTTAAGGGTGAACGGAGTAAGCTTGTTCTTTTGTCTCCACACTTAAATTATTGTGGTAAAACTTTGTCTTTTTCCCCACATATTTAGTGACTCGGACGGACGGTCTTAAACAATCCCGTCCATGTCACGAAATATTTGGGGGAAAGCACAAAGTCCTACCGCAATAATGTAAATGAGGAGACAAATAACAACTCGTCTGTTTGCAATAGAAGTTCTCAGAATTTCTTTTCTCGAACTTCACGAGGTTCGTGTTTTGCGCTTTTTTGCGCCGTGAGTCTTCTTTTTATTTTCTTGATCTACGAACTTCTGGGTGCGACGTGCCCCCCCCCCCCCTCCCCCTTTTTGCGAGGGACGTTACTAAGCGATTGAAAAGAGAAATATAGTTCACGTTCGATAGAAATACAAGTGGTAGAGCTATGCAAGAGTTTTAGTGTCCGTGGTGTAAATGAACATGTACTGGATTCTGCTTTACCTCTGCGGAATTGTTTGTCACAAAAGTTGACATGTTCACAGGAGAATTCTCTAGATAGGCAGGTTCAAGGCGCTTGAGAGCGATGCGGAGCGCAAGTTCGTCTGCTTGCACAGGGGTTGCAATGATGTCAGAACGCCGAGCTCTTATTGGCTGATTGAAAAAAATAGTGGGTAGACGTCAAGGCATCTAGCATTGAGGTCTACCCACTATCCTTTCAATCAACGCCAGTCAAAGCTCGGCGTCGTTCGAACATCACCGCAACTCCTGCGCAAGAAGAAGACGACTTGCTCACTGCATTTTGTCCGGGCGTCCATTAACCTGCACCACAAGTCCACTCAATTTCTTTTAGAGAACCGGAAATGGTCCCATGTGGAGTGATTTGCGGTGGGCCGAGTGGCGCACAAAGACATGCGTTTCGGTCTGCAGGCCTTGTGCCACAACGTATGGTGTCTTCGTAGATACGGCTCGCGTTGGGAACTGGTCGTAGGTCAGCGGAAATGTTCGTCAGCTTGGTGGTATAGTGTTCATGGCAAGTAATTGTTGCCGGCGCGACCTCGCATAAGTCTGATGGCAACCGTAGAGTTGTACCATAGTCGAGTTCGGAGGTCGCACAGCGAGATTTTGCTTGAAGGCCGTTCTAACTCCGAGTAAGACTAGTTGTTGCTGTACCCACTTGGTCGAGTTCGCGTGAGCCATCAGCGCTGATTTCAGGTGGAGATGAAAACGTACAACCAGACCGTTTGATTGTGGATGGTAAGCGGTCGGGCGCGATCTGGTGAGTATTCTTTTATTTATTTTTTAACTACGAACCTGCGGGTTCGGCGTGCTTCACACTACCCCACCTGTCAAAGTCTGACTCAAGACAAGGGGAATATTTGTGCCATGGGGTGTGGCTTGCTTGCTCTGTAAAACGCCGGACAACATAGCGCACGTATGTATATTGTTCTGCGATGCCATATTTTTTGGGGGGACGTCCTCCTGCGCACACTAAAAAAGAACCTTTTCGTTAGTCCACGTACGATCCGGTTTTTGACCTTGGATTCATACGATGATATTCCTTATGTCATATGTTTGTACTGCTAGGATTGTTTAACATATGGAAAACACGAATGTCTGTCCGCTTTGCTGATATTTATGTGAAGGAAGTGCTTGTGAATTTCCGTATAATTTCACAAGCGCAAAGTTTACTTTGTTTTACTTTTTTACTTTTGCGAACTACTTCGTGGTGCGTACACACGCTCTTTTCCAAGCTGGGAACCGTCCCCCAGTCTTTGGCTGCGCTTGGAGCTACGCTGAAACGAAATATAGTACTCCTTCTGCATTAAAAGGATACTACAACGAAATTTCGGCGCTCATTTTTTGGTCTATATGCGTTCAAAGGAGCAGTATCACATCGAACACTCCAATATCTTGTTAAAAAAGTCAAGAAAAGGAATTTTAAAACAAATTAAACGATTAGCAAAGAGCACCTGGTGGATGTCGCTAACGCCTCGCTTGTAATGCCCGTCTAGGAACCTTGACAGCTAGTGACGGTGAATGTCTCGCCTCCGGCCACGACGAGAGAAGAAGGGAAGGAGGAACTCCCCTCTTCCCGAGAATCCCTTTTGTGTGTCCCAGAAGTCGCTATTGTCCCCCTACAAGATTATAGAAGATTAACCCGTCACTCAATCTTCGTACAAAAGCAGCCGCTTCGGTGGCTGGAACGACTAGGCCATCCTCTCGACGTCAGCCTCACCGTAGCTTTGCTCGTCTCGAGACGACCTACGTCGCGATTGCGTTGGATGTCACATGGTCTCCGCTGGCTGTTCTCCGAGTGCTTGCCAGAGTCGGCCGTTTATAACGAAAAATAGAGCCACCAGGCTCAAAATACAAACGTGCGATTCTCATTTACGGATATTGTGGATCATATTCAACCTATTTTTGAACATGACGGGAATATTTCAAATTTCGCTGAAGTATAAACACCACGGAATACAAGATTCTTCTGCTCCATCTACCGAACAGTAAGCTGCTGGACAACTCACTAATCCTCCGCGGAGATCCATCGGCCAGACCTTACCGCATTGATGATTTCGGTCCTGCTTTAAAGAAGGTAATCAGCCCAAAAAAACTCTCGTCCCTCGGAGCCTTCCAATACAACCACGTATGGCTGCTCACAGTGCGTTCTGCCAATAATAAAGAAAGGTTACTACAACTTCGGCAAATTCAAGTAAAGAAAATAAATGCTTGATTATTGACGCAAGTAGAACAGCATCATTCATAAAGGTTCACTGGATCCAACAAGCGTCCCAAATGCAAGCGTAGCCAGCGCTTTTATTGCTATGGAAAAGTAAAGAGTGTCCTTCGCAACAAATGGCACTACTCCGCCTACGAAGAGGTAGAAACGACCAAAAGAGTAGTATCAATCGAATTAAACGAGGGACTGACTGTGGACAACTTGCCGCACCAGCTCAAGATTCTACGAACCGCTGTCTTTGTCTCCACGCCAGGTAGAGCGCCGCAGTGCCTGAGATGCAAGCAAATAAGACACGTTCGAGGTCTGTGCCGCGCTCCGCGGTGCAGCGCATGCACGAAATATGGGCACGAACTGCGAGACTGTATTCCAACAACCTACGCCAACCGTACAACTGCCTCTCTTGAGAATCCTACCGAGGACCTCATGAATTTAGAAGAGCAGCACAATCAGAGGTGTCTGCTGAGGTTAACAACAGTCCCAAAGTGACCAACATCGAAAGAGCCACACGTAATGAAAAGGGCACAAATAATCCAGGAGGAGCAGGAGGAATTCCGTAAAGTAGTAGAGAGGACGGAGTTTGTCATGCGGGAAAAACGCCGACGATGTCCCGTCCGAAAAACAGAGGGAAACGTAAAGAAGAGCAGAGAAAGGAAACAGGAGATGGGGAAGGAGGAAAGAAGGAAAGAGGAGGAAAGCCGGCAGTCAGTGTTAATAATCACTTGTCGCTACACATACACACCCCCCCACACACACACACACACACGCACACACACACACACACACACACACACACACACACACACACACACACACACACACACGTGCTGTTCTGGAATCGGCTGCTTTCAAAATTGTGCTAAAAGTCCAGAGTCCTTTAAAAAACGCAAAAAAAAGGACCTGCATATGTCTACGACGGGCTCGAGAACCCCGTGGAAAAATAATGTCATCAGTTTCCTCCAGTGGAGGACGAAGGTCCTGAAGCTGCTGGGAGAATCTCTGCCTTTGAACGTTGTATTTAGGGCATTCCCAGAGCATGTGGTCGGCGTCTTCTGAGACCTTGCAAGTGTCACATAGAGGCGACTTCCTTGTGCCCCATCTATACAATACTTTTCCGGTTTTCGTACTTCCAGTGCGGAGGCGAAGTAGAACTGTAGCTTCTGCTCGGCTGAGACCGCTTAGGAGGCAAGGTTGATGCCCTGATTCTTCCGCTGGACCCAGTGATGAAATATGTAGGCGAACTTGCTTTTTGAGCCAGCGTTCTTCTGTCGGACACTTGAGTGTCGGAGCGAAATCGTGGGCTCGAGAAGCGAGACGATCTGCTGTTTCATTTCCGCTTACTCCCACGTGGGAGGGCACCCATTGGAAATGAACGGTGAAACCAGCGTCTTCTAGTGCATAAAGAGCTGTTCTTGTTGTTTCCACGAGTTCCCCTATTTTGGTTTGCTTGCGTAGACAGAAAAAGGGCTCCACGGGAGTCAGTTAGAATGACGGTAGGCTGAGGCGGATACGTCTGTAGAGCCTTTAAAGCCTCAAGTATGGCACAAAGTTCGGCTGTCGTAGGTGGAGACCATTCTTTCTAGCCGTCCAGCCCACTCTATGCCAAGGCTTGGGATGCAGAAGGCAGAGGTGCTGCTTCTTTTGAGACGGTCAACCGATCCATCGGTATATACTCGAAGAAAATCTTTGAATTCGGTCGCAACGTGTTCATCTGTACAATATTTGAGACTCGGGGGATTTGAATTATTTTTCTTCTTTACGCCTGGAACGTGCTCATGGGATAAGACTGTGCGAACAGCCCAAGGAGGTGTAGATTTTCTGGTGATGATTGATGGTTTTGGTTTCCACCCGAGGTAACGCAGGGTGCGAAGAGAAATGCCAAATCGTGATAGGGGTCGTCGGGTGATTCTTCGAAGTAAAGAGAGGCCCGCAGTAGTTTCTTCAAGGCGGAGCATCTGTAGTAGGAGGTGCTGGGAAGCCATTAGAGGCAGTGGCAGTGCTCGGGCTTCTTCGTAAACTTTGAGGTTGCTGGTTCCTCTCGGAACGCCAAGGGCTGTGCGAAGTCCTTGTCGATGAATGCGTTCCAGTTTGAGAGCTGGCGTGGGTAGGATGTTCATATAAGGCAAGGCATACATAAGGCGGCTGACTACTAATGCTGAGTGAAGCGAGAGCATTGAACGAGGGGAATTGCCCCAGTTTGCTCCACCAACTCGGCGGACGGCATTTCTGGCCGAGATTGTTGAGCTTGTCATCGCCTTTCCTTGGTTTGTCCATTTCAGCCTTTGATTTAAGCTGATTCCTAAAAATTTATGGTTGGCGACTTGACGTAGGGGGGAACCGCCAAGGCACAGGTCCAGTTTGGTGGATCGTTGATTTTTCCCCGGAAAAATCATAAAAACTGTCTTTTCTGCGGAAATGCGCAGGCCACAGTCTTTAAGGTATGTCTCAACAGATGTTATTGCCGACTGGACAATTGCTTTCAGGTTGCAGTGCTTGTGACCTGTCGTCCAAATACATATATCATCCGCATACACGGACATGTTGACCCTTGGTGTGGTAAAAGGAACCGCGCTTGGGAGACCGGAGAGGACAACATTAAACAGAAGAGGTGAAAGCACGCAACCCTGTGGTAAACCGCATCGGGAAGATCGGTTGGCACTAAGCGTTTTATCGAGTTTTACTCGGAAAGTTCGCTCTGTTAGAAAGTTTTTAAGAAAACGTTGCCCAACCCCAGTAATGCCTAAGGATGTGAGTTTTCTTAGCACAACTGATGGTGTCACACTGTCGAAAGCCTTTTCAATATCGAAGAAAACCGCCAACGTTGATCTTTTTTTCATTCCAATTTTGTTCAACTGCGCTGAGCAGGTCTAAGATATTGTCTGCCGTTGAAAGCCGAGTTCTGAAGCCTGTCATAACATCGGGCAGTAGTAGTTTAGCTTCAAGCCACCAAGAAAGTCGAGCGTGTATCATGCGTTTCATTAGCTTTGCCACACATGAAGTAAGCGAAACTGGTCTATAAGATGAAGGTTCGGTTCTCGGCTTTCCGTGTTTGAGGATGGGCACAACCCAGGCTGAACGCCACTCACTAGGTACGTTTCCCGTCGACCAGATAACGTTAAACTCGGACAGAAGCAGTTGCAGACCTTCATCTGGCAAATTGCAGAGCATTTGGTGGGTAATGCCGTCTGGTCCGGAGGCGGTGCGCTTTTTGGTGGAACGGAGCGACGCCTGGAGTTCTTCAAGGGTGAATGGTATATCAAGAGAGGACGAAGACGAAACTATGACGCACGGTTCTTGCGATTGACTCCGGACCGAGGCGTAATAGTTAGCGAATTCGTCCGCTATAACCTGGAGGTCTTTTCCTCGTTGGAGTGCGAGAGAGGCTTGGGGCGAAAGTTTGTTTCTTGCTCCCTTAAAGCAATCGAGAATATGCCAAATCCGGGAAGCTGGTGTGTGGGCATCTGATTTAGCACACACATTGTGCCATTGTTGTCTGCGTAGCTTCTTCGCATAGCGCCTAGTTGCGGCGTTTAACTTGTTGAAATCCGATTTTAGTTGCGGATTTCCAGAACGCTGCAGCTTTCGTTGGGCCTGCCTCCTGCGTGCGCAAAGATTCAGAAAGGTCAGGTCCGGTTTGGGGTAATGTACTGGGAGGCGTATTTGCACTGTTGATGCTTTTGCGGCGTCTACAATAGCCGCACATACGTCTTCCTTAACCAATAAAAGGTGACTTCGGAAAGTATCCCAAATGATCATATCAATTGTGCGCTGCTTGGACGGTTGGTAGCCTTTTAAATCCAGGAAAATAGGAAAATGATCGCTTCCCATTGTATCGGCTAATGCTTGCCACGTGACCTCGAGCTCTATAGAATGGGGGGTTATATCGATGGCGCTATAGGTGCAAGGAGGGCGGTAGAATGTAGGACGGCCATCATTTGCCACGACGAGATCGTGCCTCTCTAAAGCTGTAGCCAGAGCTAGGCCCCGTGCGTCTCGTTTAGCGCAGCCCCACAATTCGTGGTGGGCATTCCAGTCCCCACATAAAAGTAAGGAGCTTGGGCACCGCTTCTTAAGTTCCGCCACTACACGGGCAACAGGAAGGCCGTTTTTTCCCGGGCGTGCGTATACAGACCCCACACATAAAGGCTTACCAAATATGCTGACTTGCACTGCGACGATTTCTAGATGGTCACTACACAAATCAGTCACATCGGTAGAGTGTTGAGGGAGAGACTTTTTGATGAATAGTGCAGCACTCCCGTTAGTAAATCCGCTCATAGTGGGGTTTGAGTACCTCACGTAGCCGGAGATGCTTTGATCATTAGGGAGGCCAGCTTCACAAAATGCAAGAATAGGTATGGGTACAGTCAATAAGTAAAGCAACAGTTCTGCAAGACGGTTTTGGAGACCTGCACAGTTCCATTGCATGACTAGCGGAATGTGTCTGAGCTTTGGCGACGATCTGTGAGGTTGTACGTATCTTGCAGAGTTTTTCATCCAAGAAACGCAGCCACAAGGGGCATGGCTAGATCGATGATTTTCAATACTGACGAGGCAAGTGGGTTGTTGATGCCCGCCACCAAGCTGCGAAGAGCTTGCAGGAGGGGCATGACGAGGCTTTGCCAGCTTGAGAAAGAGTGAAGTGGAAGTGCAGTTGCTGGAGGAATTCTCTGTTTCTTCTGACTAGATCTTTCTGATGACGCCTCACGGTAAGGGGCTAGTCTGGTGGCTGTTTCTTTTTGATTTTTCAAAGAAAGTGGTTGAACATTTCCTGCTTCCGCAGCAGCGGGATTACCTGAAATCGTGGGGATACTCGGCTTGCCGTCTGTCTTTTCAGGGGCAGCATTCGCTTCCGCGACGCTTGGCCAGGTTGATTGGTGTTGCGAAGCTTGCGGCAATTGTTGTGGCCTCAGCTGGGAGTCTTCTCTTGTTTTGTTAAGCGTAGTGACAGCTGTTTTTGCGGTAGCATGGTTCACTCCGTTTTGCTGTCGGTAGTCGTTGATCTGCCTCATGAGTTTGATTTTCGGGCAATGTGGCGATGCTGCGTGATGTTTTCCTCCACAATTCACACATTTGGATGGGGCATTTGGCGGGCATTCCTCGGTGTCATGGACGTTGGAGCAGCGAAGGCATATCTTTTGACGCGCACACGTTGGGGTTAGGTGGCCAAGTTTCCCGCACGAGTGGCATTGCACTGGACGCGGTGAGTATGCGGTGACTGGATGACGGACGCACCCCACAGCGACATGACTTGGCAGCTCGCTTCCGACAAACGTGAGGCGTACTGTTTGGGAATCCCCCAAGCGCCTCAGTTGGGCAAGCTTAATTGTGCTCTTAAGCTGTGCCCTGAGCTCTTCTTCAGTGATGTCCTTCGCTACGTCCTTTATGACACCCACGGCATGAGTTTTGGACCTTGGTTCATAAGCGTACATCGGTACAGCCAGCAAAGTTTCACGCTTCAACAGCTGCGCTGTAGTTAGTAAGTTCCGGGTGTCAATAGCAATGACGTTTAGTGCCTTATTTGGCCTGATTTGCAGGATACTGGACGGAGCGATGTTCTCTAACTCTGCGGTCAGGCGAATACTATTAAAGTTTGTGACTTGCTTTGTGGGGTCTTTCGGAGTGAAGACCACTACATTGCCCAGAGCCGAAGGGAACGTGGTGGTGTGTGCCATTATCTTGGGCGCAAGATTGAGCGTTCTTTTCCTCCGTTTGCTTGAGTGCACAGTTTGGAAGTCCCGCATATCAAACGTGATCTCCGAGGCGTCCGAGGTAGATTCTGCGTAGTAGTGCGATGAGAGTGGTAGTGCGTTCGTTGGGTCCTTCACTTCGGTGAGATCCTCATCACGCTCTATCATGTTGACGTCGGCCTGAATTTCTTCTGGGGGGCACTTTAGACCGGACAAAGAGGCTGCCTCCTCGGCATACGCCAGGGAAGCATTGGTCAAGGTGGGGTTGGTCGCATTTAAAGTTCCTTGTTCTTGGGACGTCATCGCCGCTGGATACTTGGTTCTCCCCTGCCGGGAGAACCGATGTCCTCAGTTGCAACTTGCAGATGCAATTGAGTGAAAAATAAGAGTGTTCTGGATAAAATAATACAAAATATTGCTGACCTGCGAAAAAGTACTGCTCGCAATCCGAACACTTCGTCGTCCTCCCGTAAACGCGGCATCGCTTCTAATGCCCGAGTCCCACTAAAGCGACAAACAGAAACAAACGACAGCGACAAGCCTCGAACCCATGCAGCATGCTCGCGATGGTACCTTTGGCAGGCGTTTAGTCGTTCGGTGCTCGTGAAATAAGCACGAGCGATTGCAAGCCTACCAAAGATACCCTCGCGTGCATGATGCTCGTGTTTGAGCATAGCCTCCTTTTTCTTCAAAGCCTGTCAAATCCCGAAAGACTCTGGTTTGAGGCTTGTCGTTGTCGTTTGTTTCTGTTTGTCGCTCTAGTGGGACTAGGGCATAACAGTGCCCTAGCAGTAGTGTTGTGCAAGTATTTGAAGCAGAGAGCAAGATAGCTTTTCGTCATCGCGCGATCGATGCCTGCAGTGAAAACACGTGCCACAAAGCGCTTTGTGCGACCACCAGGGCCGGCCTTAGAGCAGCAAGCGGCCTGGGCAAACTGCAGCCGTGCCCCCCCCCCCCCCCCCCCCCTTTTCGCACCCAACATCACGTTGTTAGCAAACATGCCACAGTGACCCAGCGCGAATGGTCGCGATTTTGTCGTTGTCAGTCGAAAACAACATCCTAAAAACGAACGACGTTCGCGAGCATTGAGAGTTTTGTAGGCGCCGTGTTCAAAGGCTCAAGAATAATTTTTTTCTTCAGCTGTGGGTCTCCCACAGCTGAAGTCCCACAGCAGAACTTCAGCTGTGGGTCTACCATAGCACGCTAACGTCTGATGGACAGAGAAAACAAAAGCACAATATAACCATGTCAAATACCCTAGAAGGCAACCTTCCAAGCCTTCAACATCGCAAATTGGGCTACGTCTTGCGACATAGCCAGGCTAGACGCTATCCTGGCTGTTTTCAATGGACAAAATTGCCAATGACGATATCCTGTCATCTGCCATGGTTGATCTTAGGTATGTCTTAATAAGCTTTCATTTTGAGAAACTCCTCTCAGCGGTGGCCATTGGCACTGGCAAAGTGAGGAAGATCCTCAATGACACGCACGTATAAGGGAATTTGTCACATAGATGGTTGTCCAGAATGAACTAAAGGACGTCCTGGCGAGCACTGCATCCAGTGGGCAGCAGGCTGCATAGTTAGATCAGCTCCTGGCAGAGATCTGTACCGTCGATGTCTGCACTTTCTATGTGTCTCAGACTCTCAGTGCATGGTCAAGGCCTTGGCAAAGTTTAAGAAGTTCTGCTTTGTGGGGAAGTCGGGTGAGGCCGTAAAGGAACCCCCAGAAGCTCACGTGCTGCTCCATCTGCGTGAAGCGTTCTTCAATCGACATCTTAAGCAGTCATCATACAAGACTGCTGGGCGGTACGCTCTACCATCGACTCCAGTTCACTACCCACATCAACGAGGTGTTATCAAGCGCCAGGAGGATGCTGGGCTTTACCACTCGAATCTCTAGGGGTGCCGGAGCCGATACCCTCAAGAACCTTTTCACTGCGCTCGTTCTTCCTCAGCTCGAATACAGTTTTACAATATGGGACCCCTCGCAGGTTAGCCTCATTGCATTATTAGAGAGTGTACAACCTCGCGCTGCATACACTGTCCTGTGCAGAGGCCCCCCACCACGCCCTCCCTGTTACAAAGACATGCGGACTCCCCAGTTGCTCAAAGCTGTAGGGTGGGACACTCTGGCCCTCCAACGGAAAGTGGCGTCCATCAGACTGCTTGCCAGCATAACCTGCCCTCACCAGCGTCCCCCTCCCTTGTGTGATGAACTCCGGCACACCCGTGATGGCGCTCTTCAACCCCTGTTCGCGCACAGAGCGTCACCGACAGACATACCTAATTCGTACTGTTCAGATATGGCGCTCACTGCCAAACGCGCTGACAGCCAGTGTCCTGGAAGGCGAGATAAATGTTAAGGAGTTGCTTGCCTTGCCCACGCTTGCCTCCCTTCCTTCCCATTTCGGTTCCATTCTTATTTATTCATGTGTGTGTGGATGTGTGAGTGTGTGTATAGTGTCTTGTATGGTACCAGAGACCTACGGGTACGGGCCACTGGCCTTCTGTGGTGTCCAAACTCTCAAGGGTTAAATGAAGAAATATCAAGTACAGGGTGGAACAAGGAGACGGCAGGCTCTTTAAATCGACCGGAAAATTCGGTTTCTTAACCTATCGCGCTACGACTTTGTGCAGCGTTGTCCACAGATGGTGCATTTTTTTTGTAAAATTTGCAAAGAACGAACTTACCTGAGGAAAAAGTAAAGAAAGAAAAAGGCTTAGCTCCTATGGAAACGCAGCGACGCCACCGGTCTTCAAACAACACGGCGCCGTTTCGCACGGGAGACAAGAGATGGCGCAAGCGGTCGCGACGCCAACTGCCGCCAACGAATGAGCAGACGCCGAGAGCCGGCGTATTTAGCAGACAAGGAACTGCAGCTGCTTGTTGTTACCGCGCCTGTTTTTGTTTCTGCGACTGTCGCCGCCTGCGGAACGCGCGCCGCTTTTGAGTCGAAAAGATTGTCTGCTAAAGACGCTGGCGCGCCGTATGCTCGTTCGTTGGCGGCGTTCGTTGCGCCACCTCTTGTGTCCCGTGGGAAACGGCGCCGTGCTCTTTGAAGACCGGTGGTGTCGCTGCGTTTCCATAGGAGCTAAGCCTTTTTCTTTCTTTACTTTTTCCTCAGGTAAGTTCGCTCTTTGAAAATTTTACAAAAAAAAAAAAATGCACCATCTGTGGGCAACGCTGCACGAAGTCGTAGCGCGATAGGTTAAGAAACCGAATTTTCCGGTCGATTTAAAGAGCCTGCCGTCTCCTTGTTCCACCCTGTATATATATATATATACTGTAAACGACTTAATTTTCGCGGGCTCAAATTTTCGCGAATCGGGCCAAGGCTGAAAATTTGAAATTATTCGCGGGTTCTAATTTTCACGAATCGAGTGTAGCTTCCGTAGCATTCACCCATTGCCCTACATTGCCCGAATGGTTCGCGAAATCCACGAGGAACTTATCGCGCTTGCGTTTCGCCGCAAGGGCAGCCGCGGTGGTCACTGCCATGAGCCCGCCGACAACGCCGGAGGTTCCTGGTGCCCAAGAAACTCGTCAACCCGCCTACCCCACAACCGACTGTCGCCGAACCGGCCGAACTGCTGGGGCGATGAAAACAAGCGCTTGTAGCGCTTGTAGGTCCACGTGCACCAAGCATGTAATTTGATGGTAATCCGGAACCGAAACCAATTTTCCAGCGATGTCTGGTTACCGTTCTCAACAAACATTCGAAATATTATAAACAGAGCGGAACATTTTATTTATTACTATGATATTAAATTGCAACAATATTTTGTGCACTTCGTAGAGTTTAGTGAATTTAATGTCACGAAAAGTTGAAACACTCCTCAACGTGATTTGGACACCATGGCAACGCTCCGAATTTTTCCGAACTTTTCCGAATCTCTTGAGATTCGGCTATTCTTCCGAATCTTTCCGAATCTTCAGATTCGGCTCCGAATCTCGATTCGGATAAAGATTCGTCCCGACTTCCATCACTAATAATAAGTCTATGGATTCCGGTCTACTGATTCACCGAAAAAAAGAAAAATCTACTGACTTTTTTTAGCAAACATATTAAAATTTATTATTTGGCCCCTTCAGTTCCCAGGGTCGCCCATCAAAGGAAACTCATATTCTCCCAGGATGAAAAACGAAGCACTGGCTCGATGGCCCAGAAGCCCGTCAACGGTGATATCCGGGTCAGAGCCATATATGGGGAGAGTTTGGCCAGTCTATGATCTCGCCGCCGTAACGTTTTTCTCCCGAGTGAGCCAATCAGCCTGCGGCGCAGAGCGAGAGGCGTGAGCGCACGCGCGTGAACTCTCGGCTGCTCCCAGCTGTATCCGAGCTGAGCGAGAGGGCCGCCCTTTTCATTCATTCGCACGACAGAATGCGTGGGATCGACATCCAAATTTCCGTTCTTTAATTTTATTTGGCAGGCTCTGGCAAGAAAATGATATTTTATTCCTCGGTGGCTTAAAAAGGCAACGAATTAAATTTCTCCACGTTTGAACGTAAACTTTGAGTCAGGTGAAAAAGAAATACTAAGCCCGTAGTAGATGACGCGTAGCCTCGACAGTTCTCCGCGCCGACAGCGTTGCATCAAAAACCTGCAGCCCACTAAGATGGCAGCTTGGAGAGGACTTCCACTGGACATGTACGCGCGCACTTGCCGGAACGTCTTGTTTTGGTTTCGTTTTAATAATAGCGACAGGTGGATGTCGCACTGTCACCCTCATCTGTTGATTTTAAAAGTGGCTCAGTCTCGATTTCAAAGAATAATCCTCAAAATCGCAACACTAATCAATGCTAATAGTAATAATAATAATAAAAAAAACACATTCACTGTGCCCATTTCACTTTGTTCTCCATAAAGAATTACTTGAGAACTGGTCTTGTTTTTTTTTTCATTTTTATTTGTGTTTATTATCCATTTGTTATTCTATACTATTTCTTCGAAGTGCAAAACCCAGATTTTGTAGAATCCTACTGATTTTTGTGCAAATCTACTGACTATTTGGGGAATATTCGGCGCTGGCGGCGGCCTTTGCTCCGCCTATTGTCCAAACTCTCCTAATATACGGCTCTGATGTAAAGCACTGGATGGAGTATCGAAATATTATTCAGTGCTTTAGGATCATGCGACATCGTGCTACATCTGTGGGTGAGCGTTTGGACTTTGCTTTGAGATTCGCCAGGCTTCAGATTATGGGTAATTAATTTTGAACTGCTGGGAATCCTTAGGTTTTGACTCGTGCGCTAGGTTTTGGTATAACCTCGCGCCAAGTTTTAGAACAAAGCCAAAGCTAAAAAGCAGTGATCATGGATCTAATGAGGTTACTGAGAACAGATTTACTCTGTTTATGTGAAGAATTGGGTGTGGAGGTGGAGCAAAAGATGAAGAAATCTGAGGTCAGTAAAGCAATTTCAGAGAGCGCGGAAGCAGAGGAAATTAAAATTGCGTGGGAACTACTTCAGAACGCTAAAAGTGAAGCTACAGCGAGAGAGGAACGAGAGCAGGAGCAGGCTGCAGCGAGAGAGGAACCAGCGCTAAAAAAGCTAGAGCTCGAAATTGAGCAACAGCGATTAAACTCGCAGAACAGTAGAGTTGGGGCTCCGGTACGAGCAAGTGAGACCGAGTCGTATCAAATGAAGAAGCTCGTGCAGCCGTTTAAAGTTGGGGAAGACGTGGGCCTATTCTTAGTTAACTTTGAGAGGACATGTGAGAAGTTGAGCTTCGCCCCAGAAACGTGGCCGCAACGGCTTTTGACTTTGTTGCCCTGTGAGGCTGCAGAGGTTGTCGCGCGCCTTAGTGCTGGAGACGCGGACGACTGCGACAAGGTGAAGTCCAGCCTTTTGAAGCGGTACCGCCTTTCTGCAGAGGCGTTCCGTCAAAGGTTTAGAAACGCATCCAAAAAGAGCAGCGAGGGCTACTCGGAATTTGCGTACGGGCTTAAAACCAATTTGATAGAATAGTTGAAGAGCGAGGAAGTGTACGAAAGCCGAGACAAGGTAGT
Source organism: Ixodes persulcatus (assembly GCA_013358835.2). Taxonomy (NCBI): domain Eukaryota; kingdom Metazoa; phylum Arthropoda; class Arachnida; order Ixodida; family Ixodidae; genus Ixodes; species Ixodes persulcatus. The sequence goes on from JABSTQ010009560.1 coordinate 1,252,870, forward strand.
CGAGTGTGTGTGCCTCGAACAGTTCTTTCGTAGCATTCCGCAGTCAGTCAAGCTCTGGGTGCAGGACAGGGTAAGAGTCAACTCTGTCGAAAGGGCCGCTGAGCTAGCCGAAGAGTATGCAACGCGTAGAAAGCTGAGCGGAGAGGAAAGCGAACCCGGCCGGAGCGATCAGCGCAAGACCTTCCGACAGGCAAACGGCTCGCGAGAAAACGGGCCCGCGAAGCCCGAAACAGGACAAAAAGTCCCAGAAAAGAGCGCAGAACACTCGAACGGAGACGAGGCGCGGAAAAGCCAAACAGGGCAGTTCGAGGCAAGGACGCCGTTCCTGTGCTACAACTGTCAGGAGCCGGGACACATAGCGGCCAGATGTAACAAACCGCGGGTTGTGTTCTCGTACGTGACGAGGACCTGAAGCTCCTTCGTCCCTATCTTCACGAGCTCCAGGTAAACGGAAAGCCGTGCAGGGTGCTTCGTGACAGTGCAGCGACGATAGACGTTGTTCATCCGTCGTATGTAACGCCATCCGATTTTACTGGAGAGGTAGTTTGGATCAAGCAGCTGCTCGAAAAGCACAGTGTCTGTCTGCCTATGGCGACGGTAAGGATAACTGGCCCGTTCGGAGAGCTAGTAACAGAGGCGGCTGTCTCGCAAACAGTCCCGTTGGAGTATCCTTATTTGTTTTCTAACCGGTCAGATTTCCTGCTGCGCGAAAGGGGTCAACAACTGGGAGAAGGATTAGTTCAGTCGTGTACGAGGTTCAAATCGCGTCAGCTCGCCCCTTTGTTAACGAGTGATCCAGAGCCAGAGGCAGCTGACGGGGAGCAAGCACTCCCACAGTTGGAGGCAGAGAACCGGGATGAGGGGAAACAGGTGGTAGAACAGCCTGACCTCGTAGCACCTAGAAAGCGTACGCCGTCCCAACGAGCCGGCGAAGAAGGCGGAGGGAGACGGGATCATTAAAGGATCGCTCGTAGCTCCGATGTCACATAATTTTGATCGTCTGTTGCGAGTAGACAGAGTGTCTTTGACAGTCGAACAGAAGAGCGACCCTAGTGTGTCAGGGTTTCGCGGTACAGCTCAGGAGATTGCTAGGACCAATGTGACTGGGCATGAAAAAGGCGGATTGTTTTATCGGCGCTATAAGGACCGCATTTTCACGTCTAGAAATCACGTGAAAATCGATCACTATGACTTCAGCGTAAGAAACAGGAAAGGAAAAATTGAACGGCAATGCCGATGGGTTGAGCAGATTTTTCTGATATCACCAAAAACAGTAGGGATGATCTCAGAGGTTTTCGTCATCCACGGAAATGAGGATCAAAGTGGGGGCACTTTGCCCAAAATGACCTCACAAATTGCGAAGGGTTTTGTCTTTTGTTCATAGTGACCTCGTTGGAAAAATGACTTTTTTTTTTGGCGACAGGGGGTCTTGATACCCGGAATTGTACCAAATTTTGGTAATCCGTAATCCAGTCTGGCGGGTCTCTGGCGAATTCCGAGCGTTTGACTGCGGTGTGGCGTGGTGTTGTGGGGGACGTTTCCGCTGATGCCTCCGTTGTAAGAGGTTGGGAGTTTGTTTAGTGCTTGCGGCGTCTTCTCAAGGCCTACTCCAAGCCCACCTCTTCAGACCAGCGATTGTACCACCGGCCATTCGAGGTTTCCCTGGCCCCGGAGGGGCTGTTAAGAATGGAACCTACGGCGACCTTCATCCGAGTTTCAACGCTGCAGAAACGAGTCACGATCTGTCCGGGACCGTCGCCCGCTGGTCGGGGCCTGTACGAAACGAGTCCCGACGAGTCCGGGACCATCGCCTGCGTGTCGGGGCCTGCGGAAACAAGTCTCAACGCGTCCGTGACGTCAACGGGACGTATGTGTGTGCGTGTGGGTTGGTGCGCTCAGGAAAGGGAGAGAGGCATGGCCTAACTGCGGAGAACTTGGGCTGCGTCGCACATGGCGGCGGACTTTGCTGCAACGCACTTGGCGGCGGTTTGCTACGTCGCACCTGCTGCCCTGGCGAGAGTGAGGAAGAAACGAACCCTATATTAGGCGGAGCGTGAGGCTGCTCCGATATTCTCTCTGATTTGGACGACTGTATCAGGAGTGCGCAGGTGTAGCCTTCCCAAGCGAAGCGTACCAGACACGTGATTTGTGACGTACTCCATTATCTCACGTAAAGATTATTTTCCGCCTAAAAAGCTCGATAGATGGCGGTAGCTGTCCCCGGACGCGCGCTTGCCCATACGGGTATTCGATTTCTTTTTTTCTCGCGTCGTTTAGCGCCTTTTGGCGAGTTGTGAGTACGCATGTATATTCGTAATTAAAGTAAACACATCAAATATGTTTCAAAAACCATCTTGTTGTCTTTATTGGCACTTAAAGTACAACAAAAAATATGTACACTGTTTTAGGGCATGTTAAAGTCCGTCAGAACGAACTCTGGCCCTAAAGATTCGGCGAACGAGAACAGAGATCCCTTGCCTTTTCGCCAATTCTTCAAAGGAGTGCGTTCTGAAGGCCTTTCTTACGTGCCGACAAGGAAAAGGTGAATTACACAAGTATGAATCAACGAACAAGTTTCAAACGAAAATAGGTGAAAAACAAACAGCTGTCCAAACTATAACGTTTATGAACGCACGGTTTCGAAAATCAATTTCAATCGGAGGTAAAAAAAAACAAAACACTATGCATCTTAACAAATACGATAATTCAACTTCAATGGCTAACATGACATTAAAAAGAATCGTGACACGCGTATTCTTTCTGAGACGGCTTTCTTTTAGCTCGTGAAGATGACCGGCTCAAAATGAATCACGCAAACCCCTTTCTGCAAATTGTTTCATCCGAGTCTTGAATGAATCCTGATGTGCTTTGAGATCCAGTGATCAAGCCCAGAAACGTAAACATGCATATCCATACGAGGAATCATCCTTCGTTAATAAGCGCTGACAGAGAAACGAAACTTACCGATCGGAACTTACCGCTGGGAAACGAAAAAACGAAACTTTAGAAGCTAAACCGGAATTGCCACTCTACTCTGCAGCATGCACAGTATCTACACAAACCTTTAGAAAGCTTAATTGCATTCCTCGAAGCATTGTTCGACCCCAGTTTTAACAGGCAACCAAAACAGTGCGGGCGCCGCACGAAGACCGTTGGGCCGTTGGAAGGGGCGAGGAGCAGACGAGCAGACGCCAGACGCCCCACGCGCTCTCGCCGGAAGCCGGAAACGGCGGCAGGCGTCGGCACGCGACCACAGCGCCTTCGCAGCCTTTTGGTGCGTTGTGGCGGATGCGTGAACCCTTCATGCAAAGATCGAAGGCGGAACCGCCACCAGGGGAGAAATTAGATGCTGTCGGCCTCTAGCGACACTCGTTTGAACCGCCGAGCTGCATTCTCCTGACTGCATCGCAACCATGTAATTAAACTGTTCGTTACGTTACCAATTCTCCCACCTCCACTGAACCCCTGGGTTCTTCACTTCGGGGAATGGACGTCGTCAAAGGCCAGGAGGCCTCCGGATGTGCGGCTTAAACCCCGCCTCTAACAACGGATACTGACACGCCTATCGTTTCCCTGAATGGATGCCCACTGACCTCGGCTTTGAATCTTTATATAGGCTCCTTGCACCGACGTCACATCGCATACTTTTGAACACCATGTACAAGGAGGAAAGGGAAGCTGCTTTTGTAAGAATTTTGAGTGACAGGTTAGTCTTCTGGGAGGAGAATAGCGACGTCTGTGCATATCCAGAAGGCACAAAGGAGCGTCCTGATAAGAGGGGAGCTCCTTCCCCTTTTCTCTGGAGGTCATCCGAAATGACGTCATGTGCAAGCCACGTAAAGTGTGAAGCTGCCGGCCCATTGCACTTTGGCTCGGCATTTGGATACGCTTGGCACTGGTGTGCTTGGAGACAATACTTGCACAACTCGGATACCGCTTGCCCGTCGGAACTTCCCGATGCGCTCAACACTGGATACTGTGCTTGTGCATGCTGTGTGTGTGTTCCGTGCACCGTGTTTGGTGACGACGCGCGCCTTGGTTTGTCTGTTGCAGTCGGCAGCAGCGCTCCGAGAGTTAAGGTTCTTCACCGCTCCTGTCAGACTGACGGCCGGCGCTAGCCCGGCGGCGACGTTCGCGCTGCGGGCGCACGCGCCTATCGTTTCCCTGGATGGATACCCACTGACCTCGGCTTTGAATCTTTATATAAGGCTCCTTGCACTGACGTCACATCGCATACTTTGGAACACCATGTAAAAGAGGAGAGGGAAGCTGCTTTTGCAAGAATTTTGAGCGACAGGTTAATCTTCTGGGAGGAGAATAGCGACGTCTGTGCATATCCGGGAGGCACAAAGGAGGGTCCTGATAAGAGGGGAGCTCCTTCCCCTTTTCTCTGGAGGTCATCGGAAATGACGTCATGTGCAAGCCACATATAGTGAAGCTGCCGACCCATTGCACTTTGGCTTGGCATTTGGATGCGCTTGGCACTGGTGTGCTTGAAGACATACTTGGACAACTCGGATACCGCTTGCCCGCTGGAACTTCCCGATGCACTCAACACTGGATACTGTGCTTGTGCGTGCTGTGTGCCTGTTCCGTGCACCGTGTTTGGTGACGACGCCTGGACAACTGTGTGCGCCGCCAGAATTACCGCTGCACTCACCACTGGACTCTACAAAAGTATTTCGTGCGATGCCCTTAGCCGTTACAAGCGAGAGATCGTCGCGATTTCAGACCCAGTCTGCCTGGGTCTGAAATCGCGACGATATCTCGGTTGTAACGGCTAAGGGCATAACACGAAATTCTTTTGTAGAGTCCAGCGGTGAGCGCAGCGGGAATTCCGGCGGTGCACCGCCTGGGTCTAAAATTGGGGCTGGAACTGCGCGGTTCCAGGCTGGATACAAACTGGTGCCCCAATTTTGGGTCTAGGCGGAACCGGCGTTTTTCATTCCGGCCTGTATCTGACATTTTCGTACGGGCCTGCTGTGATTCGGCCATTCTTGTGCAACATTATAAATTTAGTTGTTTTAGCGGTTTTCGGGATTCTTGCGGCGGGTCTCTGAATTTTGAGTTGGCAACACTGATCGGCATTGCGAGTCCGGAGTAGTCGCTGGTCGCTCACACACAAAAAAAGAGAGAGTTGCGGATCCAAAGTTCTTTACTCATATTTTCAGTCGGGTTGAAGCCTCTGGGCACAGAGACTCACCGGATGCCAAGGAGGCATTGGTTCCTTTAGCTTACTGCTAGAGGCTCCACAGCGAGCGTTGCCCAAAGCGCAGCTCGAATGTCGGGAGGAATCGGGTTCATTTTACCCCCGGTCAGACCTCCTGAGCAAAGGCATTCTTCGGCTCAGAATAACTTGGCAAAGGGTGAAGCCTACGTTTTCTGCGAGCCAATCAGAGACTCTGAGTGAAGCACGTGATAACTAAGAGCAAAAATCCGTTCCAATAGTATTTGTCCTGTGACTGGCTCCGACACAATGATTTTCTCGCCGATGAGTTTGGCGCCACCGTTTGGTAAGTTGCGCTAAGAGTGCGGCATGCTCTCTCCATCGCTTTTTGCAAGTCAGGTTTTGCTCCGCTCGTAATTTGAGACCTGTGTGGAGGTGATCGCTTGCCTAGTCGTTCATGATTCATTCCATGGCGCTTTGAATCTCACAGAGGAGAGGTTCTCTATAGTAAAACATCCGCAGGTGGCTGCGAGTTGATGGACGCCAGTTATGACAAGAACTTAGTCATTGGTTTTGCGGCCGAAATGCCAAACGGCGAGCGCCACCACCGTTTTCTACATGTAGGGGTGGGGGGCGCCCTTCGCGATGCGGTTGTTTTTTATCCCCTCGAGGTTTGAGCCCTGCATGACCTGGCGGCCCTTTCGGCGCCCCCTTATGAATGGTGCCCTGTGCGGCTGCACAGGTCACCAACCCCAAAGGCTGGCCCTGGCGACCACCCTTCGCCTTCATTGAATATTTTGCACACTTTTGCGGTCGTCTCCACGTTTGATAACGTCAGCAGCTTTATGCTGCTTTTTTCCAGTAACACAATGTGGCTGTCAATGGCTATTTTTCAAGTTTAGAAATTAGAGGATTGGAATGGTGCATGGAGTTCAGCCATTCTAGGTGTGGGAATGGGTCCAGTGTCTCCACTCAGAGTTGAAAAGAATGGAATTGTCAGAAACTCCAATTCCCTGGAATGGAATTGGAATGGAGGTGCCTATTCCAGAACACTGGTTGGCACCCCTGAAATCCCTTCCACCATGCACGTTTCGGCGCCAAAATGGCCGATTAAAGCAAAAACTGAACAGTAACCGCGGTCGCTATCGAATGCAATACTCGGCCTACTGCGAGATGACCCTGCAAGATGGTGCCACTGGCCCTTACGCCACTCGACCTGAGCAAATACGTGCAGCCGTGCAGTCCCCGGTGTGGCCGCTGCGGGAGAAAAGGCGGCGTTGTGATTGCATTTAGTTTGGTTTTCGAGTACTGATCAGAGCCACTTTTATGATGCATACTAGTAACGTTGCGTGGCACTGAAGAGGAGAGCACGTGGACAGCTTTCGTCGGCGACGAGCGCACGCGCCCCATACTTTTCGCTGCATAGCCATAGAAAGTTGATTTTTTTTTCTTCATATATCCGACCTCGTTCATGTGTGCAGTATCCTGCTCTTAATGGGTATTCACTGGACGCCATTTTGAGGCTGCTGTTTAAAGCGCATGCTCAGAACGAGGTGACATTAAAGGGCAACTGCGTTCAATTCTGAAAATTTCAGTATGATGAGCGATTTCACATTAAAAAGCACTAATTAAAAACACTACGTCATTCGCTTTGCGAAAAATGGGATATATATTAAATCTTACTTTAAACGTGAGCAGAAATCGAAACTTCGGCTCCATCTGGCAACATTAACCTCGGGCCGCCAAAAACATGGCTATCACGTGGCACGAGATGTCACGTGATCATTTACTATGCAACGACGGGCGGGCCACCGTTAAGGCGGGCGTGTGCCAGGCGCAAGTGTCGTCTGCACTGCACTCTTCACCACGTTTTGGTGTCTATGACATTCGGCGACGTCTGCGAAACTGAGGCATCAGTCTGCGCACGTAGTGTGAACGAAACTCCGAGAGACAAAAATTCACAGGGTCTCTTATGTTATCCCTAAGACGACTTGAAGGCGAAAGCACAAGTGCCGATGTAAACGTGATAGCGAACGTCCGAAGACAGCGCGCTCTCTGACGACGCACTTTGGGCGGCGTTTCATTGGCTCACTCGGATCATGGCGTCGGCTGTGGTCCCGGTGATAGCGAACCTCCGAAGACAGCGTGCTCTCTCTGACGATGCACTTTTGGCGCAGTTTCATTGGTACCTTTCGTGTCGCACACTTGTTTTCGCTTAAGGACTTTGAAGGTCGTCTGAACGATGAGACATATAAGGCACAAACGGTGAGACGACGACGGAGGTTGCGACGCGGGAAACGGTGGTAATGGCGGGACGGCTCCCAAGAGATGCGCTACGCAGACGCGCTACGCCAATCACGTGGACACCGCTGAGCGCCGAGGAAATGATGCTGACGTCACACATTAGCTTCCCCGGAGAAGTAAAAACAAACAAAAAAGAACAATGGTGACGACGTTTAGCTCAATGTTGGCTAAGCCAACGCCGTAGCCTTGACTGCACTGTTGGTTGCGCTTCAATTCGTCTGGTAGAGTCAGCCGATTTCGGAGACTTGATGCGTTGCAAAATTTGCCTGGATCGTTTAAGGAATCTTTAGACAGAACTAGGTCGTAATATTTGACGTGTGGCTTTCCTAGGTGATACTGAAGAGGTCTGCATTGGTTTATCTAAAGAAAAAATGAAGCGGAGTTGCCCTTAAGGGATACTTCAACGAAATTTGAAATATATGCGTCGTGTTAATAGGCTGACAATGATCCACAATATCCGTAAATGACAATCGCACATTTGTGTTTTGAGCCTGATGGCTGTATTTTTCGTTATAAACGGCCCACTCTGGCAAACGCTCCGAGAGCAGCCGGCGGAGAGCACGTCAGATCCGGCGCAATCGTGACGTAGTTTGTCTCGGGAGGAGCATAGCTGCGGCGAGGCTGACGTCGCCAGGATGCCCTAGCCGTTCCAACCACCGAAGCGGTCAAAGCACGCCAGCGATCGGGCCACCGCAACTAACCGGAAAGCTGCTTTTGTGTGAATTTTGAGTGATGGGTTAATCTATCGGGTGATAGCAAGGAGCGGCCAGGCTCCTTAAATCGACCGCAAAATTCGGTTTCTTAACCTATCGCGCTACGGCTTTGTGCAGCGATTGCCGACAGATGGTGCTTTTGTTTTTTTTAAATTTGCAAAGAGCAAACTTATCTGAGGAAAAAGTAAAGAAAGAAAAAGGATTAGCTCCTATGCAAACGCAGCGAAGCCACTGGTCTTCAAACAATACGGCGCCCTATGGTTTGAAGACCGGTGGCTTCAATGCGTTTTCATAGGAGCTAAGCCTTTTTCTTTCTTTACCTTTTCCTGCACTTTGGAAATTTCGCAAAAGAAATGCACCATCTGTGGGCAACGCAGCACAAAGTCGTAGCGCGATAGGTTAAGAAACCGAATTTTGCGGTCGATTTAAAGAGCCTGGCCGCCCCTTGAATCATTTAGTATAATCTTGTAGAGGGAGAATAGCGACGTCTGGGACACACAAAAGAGAGTCCGGTTGAGTGGGGAGTTCCTGCCTCCCCTCTCTTGTGCTGGCCGTAGAGCTGTCGGGATGACGTCAGGTCGAGACAGTTATCGTCACTACTTATCAAGGTTCCTAGAGGGGCATTACAAACGAGAATTTAGCGATACCCACCAGGTATCTCTGCTAATCATTTAATTTGTTTTAAAATTCCTTTTCGTGTCTTTTTTTAACAAGATATTGGTGTGTCCGATGTGATACTGCTCCTTCGAACATGTATAGACCAAAAAACAAGCGGCGAAATTTCGTTGTATAATAGGCAGTCAGAACCGGCGATCTTGATGTTGTGGAATGCACGTGGCAAAAGAACTGTGGAAGCTCGCCATCAGCACGTGCTCAGCTGTCGCGCACACAGCTATGGCTGCCAGTGAATACTCCCTATAGCCAGCCAGCAACAGCCAGGCGGCGCCAGCAGAGTGAGAGCCCACGGTTATACACCGTCTCGCTGTAACTTGGCAAAGGGTGAACGATAAGCCCCACATTGCGTGCCGACGGCTTCGATATGCGCTACGTATACGAGCCCAACGCACACACATTGGAGCATGACGCAGCGAAAAGCCAGAAACATCTTCGCAGTAAAAGCTCACTCCGGTGACACATAGTCACGTTCCGATTGGCCCGCCAGGGCCGTAGCTTCCGCCGTACTGGCATGTTATGCAATCGCGGCTTCCTGGTCTACCCAGTATTTCTTGCCACCAGAGTAATAGCTCACATTTGAACCATGCAACCGTCAGTCCCAGGATATCCAATGTTTCTCGTTTCAGTCGCTAGATAGCGCCAAACCAAACCGCATTGCAGGTTGCCTATACTCCATTCACCAGTTAAGGGAGGACACTACCCACAAAAAAAAATTCTGCAAAAAAAGTTGATTTTGAAAAATTACATAAATACATCCAACAACATCTAGAGAGTATTCCCAGAAAGTTTCATTAGTTTAGACTGCATAGTTAATTTTTAATAAATTATTTTCTGTCCATTGAAGCTAAAGAAAAGGTAGGGTATAGAGCACTTTGAACGCATTTGTCTCCATTCCACTTTTTGGTATAAATTCCATTTTAGTCAGCCTATCAATTGATAATGGCAATACAAGGAAGGCTCGTTCTTCACTTTTCCTGACTGAAATTTAATAATGCCCGAGTCCCACTAGAGCGACAAACAGAAACAAACGACAGCGACAAGCCTCGAACCCATGCAGCATGCTCGCGATGGTATACCTTTGGCAGGCGTTTAGTCGTTCGGTGCTCCTGAAAAAAGCACGAGCGATTGCAAGCCTGCCAAAGATACCCTCGCGTGCATGATGCTCGTGTTTGAGCATAGCCTCCTTTTTCTACAAAGCCTGTCAAATCCCGAAAGACTCTGGTTTGAGGCTTGTCGTTGTCGTTTGTTTCTGTTTGTCGCTCTAGTGGGACTAGGGCATAAGGAGTGTGGCTATGGAATGCTTTTGTCACTTTACAGATGTCTTTTATAAAAAATGTTGACATTTTGTCGAAGACACAAAAGACCAAAAAGTTGACCAATTTTGCAGAAGAGAAAATTTATAGAAATAACTGACTTCTTACAAAAACCTTTCCATAGCCGCACCCCCTAGGCATTCTGCTACATATCTAGCGAATACAAATCTTGAATATTGTGATAGTTTTCCGACGATAGGTTTACTAAACAATGTGGACGTGTTGCTGATAGAAGCTGTTCTAATTTCCTTCTCATTTACCCGACAGACCTGAAATTTTGTTATGCACCCTCTAGCGTGACCACCAGCCTACCCTGTAAATTTAATTAACTTTAATCCAAGGGTTCAAAAGTTGACCCTCCTAGGGGGTGTGCCACCTTAAGCTGAAACTGCAGCCAAAGCTACAAGCGCGAGCTAGCCCACACTCCTGGCTTTGAGAGTGCATTCCTAGCACGAGTGCTCGTTCTGCAGAAGGATGGACTCGTTGCTTTCGGGCAGGGGGCGCGCGTGCGTCCGCAAGACTACGCAAGACGTGACCATGTTATGCTGGCTACCCCATCCACGCGATACAACCATAAAAGTGGCGCTGTAACGTTCGATTATGCACGTGACACGTTTGAATACAAGCATATGTCAGCATCAGAAAAAACAAAACAATTAAAAAAATTAAAATAATAAAAAATGTTCGAAACGCGAGCCACAAATATTCTATTTTGTTCGCCCGGAGCGCTGTTCAAAACTTGAGAGCTAAGGGCCTATGCTTCAAAGCAGCGACCTCCGGCTCTCATGCTTGTGGCATTGGCTGCAGGCTGCCTAACGGAGTATAGAGGAGCGTTTTTCCCCTTAGCATGTGGGTGCGCTGCAGCAAAGCAAAGTATGTGGAATCGCGATGCCTGCCCCGCGGCCGCCTCACTGCTTTACACCAGTGCTCGTTGAGAGGTGCACTCAAGAGAGCTAGGACACACCATGAACATAAAAATAGTATTGCGAGACTTTAACTGCTGCCAGTGTACAATCTAGAAATCAAATCGAATAGTATGTTATTCTAAGTGGCAGTCGAAATGTCTGAAAATTCACACAATCCTACCATAATGGCCAAGTCATGAAATGGGAACAAGTTACAATAGTAGTAAAACAAAAACAGTTTTAGAGCGATATAGGCGCATATTTATTTTATCGAAATGTGGCAGGGCAAGCACGTTGGCACAGCAATCACATGCCTGCGAAGTAATGTATGTTACATTCAGTATAAATTATGTTCAACTAGGGTAATTCGGGTACTTTTACAGCACTCCAAGAATATTTTTTACTGGCCGCTCAAGTACACCGAGCTCCAAGGAAAATCCATGCCAACAAACAAACACACCCCTTGACTAGATCCACATCCCATCAGCCCCGGCCGAATGTCCTCGTGAAGTAGCGACACACACGAGACGAAGTGCAGTTTGCGCACGCCAAGTGAACACCGCAGCACTGTAACTGTAAAAAGAGGTTTATTGTGGTATTTCGAAAAGCACAAGCTACCTACTCTCTTTCCGTACGCACAGAAAAAAAGAAGGATGCCCTTTGTGGCCACAGCACACCCGCTCTGCAAGGAGAGGAGGAGCAGATGGATAGAGGGAGAGGGGGGCTGCCCTTCCTCCACGGGAGGAGGCTCCTCTAGTATCACACTGCGTCACCAGCCTCCCTCCTAAACTTTGTCCATTTGCGCTCCGAGACGATGATGCCCCGAAATCTTGGGGCCCCTTGGCGATCGCAACGGTCGCCGCGATGGGGGCAGTCGAGGCGGGGATTGCACTTCTACACTTTGGGTCCAGCGGGACTTGGCACCGTGTTTGTTTCATCTTTATACTTTGCGCCGTTGTCTCACAGCATGTGATGCCCTGTTAGAGATGGTGACAGTGAGTTCTCGCTGCCCACCTCTTAAGATTTTGGCGTAGATACCAACATTGCTTAGGGCACACTGTTCAAGCGGGCTTACCGCAAAATTATACGACACGAGGGATATGAACACTGCACAGTTAAAAAATAATAAAATTCCAGACAATAAGAGATAAGCATTATGTAAAACCGAGGAAAACATGTTGGAAAGTGTGTTCACAACTATACTGTCCAAACAAATCCATCTATCAAAACAAAGAAAGGGCACGGACCATCTGTGTGGCATCTAACATCTTGCAGGGTATTCTGGAAATCATTTCTTCATCAAATAAAAGTATGGCTCTCCTATAAATATTTTATAGATGCCGGTTTGATCATTACACATACTGTAAGGAAAACAGACTGTAAAAACGTTTTTGGTTGGCGTCTCCATCTGAGTTGGCTCTTAATGTTTGCAATACTAGAATCAAATTAAATTTACTACTTTCAAATTGAGCATCATTGATTGAAGGAACAATCCTGTATCAGTCTTGAGGATACTTTGTATTCTTTGACCCAAAAACTAATTTCTCTCAGATTTAAAAAAAAAGTTTTTAGAGGACATTATTTACTTTAATGTACTGCCATTTTTACAACAATACATATTTTACTACCTACAAAGAAAACTCCTGCATTTGCTTCTCTCGCGTTGCATGTCTAGAAAATGAATGCAATAGTACTATACGAAAGGAACTTCACATATAACAAGCCATAGAAACAATTCTCGCACAACAATGCCATCCGCACTACAATGCTGAGCACATCACTTCACATGGCCATGAGCCAGCATAACTTGCACTTCTGAAATAAACATTATTTGGATCTTGTGATTTCCTAGGTCAACTTGGCAGATAACAGTCGTGATCCATGTGTGCATGTTGAAAATGTCCTTATCATGCTATGAATATGTTGCGATCAAGTGCTTGAAGCCAAGTCATTTCTGTACAAATTGTAAAGAAAGAGAAAGAGTGAATCATAGTTCTTTTGGGCTGCCTTGATCTTGGAAGCTTTTTTGCACAGTTGTAGGGCTGGGGAGGAGTACCTCCCATAATATGGTGCATGACAGAAAGACCCGGCTTACCTATAACCTAGGTTTGTTGCACTAACCCTTGTCCTCTGAGGCAGGACCTGGACACAAGGTCACATTGCAGATGTCCTTTACTATCATCTCTGCCACCTGCCATGCCAGATCTTCTTCAGTCTGGAGAAGAAACCACTGCAAATTTATTTTCAAGGCATACTCGACCAAAGGAGAAAGGCACACATTTCCTAATCCATTGCATTATGATTACTTAGATACGAGTTTATATACCCAGGTACGAGACAGAACCCAGAAAAGGCGGAGGCAAGCACTCCGCCCTCTCTTTGCCTTCTGCTTCTTTTCAATATGGAGATAGTAGTATTGCTTCTAGCATGTACAGTTATGTCTCATCAATATGGACTCCTACTCCATGAATATGAACCACAGACAAAAGTTTCGGGAATGTAGTTGGTAAACACATACATTTCTGTCTCGCTATTAAAAACAATTGCCATTATGGACTTTTTTTTTTTTTTTTTTTTGTGGGGGGTAACGAGGGGTTTATATTTACAAGATATCACTATATATAATATTAAGAAGCAAGGGCACAGGTTTAAAACACACGCAATTACATTAGGGCATCATATGCAACATTGCCCTAAATATGATTTTTTTTTTTCATTTTGAACTTCTAAAACAATTTTAGGAATCCTAGAGAGCCTAGAGCATGACAAGTCAAACCAGATACTGTGGAAACTGCAAGTACTATAGAAGTGCAGCTAGTTCATGTTACGGAGACTAAAATGTGGTCTGAACATGTTTCTGGGAAGTCAATAAGGCAACCAATTGAAATGTGGTGAATAGGAAGCTTAAAAACTTACTTCTATATTAAAATCTCTATGGACACAGTTGCGTAAGTGAAGCCAAGTGGGTAGCCCCATCAGAACAGGAAATGCACTTGCCTTATCTACATCCCAGTTGACTAGTTTCTTGAAAGCTTTGGTGAGATTAGAGCCTGGAAAAACAATATTGTTTAGACTCCAAGCAAAACTTGTATCAGTGCAAAAGAACTTTACTATACAGTCGAACCTTAATATAACGAAGGAGCATCGCGAGCAAAAGTTTGTTCGCTATATGCGATATTCGTTATAAAAGTACACACAAAAATTGATGCGAACGTTCCAGCAATCGAACCCATGCAAGAACATAGACAGCACTAAGATATAAAAACGAGCTATAGTGGGCCATGAGTTCCTTACCTGTCACTAAGCAGCATTAAAAAAATAGATCGGAACATGAGACAGTGATGTCATTGGCCTAGGCCGTTTTGGAGCACCTTTTGGAGCAGCCAAAACGGTGTTTTGGAGCAGCAAAAGTGGCCTTTGGAGCAGGCAAAACAATGTTTTGGAGCAGCAAAAGTTGCTTTTGGAGCAGCCAAAACAGTGTTTCGGGGCAGCAAAAGTGGCTTTTGGAGCAGATATTTATAGAAACATAAACATATTCATTTTAAGTACTGGACGAATGAAGGACACTTCGCTCGCCGCAATAAACCAATTATGGTCAAGTTCGACCACCTGGGAGTCTTTCAACACATAACTGAAATGCCAATGACATGACACATTTTGCAATGCTTTAGTTAAATTATACATACATATGTACCATTATAGATAAATAAGAACAAAACTGCACCATATTAAAATTTATTTGAAAATGACCAGCTTAGTAGTAAATATCACAGCATTAGGTTGACTACCGTAGTTATATAATATAATAAATGAAAGAAGTCTCCGATTGATGAAACACATAACTACTGCAATGCAATGCGAAATTGTACACAAGACAAAGGCGCATTAAGACTAGCGGGTGCTTTTCTTTTTGCTTTTCAAAACTTTCTGCAAGGCTGCCGCAAGCCTCGCTTTGCCTTTAGCTATTAATGAATTCCCACTTTCAATGTCTCCAAAGAGACATTGAGACATCCCACAAGTGAACAATGGTGTGGGCGTTGCCGAGCAATTCCGAAAAACCGCTTGCCACCGTTTTACTGGTTCCCGACGTGCCAGATTTTCGTCAAAAGTGAGCAAACGTAAAACAATGGGTTGCAAGCGTCCCGGCTGGTGCCTCTGTCGTGCAGTCATGTTCGCATGCACATGAGGGCAACTTCAGCAGGCTTGCATTTGCACGTGCTTCGTCGCGCAAGCGGAGATGGCTGTTCGATCAAAACAGACACCATGCCACTCCGCTCCATCGCCAATTGGTTCCCAAAATTGTATGCAAAATGTAATTGTCCAGCATACGACAAAAAACAGTCCAGCGGCACGTGCTTGCTAGGCCAGCAGGTGAGGTACAAGCTAAACACACAGAAAAAAAGAACCTGAGCACATTGATGCAAGACATCGCGAGTCAGGGTCAAAAAGTACTTGGAGCGCTTTGTGCAACGACAGAAGCGTCAACACACGCCCCCGTCTATCGTTGAAATATTTTTTAAAAAGACGCGAGACGAGACGCATGAACGACGAGAGCGTGAAACGAGAGGTGGCGACATGCCAGACTGAGTGCTTTCGTTTGAAGAAGCTGACCAGACGCTCGCAGATTTTGCGCCCATTTGTCCTTAAACCATGAGAACAGAGCCCCTTCCACGTCTGGGTCGAGGCAAGGCCTAACACTCTTTCGGTCAATATTTACGGTGCTGTTTGCATAGCAGTCTGTGATCTTCTTCCTTGCACTGAGGATGGTAGATATCGTGCTCGGTGCAAGCTTGAAGTCCGCAGTGATGTCTTTTTTCTTCCGACCGCTGTTCACCGCCCTCGAAACCTTCACTTTTTTTTCTCCAGAGAGACGGCTTTTCATTTCGTCGCCATTTGCAGCTCCGCTACAAGTGGAATGGTTGGCTGTTGGCTTTAGTCAAAACTGGTTCTTGATGCCTCGCATAAAGACCAGCAGTGGCGCCCCCGCTGTTATCCGCTCGGTTCATAGGTGGCGCAACCTCCCGAAACGCGCATTTTTGCACATTGGGCGATCTAAACGTTCGGAATTTTTTTGTTTCTAAATTACTTCTTGAATTTTTTTCGATTTTTTAATAACTTTCATAGTATTTTGTGACGCAAGAAAAGCAGGAATCGCTTTGCTATAGCTGATAGTGTGTCAGATCTCACGGTTTCGGTCAAACCCGTTTATAACGAACAGCAGGAAACGCTACGATCAGTTCGATATAGCAAGTAGTTCGAAATAGCAAAAACCATTTACAACGAACTTCCACGATGCGTTGGCTGTAAGGCGAGAGCTTTTATTTTTTACTCATCTCTTCACTTCCGCCTTGTAACAAGCTGAAAGGTTTTTTTTTTTTTTTTTTGCATGCGTGCAGTTTTTTTTTTTAGCTTATTTCCCCTTCTGAATCGCTTCTCTTCCTGGGCAAATGCTTTGGGATCAAAAGTTTTTTTTGTTTTTTTTTTTTTCTGTGCAAACGTGCACAGTGCTTTGAGCTCGCTCCGCTCCCCCCCCCCCCCCCCCCCCCCCCCTTCTGAATCGCTTCTCTTCGCTCAACTTTGTACGCAGCTTGAGCTTTTGAAATTTTCTCTCTTTCCTACTTTTTTTTTCGGTGGGAGGGGGAAGGGACAAGCTAGAAGACGACTGTTTGCGCCTTTTTGGAAGCCTTTCCGGGGGGGATAAGTGCAATATAGCCAATATGTTGTTCGTTATAAAAAGTACTTTTTACAGGCATTTTCATTTAAATGTTCCGTGAGTTTGATATCGACAATCATTCGCTGTACGTGGGTTCGTTCTAAACGGGTTTCACTGTATAACTAAAACTCCCATCCAAATAGAGCATGACCAATCAAACTTCGTGATTAGTTTGCTATATCCGATAATACATTATATCAGTGTTCGTTATAAAGAGATTCAACTGTATAACATAAAAAAACTAATAATTTACATTTCAAATATTGAAATCCTAACATAGGAGTTATTCAACTACTTTAACAAAAATCTTGTAGCATACATTTGGTTAGACCATAAAAAGTGTGCTACCAAGCATTACAACCTACTCCTGCACTTTGTGAGGTGGTGAAAATAGTGGTGATTGAAGCAATCTAGAAATAGTGAATAAGAAATAAAATAAAAGCATAAGTCGGTGGTGGAAGTAGGAGGCATCTCCCTTTAGTAGCCAACAGTTCAGTCAATCACTTCTTTCACTAGAAGCCCATGCACATCTGCTTGTTCCTCAGACTAAAAACACATTTCCCCAACAAAATTTGCAGGTTCACAAAGCATTGAGGGAGCAGCAGGTGTCTTAAAGGAACAGGGTGGGTCACCTGATTTCCTGTCAGGTTCAGGCTCAAACTCCGTTGTGACCTTGCCCAGGTGGTTCACATGCGCCATCTGAAGTTTCCTAGAAACACAGTGAAGCAAAATGTTCTCACAAAGAATGTGTTGTAGGGCTGGTCTCCAAGCCTAGAGCATTGCTAAATGATGTCACGAAAACATGAAGTACGGCCGGCCGGGTGTCTCTACAAAAAACACTGCCTCTCGCCAGAAATCGAAACCCAAACCTCTTGCTCCGTAGTCCGACGCTGCACAGCTGCGCCAGCAGTGTCACGTGACAATTTCCCATGTCAGGTGATGTCATTTCATGTCGTCATGTGACCCACAGACACACTAACTATGTGACCCATAATCACCCATGGTGTTCGCACAAGCCACCACAGCTGCACCGAAGAGCATCAGTGATGGCTTGAGGTACTTTGCTTATCTTGATTCATCTGGTGAAGCTTTGCACTTTCAGGAAGAGAAGTATCCGACATATCCTAGCGAAGGACAGAGCGCTTATCTAAGCAACTTGATGGACTTTTAATGTGCCACCGAGACCTCAACTATGCCACACCCACCACACTGACTCTCGGTTAGAGGGTTAGGCTGTGGGCAACTCGGCCAAGACTCGAACCCGCCGACCTGGTGTCCGTATTTCGGCACGTTAGCCCGCACCCCAAGGAGAGACGTGGCTCACCCCGCGAGGCTCCTCTTCCAAAGGGAGTCTGGGTTGAACTGTCCCGTGTCGATCTTCATGTCGCTGCCCTCAATGTTCCTCAGGATGCGGCGGGCGCCACTCACGGGTGTGCCGGGCTGCTTGCCGTCCATGGCCAGCAGCGTGTTGGTCGTCTGGGAGGCCAGGGACAGGTCGCTGCTACTGCTGTCGCTTCCTGAAACCGTCAAGTTTGCATGTTTTGACACCACCCCGTCATCACAGACTGAACTGTGAAAGAGAAGACGAAACTCATCTACATTCAAGGTGTTCAAATCGTTACCGGAGTTTCATCCAAAATCAGAAAATCTGGATGACAACGAAATGTCTCAGATTAATGGGGGCTTCACAATGGTTGCCAACGTCACACTAAGCCAATCTGCCAATCCTCAGTCAATTCCAACTGAGGCCAAGACAGCTACTTGGGCTAGATGGTTGTTCATCCTTAATATACTACATAAAAAAAAAAAAAAAAAAACGTGGGCAAGAGAGAACAGAGAGAAGAGGTAGACAAGACAGCATATTTTAGTAGGATGAATTCCAATGAAAAAGAACTTGAGCAATCTGAGAAACACTGCATCCGTGCATAAAGTGGCAAAACGTGACAGTTCATCAAAATGGTCTCTAGTGAAATTTCGAGCCAGAGGCGTTACATAAAACAGCACTGAGGCTTCTGGGTCTCTGAACAACTTACATCATATTAGTGCTTTAGAGCTTGCAGTGGGGACAGTGTACACCAATACATTCTACCATTTCTCCTTACTGCTATGCACACTTGACATGCTTCTGTTGTGCAGTAGTGCCTTAACAGAATAAAAAAACAATCTTCTAAATGGGGAAAACTAATGCAAAAAAGTGCCAAGGCTGGAAGGCAGAAAAGGGTAAGCAAAAAAAGAAGAGACAGAAACAGCACACTTCAATGCTGAGAATCCCTGCATACTACCCCAATGGCACCCAATCCCACATTGCTTTCAACACCATGACCCCACCCCCACAGAGGTAGCGTGCAAGGCGTAAAAAAGAAAAGCTGCTGCAGAGTGCTTACCAGATCGCTTTTTACGTCTCATACAGTCTGTGTCACTGTTGGCAGTCTGGATCGTGACAATGCACTCGGAGATGTACTTGACATACAGCTGACTGGAGAGGAATTGCTTCAGGTGGTTCTGCAAGCATGTACAAAGAAAAAAATAAAAACAGTTCATGGAAGCTTAGGTCTTTCGTGACAGTTCAGAGGCCCATACCTTCTCCAAGTGCTGCATGAGGATCATGACGGGCTTCTCGAAACAGGAGGGCAACGGACCTTCTTCTTGACAGATGTTCATCTCCACTTCAAGTCGTACGGCATCACTGAACCCAAGGGATGTGGTCGCCTGCAGTGAAAAGTACCTGGGAAAAAGACGGTAAAAGAACTGAACTTGTTTGTAGGACAACTGAGCTAGAACTGTCCAGCAAAAGGAAGCCGGCTTTGAGTGCAGCTGGGTGCAATATAGTAGACCCAGAGGCTAGCTGTGCTACATAGCAATGATACGGCATGCAATAACCATACTTGGTTGATATGCATGCAATGATATGCATGCACAAAAACCAAGTTGAAAAAAAAATTTTTTTTTTTGCTGTCACAGAACATGGCTGGCAGACTATGAATCAAAGGAAGGCCATCAGCCAGGCTTTTTTTCCTCTCGTTGCTAAGGTAATGAGTATCACCATCCGAGACACACCCATTAAATTGCCAAGCATAATCTTACCACTTATTTTTCTGATTAATTACTTAACAAAGCACCATAGCTAGTGCTTGTCTGGGGAGTATGACATTAGATGACCTTCTGCATCTGCTGCAGGCACAAAATAAATTAACTGCTTATACCTAGCCTTGATATTAATATAAACCCCTTTAGTTTCTTTTTACACAAAACTCGATCAAAGTGGAGTGCTTCACAACTTTGTGTGCTATTTAACTCAAAATTATTTAAACAATGTCACTACTATTCAATTTTCGAAATTCAATTCTGCTAATTGCACCATCCAATTAAAGTTTAACATTGTTCCAACCTTCCATGCTCACCATAATACCCCCAAAACTAGACAGGCATGCAAACCTGAATGGGTCAAATCTGTCCCCTGCCGTCCACCTTAGATCACCCCACTGGTTGCAAAAGACACCAAGAGCAGGAGCCTAACCCTCCTCTGGCGCAGCACTCTTAGTCAGACGGGCTAATTTAGTGCACTTCAACCAAGTGCACTTCACCTTTAGTGTCATTTCTGTAGTGTGCCTCACGGCTTCTTTCTGAACAACGCCCTTGGCTTCAAGTGAGTTTGACGAGCTCACTTTACTCGATCGAGTGCATGGACTCGACAGCAGTTTTTCAACGGTAAAACATAACACAGAAACCAAAAACGTGGCATAAATTTTTTTTACAAGAATTAGAAATTCCTCAAAGAAAAAACAGAAAGGAGTGTCACTGAAAAAAAAAAAAAAAGTGGGGTTCACACATTTGCGACTTATTAGAACCAAGTGCCTTGAAACCTCTTGAAATCTCTTACGACGAGAGGAGACACTGGAACCACCTATAGGGCAGCAGTGAAACACTGGACGGTCCCGTATATTTTCAACTTCTTTTATGCATCACTCTTTCTTTCTTCGCTTGAAAAGCTTTTGTCAATGTTATAAACAAACATTTTTCATAACTAACATAACATGTGACCTCGCGAATACTGCCAAACCTTCACTCTAGTGAAATGCAGTTTCCAGGGTCACCACATAGATGGCACCAGAGTGTCAGTGTGTTCTCTTGTCGTAAGAGATTTTTAGAGGTTTAAAGGCCTGTTTACAAACTTGCAACCGAGTACGACCGAGAGAGACAAGACCTGTTGAAACCTCTTAAAATTTCTAGGGGCGAGAGAACACACTGGCACGCTGGTGCCATCAATGCGGTGACCCTGGAACTGCATTTCGCAAGAGCGAAGGTTTTGCGGTATTTCCTAGGACAAATGTGCGTAATACCTATGAGAAAGGCCCGTTTATAACGTCGACAAAAGTTTTTCGAGCCAAGAAAGAAAGGATGCTGCGCGAGAGAAATAGAAAATATGCGGGACAGCCAAGTTTACACTGCTACCCAAGAGATGGCGCCAGTGTGTCGCGAAGTCGCGAGTGTCTAAACGGGCCTTTAAGGCGCTCGGTTCTAAGGAGTCGCAAGTGTGTGAACGGCCCTTAAGCCTTACAGTTTAGGCTGATCTGTACCAAGATTAGCGCCGCGGTGAATCGATAAAAGACAACAACAAAGTCACTCCATCCAATGCTATCTTGGTTAGCAGAGGAGGACAGAGCCTACATTTGTTTCAGCATGTAGGTGTTTGAGTCAACACGATAATCACAATCTAATAAGGCAATGTCAGGGCCTCCTTGTAGACCTCCGTGGGATGAAGCGGAATGCCACAGTTGGATCTCCTTCTTCATCTTGGCTTGTGATGATCGATCAAAATCATCCAATTGGCATACATAAAGACTGTTTATTCATTTGAAGTTGTTTTGCAACGTGTCTTCATTAAATATACAAAATATTGCTGAGACATTTATGTCTTTACTTTAATACTTTATGTGTCTAGTAGTACTTTAACCATCGTTATTGGCATCATTTGAGAGTGACACTAATTTCTTCCGTGTGGCACTGGAACATTCGGTAGGCTGAAGTGCACTCGGTTGAAGTGGACTAAATTAGCCCGTCTGACAGGGGTATTAGCTGTCTCCCTACCCTTGTTCACCATTGTGCAAAGTATTTCAAAATCTTCATTATTTATTCTTATTATTACACCTACAAAGTCAACTTCATGCAACCATTCAACCAGGGCGATCAGACGTCCCGTTTTCAAAGCGACAGCCTCGTTTTAGAGGTTCATTTCTGCCGTCCTGTCACTTTATCTCAATGAAGCTTCATGTACCCCTTTTTGTTTAAATTTCAGAACTCGCATAGGGTAGTTGCTGCTACGGATGTAGTTTATAAAAATAAACACACTATAAAGACCCTATCTCTCGCAGAGTACATTTTTTAGGTCTTCCTGCAATTTCATCTGCCAACACCACTTGATTGCAACCAGAGGGGATCTTTTCTATATTAATAATTTTGGCATGCTTTGGCTGGCAGTGTTTCCTCCCAATTGCATAAAAATGGGAAAGAAAAGCACTAATAATGTAGTAGACAGGAAATAAAAAAAAAAAGCTTTTAAGTTGAACTGAACAATAGCAGAGCTCTTCCTTCTGTCTTGCTTCCCCTTTTCCCTATCTCAACACCCCCATGCACCAGTCCCGTTTTCTACTCCGAGGATTACAGTCACCCTAATAGACCCTTTTCAAAAGAGTGCGCCATTTAGCGGCTGCAGTGCCAATCATTCAAGTCTGCCACTGTTTGCACACGTGCACCCGAGAATGAGTTGGACAGGAGTGCTGTATCGGTGCTTGGCGAGGAGTCTGATCCAATCGCCTGCTTCGTGCCCGATAAATGGGGGCCGCCGGTGTTGCGCGATAGGGTTTTGAAAAGGGTCCATTCTAACGCTATATCGCTTTGAGTTTACCCACGACGTGAGCTCGGAAATACTTAGAATGACCCCGAGGAGACGAATACTCACTTATCGTAGATGACCATGGCGTCCTCCTGTGCCTGCTGCCCATCGTAGTGACCCTCGGCCAGCAGGTGGTTCCGAAAGTTGTCCGCCATTAACAGGAAGTCTACCAGGTGCCTGGACTGCTCCTGTTCCATGTACTGGAACAAGACAAGGACCAAGAATGTTGTATTTATTTATTCCCGGATAAGAACAGTAACTCCCCCTTTTTACAACAGCCATCAACTAGAGACTTGCAAGAGAACTAGTAGAGGTAAGGTGCTTTCCAAATTTTACAGCTTTGAACACGTAGACAGCTTGTAATAAAAATTACACCATCTTCCCGAGGGGAACCATGGGGTGATGCGGAGCATCGTGTTGGTTCCGAGGAAAGAGTCAGTTGCGTGCTGACGTCGAGAGATGGCGCCACCGACTGCCCTAGCGTTACCCCCTACGCGAGCCTTCGTCACGGCTCGCGGCAGAGAAACTTGGAACGCTCGCCGCTCGCCGTTTATTTTTTTTCACACTTGAAGGAGAGGAGACTAGAGGAGGAGAGTTGCGCGTGCGCGCGCGGTGTGAGGAGAAGCGAACGCACGCGCAGTGCACGCAGCTGGTAGAGAGAGAGAGCGGAGAGAGTAACGCGCAGCTGTTGGAGAGAGGGAAGGAGGAGAGTTGCGCGTGCGTAGTTCGAGTGCCGACTACAACGCCGACGCCGCGGGACATAGACCTTGAGCAAGAGATGCTCCGCATCTAAAAAAAAAAAAAGATGGCCTAACTAGGAATTGTGCCATAATACCCGCACACGGCCATCCCGTGTTGTTAGCAGTCGAAATGATCAGTTAGCCGGAATCTCAGCATTACCTCCATGAAGTAGAAGAGTGCAGAGTCATTGTAGAGGATGTCAGCGAGAGAAACATTCCCACTGGTCAGGACATCCACTTGATGCTTGCAGTTGTAGGAGCTCCTCAAGAATATGGGAAAGACACTGCAAGGGGAAGGCATTGTAGACTTGGAAGCATTGTAGACTTGGAAGATGCTGATCCCTATGTTGGTGTGCTATTAACAATGCGAAGCAGATGCCAAATATACCATATCTGAGAGCCAAACTAAACCGTCCATTTTCCTTTGCACAACAGTTCAGCACTCAAAACTTATCAAAATGATTGTTGTATAGCATCCAGAATGATCCCGTGTTCACCTTCTTATTGATTGTGATGGTATATTTGAAGGATCACATACAAATACTCTATTATCATCATTTGGTAAGGCCCAACACTTTAGTCATCATCATTTGGTGAGGCCCAACACTCTAGTCAACGGATATGTCAGATGTATATTTCACTATGATTATACAGGTATTATAGTATTTATACTAATGAAGCTGAGTCATGTCAAGCCATTACTTGGGGTGTGGCGTGATGTAGGACTCTTGTGAGTGGTCTCTTAAAGGGGCCCTGCAATCATATTTAAGCGTTTGCTTTTTTTGCGGTTTCCACGTCTCTTGGGGTTCGGGAAAGCCAGCGGGCATGGAGAGAGTAACTAAATATCATTGCGCCATATTTTAACCGGACGACGCGGAGACCTCCTCCGCCTATGAGGGCGACTCACGTTGCCGAAAGCGCGCGAAATGTTACGTCTTTGGTCCTGGGGTTACTACTGGTCAGAGCCGCTAAAAGCTTTTTTTTAGTCGAGATACAAAATATAAGTGTCGCGAACCGTTTCAATTATGTATGAAACTAGTTTTTGTTCAGTATTTTAGATCAGAAAAGAAACAAATGCAGTTTGTAAAGTACGGAAACAAGAAATGATCCGTCGACGTACCCGCCACCAAGCGGCGGAAAAAACGGCGCATACTAGAAAGGGCTAGTGGGATGAGGCCCCGACGAACGGCGCACAAAGAAAAATCCCGGGTGTATGCGGCGGCGCTGCGATCGTTTACCGGCTCGAGCATCTGACCGCTTCCGAGCGTTCCGAGGCCTTCGGCGCGGGCTTGGTTGGCGATTTGGCGATTTGGCGGTATGGCAGCGCGAAGTGGCTCCCGTTCTGAACTGATCTTTACCCCGTGTTTGCTGTCGTTTGTGGCCAATGAAGTGTTATGCCGAATTAGTCTTTAATCACGCAGCAAATGCAATGCGAGCCGCCCTGGCCGCCCGCTTCATACAGCCTATCCAAAACATGCTTTAGTGGCGCCCTCTCGAGCCGTCGACACGGAATGCGGCAGCCGTGAACGCTCGATGAGCCCACTACCCTTCCTCTAGTTCACGGCCACTCAAGCCAGGACCTACGACGTCATGAAGAAGGTTATTTTTTGCTTGTTTTTGTAATTCTAATTTGCCTATAACTTTGAAAATAAAGCGAAATTTGAGAAAAGAAACGTTTCATTAAGTTACTACGTTCAGTGCGCTCAGGTTCGGTGCAAATTAAAAACCAGTAAAAAGTCATTGCAGGGCCCCTTTAAAGGATGCTCTGTGAATCTCCTGCATAAGGTGCATCATAAAGTGGTGCATCTCAGTGGAAAACATATAGTGCTTTGGTCAAAGCAACAGGGCATTCAGGCTTTTTTTTTGTGTGTGTTTATACTTTCCTTTACTCCCCCTTTCTGAAAAGAGCATGTCACTGCCTAGATGCCACTAGAAGAATCGTAAATGAAAAGTGAGGCAAAACATTTTTAGATCTGGCAGTTAATCCATCAGTCCCATGCAAGTATCATTTTCACAAAGGTGAGTCTTTCCTCCATGCTGTACACATTGTGAGTATCAAAAAACACCTGCTAGGGAAAACGAGAAACACACATACTCCTTTTGCATCTGGCTGACAACAAACTCCTGTGCTGGCAGGAAGCAGTCAGGCTCTACGTGGTCATGGGAGATAGAATCTGGAAAAAAAAAAAAACACTTTTGCATAAAAAGATTTTTTTAAATTAATATTATTAGATTTTAGATTTTTGCCTCATATTGGGGCACGAAAATTGGAATTAAGAATTTCCCACAAAAACAAAGAAAAAATAATTAAATAACTGTTTTCAAAACCTGCCACAAACGCGATTAATCCACTCAATAAATACAACTTTTTTTTTTTTTTTTTATAGCTTCCTGCTTTTTGAGGATGCTCTTAATTTTTGTATAAAAGTAAGAAAGGATTAGGCAATGAGACATTAGCCTTTCGACGGTCGTCGCCACACGTGTACAGTGACAATTACGCATTTGAAAGTGCCCACCTAAATGCGAATATTCCTGTTGCTAACTATGAACGTCATATTCGCAAGGTCTTTCAGATTGTTGGGGAAATTTACATTTTTGAATTTTAGACGCTTTATGCACATGGCATGCAAGAGATGATCACTTGGCAAGTCAGCTGCTCTGGCAGTGATGCCAACTGAAGTGCCGTCTCTTCAGATTCAAACTTTTACGCTTCTCAGAATTTAATTCAAAGAATGCGAGCTCACCATCTGATAGAAAAGCTCTGTAAAGTACCTCAAAATACCCCCCATTGAATTTAGGTCCGCTGGAATGTTATAGAAGCAGACGCTCCAAAATAAAACCATATAGAAAAAAAATGCGATAACTTTTCGCCTTCAATATTTCTATTTTATGCCTCCATACCCAAACAGCTTGCAAGCACTGTACGTGCTCCCACTAGATAAATAAGAAAACAAAAACCTACGGATTAACCCTTTTTTATATTATTCCTTTGGAAACAAAACCCGACCACTGGGAAAAATATTTTAGGAAACAAAACTTGATCATCAAAGGGTTAAATAGGATGCCTTATCTTGTTTAATTCTTTTGTATTTTTACAATAATACCTACACACTCACCTCAAGTCTAATAGTCATTTCCACTTTTTTTTAAAACCCTTCCTTCAGAGGCAGGCATTAGCCTTGGTACCCCATGTAAGAAAAGCAGCTGTAAGCTCACAATACAAATACCAAGTGGTGTGAAACATATTTCCAAACGAGCAAAGCTACTTCTAAGAGGTTCTACATCTCTTCTTGCAGCATGCCTAAAAGATAAAAATCTGTCTTCCAAAATGTCCCAAGCCCAATTGTGCTGAGGCAAAAAGTAACAAAGTTTGATCCGCAAAACCCTTACCTGAGATTCGACTCCGAAGCTCCTCAGATACTCCAATGGGGAGAGGTGCATTTTGAGCAATGTACTTATTGAATATGTGAAGCGCATCTTGACTGAGACCTGGAAGAGAGACAATGAGGAAGGTAAGGAAAAGATACTCGGGAATTGGACACAGCTGGTTGAAGGTATAGGACAGGGGTTCTCAAACTTTTTGGTCCCACGGAACCCCAGGAAGCCAAAAATTGCAGCGAACCCCCCCCCCCCCCCCCCCTTTATATTTGCCAACCGAAAAGCAACATAAGCACAATAGTAGGCAATTTTGCTTGTGTTCCTTTTCATATATCCCCATCACATCAATTGCGATATCAGTACAAAATGAGATGAATGTGCTTTGCACTGTCCTGCAACGCAGCCTGAGGCGTGGGGGTTAAATTTGAATGTTCGCGGAACCCAGTTTCAGAACCCCTGGTACAGTCGAATCTCGCTAATTCAAACTCGAGGGGGACTGAAAATATGGTTGAATAAAGCAAAGTTTGAATTACCGGGAGTTTCCTCCCATAGAGACGCATAGGATGGGACCTGCGTGTTAATTTGAATTGCCCGCAAGTATGAATGAAGAGAGCTTGAATCAACGAGATTTGACTGTATAGGAGGTTTTTACAGCGAAAAATCTAACCCACCATTTTGTTGTTACATGCAGCCCATATGCAACAGCTAGTACCCTGTTTTCTCTTTACATCATACAACTCGTCGACCTGGGATGACAAAAATTTGAAGCTAACAACAAAAAGGCGGATTGATAAAATGCGAAAAAACGCCGTTCAGACTAAGGAGTAGAAGCATACACTACTAATGAATATGGTTTGCTTAGCCTTGCAAGCCAGAGAGATAATTCCCTACAGCGAGGCCTTGAAGGTATTAAATAGTTAAATTGGTGGAATATCTTGCATTTTCTTGCATACTACAACCAGTGCCAGTTTATAGAAAGAGTTCTTTCCATTGGAGGAGAGAGGTAACAGTCAATGCAGTATTAAATTATTTGCCACTTTTTATTAAAAAAAAAGAAAGAACCAAGCTGAATTTGAAAGCATGGTCAAAAGAGCTTCCTTTTTTTTTGTGCTACACAAGAACCATAGATGATACATTGTTCAAGGTTAATGGGCCTAATAAAAAAAAAAAACATTACTACCACAAAACAACCTGCATATAGCACATTTAGTCGCCGTACAGCTAGCAAATGGCCAGAGCACATAAGTATGCATAAACTGACTTAAGTCAGTGGCACATTCAATCGTGCAATGCCTTTACAATTTCACCATGTTATTAGAGTGGAAACTTGCTTCATATTTCTTAGATTATTCTTTACTTCCAAACAGGCCATATAGAAACATGGATGACTCCCGAACTAAACGCTGCATTTCATTAAAATTGCTCCCTCTCCCCGCAAAGACCCCACCACTTACTGTTTCTCCGCATTGCCGGCGGCCTGATGTTCGTCCCATTCTCCGCGACAGCACAGCCGTCCGCCCTCCGCGCCGCCTTGCCCGGCGACGCACCCCCCTCAGTCGCAGGTGGAACAGACGATGCGCCGTCGGTCGCCCCGCACGACAACAGGCCCCCAGCCCCACCTTCCGCAAGTCCCGCCTCCGCGAGTGCCTCCCTCCCGTCGAGCTCCGCCCCCACTGCGGGGACCCGCGTCCCCGGGAGGCTGTCCACGAGGCGGCAGTCCCCGCTCGACTTCTCTTCCGTGGTGCAGCACCGCCCGTCGTCGTGCGTCGGCGTCCCGCCCTTGTGCGCCCTCGCCTGGCGGAGGAGCTTGTCGGGGCGGCGGCCGGGCGAGGGGGAGCAGCGGAGGCGCGGCGGAGAGCGCAGCAGGCAGGAACTCCGGAAACTCTCTGCCTCCATCCAGAAGGTAACCAGGGGTTTGGTGCCGTGCTCCTCGGCGAACTGGATGAGGTAGGCGAGCGCCCCGTTGTCCGACAGCACCTCCTCCAGCGTCTTGGAAAGCCGGGACTTGGTGCGCATGCACAGGTTCGGGTCGTACTCCTGCTCCGCTGCAGCGAGGGGCGTGGAGAGACCGTGTGAGATGCGTGCGTGAGACACTTGGTCCCGATCACTAACTTACGCCCTCTAAAAGAGAAACTAAATGGGTAAAAATTATTTATCTGTTATCCCAATACTCTAATTGGCGGTGACTTCCAGTGGAAAAGTGATCAAAGGGACGGGCATGCGTGCCCTTTCCCAGACTGAGTGTGCGAGCTCTCCTCCTCTTCACGGAAATGCCGCTGAAAATTGATCCCAAGTTTACACCTTTTCAAGAAACACTTGACCCCAGGGACAACAAACCGTTTTCGAGCCCAGTCACTGGGTTTGAGGCTAGACTCTCAGCTGTGTCTCTGCTAACCCTAACCGATTGGACTGCAATTTCGATAGGTGCAGTTTCAAACACTGGTGGCAGCTAAATTCTCGTAGTTTCCCACTGTATTTTGTGTTTCATGATGTGTGTTTTCCTGAGGACATTGAGGAAGCATTGTACCACATTAAAAAAAAAAAAAGCAAAAATAAAATTGTAAACTATTTTGTTGGGTATGCGTGCGACAGAAGGAATGCGACTGGAATGTTAGTTGTATTATTTTTTCAATAA
This sequence comes from Ixodes persulcatus, assembly GCA_013358835.2. Classification (NCBI taxonomy): domain Eukaryota; kingdom Metazoa; phylum Arthropoda; class Arachnida; order Ixodida; family Ixodidae; genus Ixodes; species Ixodes persulcatus. The sequence continues at coordinate 1,282,306 of JABSTQ010009560.1, forward strand.
GTTTTATTGGCGCTGCCCGATTAGCCTAGTGTCAAACGACAAAGCGCTTAGCTGTCGACAATAATTTACAACAAAAGATAGCCGAAAGGCATGCATTTTTCACACTCACAAATAACGTGTTTACCGATGGACAGGATACGGACATACTATTTAGCAAGTGTTTACATTTAAACAATATACTGAACATCACGATGCAGCATTATCTAAAAAAAAATTATTTGAGAAAGGTCTCAAATAACAGTCACAGTCGACGACAGTCACATCTTGACGATTGGACGGAATCCAAGATAACTTCCGTTTCGGGGCATGTTTCGGGGAGAGATTTCTTTTTTACACCAGCACCAAGGTAACGAACGGGCCGCGACTGACTCCAACCCCAACAACTATTTTTGGCTATGACTGAGAAGGACTCTAAGCGGATTATCTCCGGGAGGGGGGAGAACAGTCACTGATCGCAAAATCTCGTCAATGGCCATTCGATGTCCTTCCCCTACTTCGTTTCCCATGAGTGTCGAGCAGAAATGCTTGAGTGGCAGGCACTTACCAGCCCTATTTCTCACAGTGGAAGGTAACATAGGAAGGGTACCCAGCATGCATCAGGAAAATTAAGTGGAAACTTTTAAGAGGGGACAGAAAACGTTGAATGCAAAACGTAGGTAGAGAATCGAGCTGAGTGGGTTTCCACAGTCCAAGAGAGTGGCAGAAAATTTCTAGCTGATAGGGGGCACGAGTCGCACCAGCCGCATCAGCATCATTAACATGGCGGAGGCCTCGGAGCGTTTTTTGGAAAGGTATATAGGTCGTACTTGCTAACTTTTGCGTTACACGTTCTCAATCGAGGTATAAGCGTGAGGAGGCAAATTACTTTGCACCGGTGTGACGTAAATAAATTTCTGCCTCGTCTTTCCCCCCGGATCATATTTCGCGTGCAAACAGTTCGCGCAACGATAAGAGTTTTACAGATTTGGATCTTTCCGAAGGCCCATGCGCACGATTTTGGTAACACTAACACATTATCAAAGGCATTTTTAACGGTTTGAAGGTAAGCGGTACCATGAGCATGCACACCCTGTGAAGTAGTCTCGGCAGCATGGTGGTGCAACTGCTTTAATTGCGACCGAATTAACTTTCTTCTTTAAGAATGTGCATAGAGTTAGTACCAAAACCTTTTGACGTAACTCAGAAAGAAATAAGCACAGAGTGCTTAGCACTCGCAGGTTGCACCACAAAAAAATTAAACACAAAAATAGTGTGACATGCTTCAGTCATTTTTTTTTTTTTTTTCACTCGTTGCATAGCTGAAGTAGCATCTTGTGCAGGGGAAATGCAGATACACAGAGACACTTAGAAAAAAAAAAGGTACCATAAAATAATACAAATAAAGACTAACATTTTACAAGTTACTATATAGGTGCGAGATAACTTGTGAGCGGGCACTAGAGTCATAGACGATTACAATGGCAGAGAGATCTTCCCATCCAGTCTGAGCTTGCTACCTTCAACAACACTTCAGCTTCTCGTGAGCCTTCAGCTTGCACGCGTGGCAAAAGCGCGATGGAAGGCAACAAGCACGTGCTACAGGCTGGGCATCCGACAGGGACGCCCTTAGCTTCCTGCCCTATCGGTGACTGTGACGTGCATCAAATATACTTTTACGTACACTGGTATGCCGCCCACTCAAACGAAAGCAATGTGCTCAAAACAAAGGGTAGGAATAGGACATTTCACTAGCGCAATATCCTGAGGAATGGCCCACCTAAAATCGAAAGTGAATCGGGTGAAAATAAGGAACGGGCTAACTTTCGTTGTGCGATCCGAAAACAGTTAAAAAATGCTAGTTTTAGATTTTGTGACCTGCAAAACTTGTCATTTGAAACTTGTAATTGCAGGGAACCAAAAACGACTGTCATTTCCAGTTAGCAATGTTCGCTTATCTCCCACAGTGGCTAAGTGACACCATTTCTGCCGAGGTTACTGTTGGCCGGGGCCCTGCAATTACTAGAAGTAAGCTATCTTTCGGTGTTTTAGAAAAAAATAGCAAATCATGTCAAATATATGCATGGGTTATCTTTTGGGGGGGGGGGGGGGCAGGTATCTCAGGATATAACGGTAGTTGGAAAGTTCTGGCTAATGAACTGTCAAAGGCTCGAGCTGTAGCTTGGGTGCAGCCCGGTCCAAGAAGTTTGTTATAAAGATAAGGAGGGGTGAATGTCCCCTTCTAAACAGGAGGCACAAAAAAAAGAAAAATAGTTAGCTTGTTTTTTTTAGGCTGCCGGAATGGAAAGTAGCTACGTGTGGTTCAAAATTTCAGAGAAATTGAATATAAAAGTAAATACGTTTCTAACAGAAATGGCAGCTCGCTACCTGAAACCACTGACTGTTCCATCTCGTTTACAGCCAGATGTAGCGAATGAAGGCTGCATGTATACAACTGTAAATGTGCTAATCTCTTCAAAATTCTGAATCTCTTCAAAAACTGATTTCTACAAACAGCTTTATAAAATAGTGAAAAAGGTAGACTAACAGGTCTTCAGTGACAGCTATAAGGAAAGAATGTTGCTTTCCCATTGGTTCAAAGATAACCGAAAACTCGCGCGGAAGTTCCAGACACCCCATTGGACAAATGTGTGAAAAATCTCCATGGCCCTTGCATTTGAAACTCTCTGCAGGACACAACCACTAATGTACCCACTTGGGCACAAGGAAGCCACGCACCAAAACGTGATAACAACAATGACTCCTGAATCATGCCGTCTCCCTCCTTTGCCCACCTCTTTCGTTCCTTATCTCTCATCCGAGCCACCAACCCTTATATCTCTGGCTGGGACAGTTCCAACTGGCAGCCGTGCTTACAAGGTCAAGTTTGAAACCGAGCGCTTTCGCGCCATGCCAAAAGTCAACAAATGAAAGAGAAAGCGAACCCAAGGTGAAATCACTTTCTTCTCACACTGGCAATTTCCATAAACATCCTCTCACTCGCTGGCACGCACAAATTTTATGGTTCTGGGCTGGCAAAGAAACACAAAAAATACATGTGAGCTACATCCCTTCAAACAGCTGGAATTATAAAAAAAAAAAAAAAAAGAAAAGAAATGGAGACTGCAAACTTGTCTCGTTACATACATTACTTCCAATGCCTGGTTGTGCAATAACAACGCTGAAATGTAAATAAAGAAACCATGAGTTAATTACACGCATTGATTAGGTAAATGCGCACAAGGGAATAACGTGAGGATGAGATGGAGCCAGCTTTTTAGAAGACAACACCGTAGATCATGCTTACCCTGGCGTATGCGAGGGCGCGTCAAATTTTTCTATTTTACAGCTTTCAATACCAGTCCAATGTGACATGACATGTTCCGATACAAGAACATCTCCCATGTAAGGAACCAGTCGCATGAATAAAGTTGCAACGGTGCGAGTGGCATGCATATACTTACCAGCAAGGAGCTCTGGAGGTGGAAGTGGCTGGGGAGCCACGGCCACAACGCTGGCTTCCTGTTGTAAGAACCCATTTTGGGCTGTGCTGGCCGCAAGGCTGTTTCGTTGCTGTGCTGCTGGATCCCCATCTGACTTTACTTCGTTTGGTTTGTCTGCAAGCGAATCCCCCAAAATACAAAAACAAAACAGAGCTGTAGGTTACACAGACCTTGGCGTTGTCTGAAAGCAGGTTCAGATGACAACACATCCCTTTCAAGCGTGAAGCGGTCATTAGAGAGGTTCTCTTGAGCAATTCGGGGACGGGCATTCCACCGATACTGATGCCCGATGCTTTGGAGACACAAACACTCGATTAAAAATATTCTTTTTTAGGATCGCGGCTTGTACGCTCATACTACGAGGTAGGGAAAACCCTGGGGTTGACACGTCGTGCGAATGCGAACGCAGTTTATGGCAGCAATATCGCAAAATCGAAAGCACGCGCTCCCTCGCGACACAGGTGTGCGATCCAAAGGCCGGAGGAAGCGGCACTTTTATTTCTACAACTTTGGCGAGCTGAAATTATAAAGTGAGGAAACTAAAGACCATCTAACGTTAAAAACAATCGGCGGACATAATTCTAGCGCCACTTAAACGTGACGCATTCTCGAACGGAATCGTAGTACCGAACATGGAATTCCGACGAAAACGGGATGAGCTTGTTCGACACTCGCTAATCAAATGAAGATGAGTGAGACAAGTAATAACGCGGAGACAACGCTCGGAAGAGTGTGGTTTACGTCGGCAAGGCGCAAACCAGTGACACAATCGGCATTTCATAATTTGGAATACATTAGAATCGGCAACCCCTTTACCTGGCTTCCTTCTAAACAGCGGCATCGTTCTTCAGGTTCCGTCGTCCGATTCGGGTCAGAACGGAAAACAGAGTTTCCCGTACATTTTCGAGGGAATTCAGTCCTCCCTTGAACTTTGTATTAGGCACATTTAAGTTAAATTAACAGCTGGAAGACGTCGGAAACGCCTTCCGTAGAACATCCCCTGAAAATACAGATGACAGCAGCCATGACCAATGGACACTGGGTGTCGAGAGTAATCTGTGGAACGCTCCTTGAAGCGAAAATGGGCGGCCGACTCCTGTGAACGAGAATAACTCGCGAGTAATTTTTCTTGTATTTTTTACTCGTGGAGGGGTGTGTTTTCGTTGGGTGTTATTTGCGTGTTTTCGTCTCGTTTAATTATGAATAAATGTTCGTGCGCGTGTTCGGAAGGAGCTGAAGTGACGAGGCAACGTGCCTAAGGTGTGTACGGAGAATTGGCAACGTTATTCGGTGTTTACTCGGCAGTTTCCTTACCGGCGTTTTCTGTTACGTCGGATGGCCAACATGACCATGAGCGCTGTTGGACCGCGACCGTGGGATATTCAATAATACGTTCCTCGTTTAATACCCCGGTAACGTTCGCGCTTCACTGGTTAGGTCGGTATCTGAGGTCGTGGCGCAAAAATCCAACTTGGCCAATGTCGCAATTGCGCTGTTCAGACCTTCACGTTCAATGACAGTATCATTGACATACCTGAGTCAGTTCTTGCTTCTGTTTCAGTGCCGTGCGGTGGCTCGGGGACTCTTCCTTTTCGGGAGAAAGCGAAGCCAGAAGAAAGCGCCATGAAGGTGCTCGAGATTGGGGAGATTCCCGACGAGCTCCGGTGTCGGCCCAAAGCTAACATCGGGTTCATGGGTTTGGACCCCCAAGGAAACAGCATCCACGCTGCCATCTGGGAAGCCTTCTCGAACAACAGGGGCCCCGATCGAGCGCCCATCAACTTCACGTTACTGCCGGAGAAGCACACCTTTCCCAAGCCCAAACCCAAGGTGAGCAGACACTGTATATTGGATCAGTGTGTGTTCATGCAGGACTTTCTCGGCACTGCCCTTTAGATCACATGACCCCTGTCGGTGACATGTCGTCACTGCATACTTTGTAGAAGCCTTCATCAAAGCACAGCAGAACAGGTGTCTCGTCGATTGTAGCCATATCAATTTTTAACGGTATTCTCGAGATCCTTGACCGGCCCCTCTTGCATTGTCTTGTACATGGAGACATGTCTGGGGCAGTGCAACATTTCTATTTGAGTAAAGCTATACGCACTCCGGAGTGCACTTCGGTCGGAAATGGCTATACGCACTCCGCGGAGAACTCATGCCGTTTGGGTCACCCTTTTCGAACGACGCGTGTATCACTGGGGAGCTCGTTAACACAGCCCCCCGCCTGCGTTCACGCTGCTTCGCGGCGATAGTATCGACTGCTAATTACAAAACTTAACCAGTACACGCCGCTTCGCGGCGTCCAGCCGGCAACACAAGTCCCGCTGTCCCCGATCGCACCTCCGGAAAGGCGACAACATTCGATTGTCGCCGATCGCACCTCCGGCGACAACATTCGGTTTTCTTAGTGTTCATTGCAAAAAGAAATGCCGTAAATATCGCCAAATGCCTCGACAAAACAAAATGTTTGAGAAAAAAAAAAGGGAAACAAAATGTAGGCCCACCGCGGTTCGAACCCGCGTCCACTGGCGTATAAACCCCTACACTATGCCATCGCTTAGAAACCGCGCTGTGACCATTCGTTTTATACGAGTTTAGCGGAGTGCGTATAGCCATTTCCGTCCGAAGTGCACTCCGGAGTGCGTATAGTTTTACTCTTTCTATTTACTTCTCAGATGCCAGCACATGTTTTTGTCTTTGTGCCTTCCTGGGACTTTGGATATGATTGTTGTGCTCACCATTCAAAGCTCTCCTCTTGGGAAAGGTAGTCGGATTCATTTTACGTTCCACAATGTATGTTATCCCGATTGCACCTTCAACGCCTCTAAACTTGTTTGATCCGATTATTTGACTCTGTAAATTGTGCCTGTTGCTAACCTGTACATCGGTGGTTCTCAGCCACTGATGTTTCGGGGGACCCCTTCCGAATCATCAAAAGTGCTGGGGGACCCCATCTACCAGGGAGGAAGGAGGGATAATAGACGATTGCGATGACAAAAGAGTAAATAAAGAAAACGAAATGCATGCAAGCCAACTTCGAAGCTCTAAACATAGACTAATCAATCTACTCATCCCGGTGCACATGTAAAACAACCTAACATCAGTTAAAAAAAAAAAAAAAATTTCAGCCTCTTCATTTTGGTGAAGAAGAAAGACCGGCGAAGCTGTACTATGGTGGGAATGAAGTAATGGCCGGCAAGCCAGAGTGGAAAGGCTGGAAAGGTTGCCGCCATCGCTCATTGATGGCGGTAGCTGTCCAGAGTTTGGTGTCATCATTTGTTTGCTGATGGACACAATCTTGGGGAAAGTAGCCCTTAACAGCTCCACTGCAGAAAGTATTTATTGCTCAATTTAGGGCTTTGGGGACCCTAAGAAGGCCTTCAGGGACCCCAAAGTGTTCACAGACCCCCCCCCCCCCCCCTTTAAGAACCACTGCTCTACATCAAAGCAGAGACTGCACCCCTTTCTGCAGATGTGTGCGAGGGCCACTAAGAAAGCTCGACCTTGTTAAACATATAAAATAGCGCCAAAAAGACAAAGACAAGAAGTATACAGGACAAGAGCTAACTTTCGACCAGTTTTACTCAGGAAAAGGAAGCATATATACACACCACAGGCGAAGCAGCATCACGTAAAAGTTGATTAATTTAGTACCCGAGCATTCAGAATTTTTCATTAATAAGAAGCACAATGGAAGTGTCGCGGACACATGCCGTCCCACTTTTTCTGATAAAGAAAGCCTCCAGTACCTCACGAGCGACCATCTCACAGGTTCTCCCCAAAATCCTTATCTGCTGAAGTCGCGGAACACAGCCACACTTGTTGCAATGTATAGGCAAATACGAGCCTGTATGTATTTTTTATTGATTAATGCATGCTACCTGTGCTCGGTCAATGATGCACTGCTACTACGTCTGGCCGATGTATACCTTTCCACTAACTCAGTGGGATTTCGTAGACCACACCCACTGTGCGGTCCACATATTCTTATCACATGGCCTTTTTGCCTTCTCATCAGAGATGTGGGAGCATAACCCAGCCAACTTCTTTGGGGCAGAGAACACAACAGGAACATCGTACTTGCCACTTTCTTCAGATTGTGGGCAACCTTAAATATGTACGGAATAGCTTGTGGTCTTTTTTGTTCTCTGCCTCGTTGGGACCTTTCATTTAAAGGAGCTGTGCAACGATTTTATTGTTGAAAGAATTGGCGTTTTCTACTTTTGACATTGTTCACCTTGTCACAAAAAACAGAAAACACACCTCCTTCTTTCGAAATGTTGCGATTCCGCTGCATAATCGCGAAGCAAAAATTAGAATATTCATCGACCTGCAGCCGCGAGCGGCGGCCATGAGAAACAGAAGGCATGACGTCAATGGGGAATCTTGTAGAAAGATAGCGAATACCTGCTCGGGGGGGGGGGATAAAAGGTAACTTTTCTATAAATCTTGTCGTTCCAACATAAATATAAATGCGTCAAAAACCTGGTATCATCGACAAAACTTTTATTATACGGAGTTTCAGTGGCGCCATCTATCCTAGGTCCACAAAACCGTCAGCAGCGGAACAGCCGCCAGAAGCCGGAGGGAGAGGAGGGACCCGGATGAGACTTTCCTCCTTTCCGCCAGCACGTGGTCACGCGGTCGCAAGCGGATGAGTTCTCGCTGCTTACTGATGGCTCTAAAGAGAGAGCTTCACTGGAACCCCGCGCCTTCCCCATTGACGTCACAGCGCACGTGACTCGGAAGTTAGTGAAGGAGTTGAGGGGGGGGGGGGGGGGGGCGCCGAAAACCTCAATCTTTGTCCATTTTTAAAATAAAAACTAGGACATGCAGGCAAAAGTGTTTTTTTGTTCTTTACTCAGAAAGGTCGAGACGCCAACTCCCAAATTATTTAAGCAAATCACTATAACTGTTGCACAGCTCCTTTAAACCCCTTCATTTTCTGTAGGGCGGTCTCCGCGACAGAAACCAAGACCGAACACGGGAATCCAGCTAATTCCAGTCTAGAATTCTAATATTTAAAACTAGCATCCACCTGGTGGTCACAAGACTTCAGCAGTGCAGTCTCCAGGCACGAAGTCGCAATAGCTCTCTTGTAATGCGGCAAGAAAAACATTGCAAGAGCTGATTGTTTGACCTATGATTACCTTTTCTTAAATAGTTTCTCTTTAACGACAGGATGCACAGTTGCAACCTGACCCGAATAAATGCTTACTTTGCAGGATACGCCGAGCCCTTTTGACTTGTGTCATCTGGGTTGGGGGAATTGAAATGGGTGGGAGGAAGGGAGTGTGGACCTTGTTTTCTGTGTATATTGTTTTCCTCTGCCATGGGTCTTCTTCGACATGTTGATCTCGCTTTGTTTTTTGTTTGCGTGTCCCGCAGCACCCTTCGTACGAATGGTATGTGGAGCGAGGCCTGCTCAAGAGCAACTGGCTGCACAAGCACCTGGTGGAAGTCCCTGCAGCGGTGATCCTCTTCTTTGACATGGACTGGGACGACCCGGGCTGGGCCGACAAGCGCACCCTCTGCGCCGCCAGGCTCAAGGCCCTCAGGTGACGAGGGCACCCTGGTCTTGGTATGGTGTCTGAACCGCGTCTTCGACCGGTGTGTTTGGTGTTCTAGGTCGCTCGTACATCGAAATTAATCTCGAAGTGGCAACAGATTACGTCACGTGAGCCAGCGCATTGTGTCGTAAGATGTCTCAATCCTGGTGGTGGGTCGTAGAGGTTCTGGCAAAAAAGATGAGTGAATGCAAGTGTTGCTGGTCCCAACTCCTGGCTGCCAAACCTTCTTTTAACTGCCATGCTGGAGAGCGGACCCACAGAGATCAAGCGTTTCCGTAGTATCGCACCTCTGCTGCTGTGCCACTGCCAGAATTGCAGCAGGCACCAGCATGACACAAGTGTTACATAATCGGGCAGAAATCTAGGGACCACAAATGAGGACACTGGTAAACGGATCAGTTGAAGATATGTCTCAGGGCGCCCTAATCTCGGCAAACGGCTGAAACTGTTGGCACTGAAACATGATGCTGATGGATGTGCGTCTACACGCACTGAAAGTTATTCTTCATCTATTGGAATAAATGAATGCAAGATAATTTTGCCGCGCTTTTCATGCGCAGGCTCAAGCAGGCTGATGACGGGATGGAATGCTGACACTAGCTCATACTCCTCGGTGTCATGTCGGAATGCACGACATGTTCACAGTCGTACATTTGGACGTGTGTATGAAAAGCGTGTGTAACTGAAGACTTGCTTGTTTCGATGGAGAAGTAATAGGAAAGAGTTTCACAGCCGAGACAAATGTGACTACTGCAGTCGACATGACGATACAATCCTTCACTGAAGCTGTTTGATCTGCTTCCTAATCGGAGCTTTATGTTCCAGGGCCAACCTGCAAGGGAGGAACACTAGGGTGGCTCTTGTGCTTGTGCAGAACAATCCGTCCATCCCAGTGGGTAAGTTGACGCCGGAAGGACTCCGACGAGTCCCTGCGCCCTTTCTCTCGGATGGCCAATTTCGAAAGTTTTGCAAGTGCGTCGCTCTAGAACACGCTCTCTTTGCATGGAGGCATGCTCAAACAATGCATTCGGTAGACCTATGCTCTTGTTCCTTTGGTAGTGGTGTGCACCAACCTGTTTTAGGGATTGATATGTTTGCAAGCTCTTTGTAAACACATCGGCTGCTTTTACGAGAACTATAAAAACCTTCAGAATGAGTGCTCATTGCTGCTTGTCTTTTCTATCTGTGGCATGGCAGGGGACAACGTGCTGGCTACAGAGCGCGCCCATGCTCTGTGCAGCACCTGCGATCTCCTCCCCAAAGCGCTCTTCGTGCTGCCCTACTCGGACCACCTCTTCGGCTTCATACTCAGGCAAGCTGAAGGAATGTTCCCTGAGCAATCTTGGCTACCTTGTATCAACTTGAAAGTTACCAGTTTGATAACTTCAATGAAGGGAACTGTTTACCCTGTAGCATCTCCGTTGGGTTGTGGTGTATATGGGAGAAGGCAGTCTTTCAGTGTGTAAAAGGAAGCATTCCTGCTGCCAACCTCTGGAGGGCTACTTCGATGCCAGAATTAATCAATGGGCATATATTAATGCGAAAGCATTAACTATCCTATGGAGCGGAGCCGGCAGCGTCTGTAACCACACGCGAAAGAAATGCCCATTTTCCCACTGGCTGAGCGAGATGGCTCCTAGATAGCCATTGGCGGTCGCTTCACGAGAGCGCATGCTCGGTCGCCGCTCTTGTGTCCAGGCGTTGCCGGGGGGGGGGGGGGGGGGGCTGCAGCCGCTTCTGCTCCTTTTAGCGCCGAAGAACATGGCGGCGCCTGAGGCATCTACCAATCAGCGGCGGCCGCAACCTCGGCAGTAACAAAAAGTGGCCGTCCACGCCAGCACACCGCAGACGAACTAAGGGAGCGGAAGAACTACATTCATGCTTTCGCATTCACAACTCATAAGAGCTGCTTAAGTGTCCTCGGAATTTTTGTTGGCTGTTCTTCGATAGGTACCAAAAACTAGGAAGCTCACCTATTGCAACAATCGTTCCAGGCTGGAGAATGCATTTCTGGAGATAACACAGGGCTACTACTTGAACGAGTGCAAGCGTGTCAAGGCCCACAAGGACTTTGCAAACAAGAACACTCATCAGGTTGGACGACTTTTCTTATCCGCCTCGGCCTCAAAGGAGACCCGTCGACAGATCTCACTGCAGACTTTTTTGTTGCTTTTCTTCCCAGCAACTGCTCATTCGGCACCAGTTCAAGATTGCATTTCTTCACGAGCTCAAGCAGGACCCAGGAGTTGCCATCAGGTCAGTTTCTGCTTGATTTGGTTGAGACACACACCTTTGTGAAAGAGATCGTAATTCGTGTAATAATCATGCACAGTAGTAATCCCTCGTTATAGGAAGTTGCTCTCGAATTTCGCTTTTATCGAAGTTCAACGTGATCCCTACTAAAAAGCACACATTTTGAGCCGTATTATTCAAAGTATATCGGCGGCTGACCGTGCTTAATACGAAGGCCGAAGTGCTCGAAGCATGCAAGCCTGCACGAAGGCGAACGGGGACCCTTGCGTTCCCTCCTCCTTCTCCGAGACAAAATGGCAAACTGGAAAAAGGCAAACAAGAAAACAGATGACGAAGGGTAGAGCGCCGTTTGCAATGTTGATGAGCCGACGCGACCACGGGGCAGTGGGTGCTCACGCTACTCACGGCGCCCACGGCCGACGCTGCCCTTGGAATCTGGTCAAGGGAGCGATGGAGCCCGGAGGAGATCGTCCCTTTGGGAGCCCCCGTCACGCGATCCTCCGAGCCAAGGTGCCTGCGGTGTACACATGTGTTATATGGGAGATTGGCAGTTTTTACCGAAAGTATCTGCGAGGTTCAGAAAGCGGAGTGGCTGGCCCAAGTCCAAAATCGCCAAACAGTTTGATATTCTGGCATTGGCTGTTCGACACTGTCCACCATTTTGCAGAACAAGCAAGGCATACAGACAGGTTAAAGAACTTCCTTATGCAAGAGAAAGCGCGCCGGCAACCCGAAGATGAAAGATCGCCAAGTGCTTTGCACACGTCGGATTTTTTCGTAAAGGATGCTTGCCGAGCCGGCACACAATTCTCAGAGCTACAACAATCTCTACAGGGGTGTGTGCAAACATTCTGGCTAAGCCACCGAGGATAACTTTGATTCGTTCGCGCTTGTCGATGCAGACATTCCCGTTGTTGCTCCTGCCACGGATGCTGCAATCGTAGACCTTGCGTGTGGCCAGGGTAAACTTGAAGCGACATCAAAAAGGTACCTCGGGAAGCACAGACGACTGTGGAGACGCAAAACATCCTGTGGCTGCTTCGAAACAAAGTGGAGTGCAGCGGCGGTGACAGTGTTTATGCGATGCCTGAAGCAGTGCGAGAACTGATGTCCGGATAAAATTTTCAGCAAACTCCACTCTATTATTCTTTTACTCGGTAAAGCTGCCGCGAGTTGTTCATAACAAAGGTTTGCTTATTTAAATAGAGGGTCAGTGTTCTACAGTTTTCCCATCCATGTCCCGTCTACAGCTCCTGCATTGTTTTCTGAACTCCAAATTTCGGTTCACCATCCCTTTAAAGGCTGCTATCGCTGGCATTTTTTTGGGGTCTCGCTTTTATTGAAGTACTGCTTGTATCAAATTTTTTGCCGTCCCGTTGACTTTGTTATAACGAGAGATTACTGTAGATTGTAATGTGTTGCAGATGAGTTCTGGATTATTTTATGTGAGGCCCTTTGGCAGAGTGTCGAACCGAAATGTTTTTCGTTCCGGTTTTCGTTCCGGTTCAGGGAAAACGGTTCAGCTCCAGTTCAACTTTGGAGTGAAAAAATAACGGTTCAAACCGGTTCGTACTCATGCTAAAAAAACAATTGACGGCAGCAAAAGATAAACTAGTATGCATGTTTTATAAAAGTGTTACATATAAAAAGCAAAGGCTCACATTACAGTGTGGAACGAACGAGCTAGTGCTGGGGCACCTCGAGACGTGGGTGAAAGCACAGTTCAATGTCAGGCAGCTCACCGAAGAAGCAGGATGTCGTAAAGCATATCCGGGAAAAGACTGCACCTCTGAGACGATAAAATGAACTTCAGTGAATAAAGGGCTCGCTCCACGCTCACCTGGGTCGCAGGCACTCCCATGGCTACTTGCGTCAATGCGTAGTTCTGGATAGCGTTCCCTTCTCTCCACCCAAAACTTCAACACATTAGCGTCCTTTGAAAGCCGCAGCCCCTTGTCTAGCATTTCCAGGAGGCATGTTATATCAAGAGGGTTACTGGTACCTCGAACGTGCACGCCAGCCTCAATTTCTCTTTCCTTGAGGAGCACGTCCTGGGCGTCTTCTGAGTCATCTGGAGCCGCCGCAAGTTCAGAAGGAAGGGTAGAAACTTGCTCGCACTGCAGAGCTGTGATCTGCCTCCAAGTCTTTGTCAAATGCAATGTGTCCCAGTACTTTTGCTCAGGGGTGAGAAGAAGGTGGTAGCGGGGATCCATGTACACTGCTGCACAGAAGACAACCGTGTCAAGAAGTTGTCGCTCCCTCTTTTTCATTGACTGAACCAAGACCTTTGGTAACGGCGACAATATCTTGGAAGTGTCGATGGAACATCTCAGCCATGCTCTGTAGAAGTCTCCTACAGTGAGCTGTTCCTTCTGCAATGTCTTCGCCGCCACTTCTGACGGGCGAAGCGATACTGCGAGCATTTCGACTTCCGCCCATACTCCTTCAGTCAACCTGGAGCTTTCTTATTTTTAGAGGAGCCCTCCAGCGAAGCCTCTTAGTTCAAGTAGCCTGGCGATCATATGCTGCATGGACATCCACCGTTGGACAGTCAAGCACTGTTTCCTTCAACCCTAGGTTCAACCCGAACCAGTCGAACTGCCGAGCCGAGGGCCTCGCAGAAAAGCAAGTGAGAAAGAACACTGGCACAGAGTTTCACCCTAAGGTGGACTGCAGCGAACGCTAGCAGCTCGCCTAGCATATCCAGTGCGAAGGGCCTATATTCCCAGTTGAGCAGCAACGCGCGGATTGTGAAGTCTCTTCGTACGATCATAGCGCTGAATTTAGAGGATGGCTTGTAGGAATGGCCGTGGTCCATCATAGGTTGAAGCTGAGCATAAGCAGCAAGAGTCGTTGTGTCTCTGAATGCGCCTGAGAGTGTGGACAGAGTAGCGGCAACTCGCGAGACGCGTTGGCCACCCGCCGGTAATTTAAAAAACAACAACAAAAAAACAACATGAGAATGCATTTTGAGGGTGGAAAGGAAGCAATGTTCAGAAGAACTGTGCGTATTGAAGTTTTTGTTTCTGAGGAGGAAAACGTTTTGGTCCTTGCTGTTTCTACTACCGGAGATCGAAGCTGTTTTGCTGTTTTCTGTAGTTGTAACTGTTAATTGAATCTGCCCTTCCCTTCCTGGTGCTAGACTTTAATTTCGGTCAGATTATAAAATCCGCTGAGTTATTTCAAAAGAAGATTAGATGCGCCACAGTATGGCAACTAGTGCAGGTTCTAAAATATCCATCGGCCTTTGTATCGCTTTATTATCCAATCAGTTCTACAATGAAATCAAGGCGTTTAAAGTAAATTGCACACATCTCTACAAAATTAAAGACAAAAAACACCAAAGAGATCCCGGACTAAACAAAAAAAAAAGACAAGGACAAAGAGAGGTACTATAGATAACACTAGGCGTGTTGTCTATACCTCTTTTTGTCCTTTTTGTTTTTGACGTTCAGTTGTAGATAAAAAATCAACTAGCCAACTCACCATTTTGCCACCAAACAGGCTCATTAATTGGTCACTTTTGCCGACGTACGATTTGGGTATGTTCTAGTGATAAATTTTCTTTGTTGAACCATTTCCGGTCCCCAAGAAAAGGTTGGGATGAATGTGGGCATTTGTTAAAGAAAAACGTAAGACCAGAAATCCCGAAGAATTTATAGTTACTGTGCTCATTTCGTTTGAGTTCTCGAAACGAACTTTATAAATTATGAAGACGACCGTTGTGTAAAAACCTGATAATGGAAAGTTACAGAGCTTTCCGCTACCTATTTTTCTTGCTTTTTGAATTCCCACATGAATGAAACACCGCAAACATAATTTATCAGATTTGCCCAGGAACGAAAAAAGAATTATTTCGATCCGGTTCAACTCCGGTTTGTGTGAAAATAATTTTTTGTTGTTGCATTTTTTGGTCTATTATTTAGGTTACTATGTTTTTCGCCACACACTTTTCACGAGACCTGACTTCGCGTATGAACCAAAAACCGCATGCAAAATACAGCAGTTCCGCTCCGGAGCGAAAAAAATTATTTTGTTCCGGTTCAACTCCGGTTTGCGCGAAAATAATGTTTCTTTCCGGTTTTCGGTTTACGGTTCGGGTTCAGTTCAATACTCTGCCCTTCGGACATACTTTTGCATGTCACTTCTCGTTCAACTGCAAAGTGTCACTTTTCGATATGTGTTAGGGAGTCTTAGTGCCGGGGTACTCAAGATTTTCTGCCTCAAGGAATCCTTATATTTCATTTCATTTCATTTATTGACCCTTAAAGGCCCCATTGGGGCATTACATAAGGGGCATTACATAAAGACCCCATTGGGGCATTCCATATCTCTCTTGATTGGTAGCCAAGCAACTCCTCCCAGTCTTGCATTGATGTAACAAAGCAGTGCAGAAGTCTACATTCTTCGCAACCATTAATAGACCTGCTATAGTCGGTGAGAGGTCAAGAAGGAAGTAAAAGCTCCTCCCACGTTTTTCTACTATAGCAGAGTGAACGCAGGATAGGAGGCGATCTCCTCTCCAGCGTTCGCTCTACTAAAGTGGAAAGAGGTGGGCGGAGCTTTCACTTCCTTCTTGATTTGTCACCGACTATAGGTAGCATTTGGCTCATGGTTGTCGCTGTCGACGTGGTACCAAACCTGAAGTATCAAGTGGGCATTTTTCTTGTTGAATTGTAGGCACTACAAGATGGCATACAATGACCTTGGGGAGCTGAAAACTACAGACCTGAATGTTCTCGAAGTGAAGACTGTTGCAGGATTTCTAAATTACAAGGTGAGGGAATTTGACATGACTGGGGCCTTTTGTACTGTCATGCAGGGGGATGTTTGGAGCATTTCATTATGTTTCCTTTGTGATGCCCGTTAAATTGCATTTTCATTTGCGCATACTGCCCATTTGTCATGCTCATGATCAACGAAATCAGTTGGGCACTGTCGAATGGCTGCACTCCTCTGCTTTCTTTGCTCCACCTGTAAAGCAAGAAAAGTAAATTGCTACCCAGTCTGTATTAAATGCAATAGACCTTTCCGGAAAATCGCTAGAGGCCTTGCTGTTGTCCCACATTGCATGGCACAGTAAGGAGAATTGTGGGGCTGTCCTGATGCATGCATGGGCTGACTTTGATGCTTCATATATCCTGTAGGCGGCACAATTCATTCTTTCTTATCATTGTGAGTTAGAATGCACTAAAACTAATACCAGAACAAAACAAGGTAATCACATATACTCTGTTTCGTTTTCCTTCTGCCTTCTACGCATTCTGAAATCACAAGATGTTAAACCAATACATACAATCATTGGCTTCTATTTCTGGCTAATCTTTTACAAGCTGCACGTCGGATTGTCATAATGCGTCAAGCAGACGGTTTTAGGAATGATCTATTCAGTTGTAGCAAACTTGTCCACTGTCGAGTCACTATGAGCCCACCAATCTCGCCTTTCTTCACAGTGTTCTCAAACTTGCGAATTGTTTCGTGGCAAGAATGCTGCGAGGGCGAGGCAAAGTGACTCTAGCCAGCCTGGCTAGCTTTCAGCGTGGCTGGGATCACTCTCGCCCAGTAGTTCTGCTGAGGGAACGCTTTTCCAATTGGTGTGCTTTAGCATCCTATGCAAGTTCGTCTGCTGCTTTTGCAGGGGTTTGGGTGACATCAGGACGTTGAGCTCTGATTGGCTCCGATTGAAAGATAGTGGGTAGACCTCGATGCTAGCTACTACTAGCTACCTTGAGGTCTACCCACTATCCTTCAATCAGAGCCAACCAGAGCTCAGCGTCGTTCTAACGTAACCGCAACCCCTGTGCAAGAAGTAGACAAATTTGTGCTCTTCATACCGCCCACGGATAGAAAAATGGTCCCGAGGTGGCAACATAGGACGTTGCAAAAGCCGGAGCGTTTTGCTGTCGGACATCGCAATTCCAACGATCGGGCATAAAAGTAAAAAAAAAAAAGTATGAGTGAACGCGGGCGTTGCTGTCGCCATGGTGTCCCAACTCCTGGCTGCCGAAGCTTCCGTGGACTGCAGTGCCGGAGGGGGACCCGAAGCAGAACAGGCCCATGGAGGTAGGAAGCTTCTGGAGGTGACATGACACCGCCAGAGGTGAAGCCAGAAGTGTGTTGGGGAACGCCCTGAACGATGACCCAAACCAACAGACGCTATTGGACGAAAAGGTGAGCCGACCGGTGCCAACAGCTCTCCTTTTCGTCCAGTAGTGCCCGAAGGTGACCAAAACAGCAATCGGCACAAAGTTAGCTCTCCTTTTCTTCCAATAGCATCTCTTGGTTTTGGACATCGTGGGGGGTGCGTCCCTCCACACTTTTGGCTTCACCTCTGCTTCCTACCTCCATGCTTCTGTCACATCAACCACCAATGCCGTGACGCTCCCGCGACGTCGGACAAAGACGCCCCCGCAGAGATTTGGACCTTGTGTCGTCGCTTTTTTTTTTTCTCGTCAGCTCTGCCAGCTGGCTTTCCTGCAGAACATTCCTCTGGACGCCATCCACCAGTTTCGGAAGCACGTGGACGTGTGGAAAGACCGCGTGGGCTCACCTCGTCTAGCCTTCGAGCACAGTGCCTGGCTCTCGAAGCAGTGAGGCCCTTCGGCTCGCTTGTTTGTCGCACGATCGCCTTCTCCTCTGCAGCCTTCTATGCTTTATGTAGTGCCACTGTCCCACTGCACTGGAGGCTGAACCTTTATTCTTGGCAAGATTTAGATAGTAATTGTGAGAGGATTACATTTGAAAAACAACTCGCTTTTCCCTGACAGAAACTGGATTACAGTGTTCATGTTAAAAAAAAACCTGAAACAAGAATCTGCTCGGAATTTGTGGTGTTGCGTTAACTTGAAATTTGCCACGGAACATGTCTCGAGTCACTTCTAGTATAGGCTAGTTACTCACGAGGTCAAAGTCCGCACGGCTGGAAGCAAGCAATGGGGAGCAGCCGGGAGTTTACGCACATACCCTCGCACCTCTCACTCTGCGCCGCGGGCGGATTGGCTCACTCGGGAGGGAGACGTTACGGTGGTAAGTTCATAAACTGGCCAAACTCTCTCATTATACGGCTCTGTGTGAGGGTGATACAGTCGACTCTCATTAATTCAAACTCTCTTAGTTCAAACTTGCAGATAATTCAAACTAACATGCAGGTCCCATCCTATGCGTCTCTATGGGAGGAAACTCCTGGTAATTCAAACAAATTTTCGGTCCCCCTTGAGTTTGAATTAACGAGATTCAACTGTATCGACCTCCCTTTAGTCCCCGTCCACCAGTAAACCGAGCAGTGCCGACCGCCCTCTTTTGAAAGCGGCCTTTTACAAGTAATGTGAAAGTAAAGTTTTTTGTGAGTGTATTTTGTTCTATTCTGTTCAGCTGGACACTTTCACAACTTTCTGCCCAGGTTTAGCCAGTTCGGGGACTTGTTTGAGGATGCTGTGCGGTTGGGGCTAACAGCCATTCAGACGCAGCACCCGGGCTTCTACTACCAACAGGCAGCCAATCATGCGCTTGCCAGGAAGGAACAGGCGCTCAAGCTCTGCCAGGTTGAGTGCTCCCTCTTCTTGGTTGAGACTTGAGGGCTCGGGAGCTGGGAAACCGAGTGTCAAGCCTGTTCTAGCCAACGGCAAAAACTTTGTTCAGTTGCGTTTGTGCTAAATGACTGGCTCTTGTATCCACTCAGTCTGCTCAGATTTTGCATTCGGATGTTCTTGCAGAGGAGGATGGACATGTTTATTGGGATGTTATGCTAGTTTAGGTAAAAAAGCGACGTCAAGCTGGCCATCCTAATTTACACTACTACTTGAAGTCGCGTCGTTATGAAGATTTTGTCAATAAGTCCTAAACTGTTTTGCTCATCGTCTATTTAAAATTGTGTAATTTTGGAACATATTTTGTAGAACTATGTATTTTTGGTACCTTCACAGCTGCAATAAATTTACAGAGATGAGGGGAATAGATGCGGATGTAGAACCCTTCAGACTGCTTGGAGGTCTTGGGTCACGAGCAATAGAGACTATTAGGACTATGGTAGTCATATTTAATTGGGTATTACTTCAGTGGAAGCTTCTGTTGAACTGCATATTCTAATTATATTAGAGACTTTTTTATTGATTATTTGTATTAGCTCTTGGTTTAGCTTGCTTCTTTGTCTTGTCTTTCAGGACGTGACAGCCTGTCCAGATGCCAACATTCTGAAGGGTTCGGATTCCATGGAGTTCTACGGACAGCGACCCTGGCAAGCCAGGGCACTTGGTGAGGGGAAAAAAAAATGAAATGTTGCCTTCATTGGTTGCTTTTGAAATCGCCCGTGACATGAGGTGACATTGCATCTTGGTGTGCCGCTGTTTCTTCTAAACTCATTTATGGGTGTGTAAGGAAATTGGCAAGAGCTCATAGTTGCCTTTTTTTTTATGTCTCTAAAGTCAAGGGAGAAACCTTAAGTCCCCAGATGGAGGAGCTGGGCATTCAAGCACTCCAGTATGTGGAAAAAACAACAGTCAATCATTCTGTGAGTATGGCACCATTCCTCAACTGGTCGCATACACTTTCGGATTTGCTTTGCAATCTGAAGGTAAAGTGTGCGGCCACATGAGCCGTCCCAGACCGGCGCTAGCCGAAAGAGGTAAAATGCTGCATTGGGTGCCTCCCACATGCTGAGCCACGTAACTGGCTGTCACGTTGTCGCAAAAGGAAATGTGGCAATTCACATTCCAGCCTTTTTTTTAACACTATAACCTACCCGGGTTTCCCTGGATGGCTTTCGTTGTGTTGTCCCGGCCGGAATTCCGCTGGGGCGGCTCGTATTTCCGCACCCTGTACAATGTCTGGGAAAAGAAACTTGAATGTTGCAACATGCTTTGTGAACTGATGTTGGGGCACCTGTGTATGTGTGCAGAGTCTGGTGGTCCCCTTGTTGAGCAGCGCAGTGGCCCAGTTCAAGAAGTACCGCTGCCCACGCATGAAACGCCACCTCAGTGAGTGTGCTCGGTCGACCGCTTCTCATCACCCACATTTTGTCCTTTCCCCTTCGTTAATTTTTAAACTCTTAATGGCTAGCTAGCCACCTCGGTGGCTTCGAAGTAAAGCGCCGGCCTCCGAATTCCTAGGCGGCAAGCTCGAACCCCGGTCGAGGCGCCTGCAATCTGACAGAGGCTTATTTGCGGAGAAGGTGCTGTGCGATCAAGATTTCGGTTGCACATCAAAAGATCCTCAGGTGGTCAATATAGTAGTCCTCCACTGGGGCATGCCAGATACCCTTAGTTGGTTTGGCACGTAAAACCTCCAAATTCGGCTTTCTATGATTAGGTTTTTTTGTTTTCCAGAAAAGTACACAGTCTACCGTATTTACCCGAATATAGGTCGACCACGAAAATAGGTCGACCCCTATTTATTGAACCCACCGAGAATAAAAAAAAAATAATTCAAATATAGGTCGACTTTTTTTTTTTTTTTTTTTTTTTGGGAACAGGGGAAAGTTAGCGCAAAGGAAAGAAATCTTTATTTACAGCACTCTCGATGCCAAAAACTTAATCATCGTCAGAACTTCCGGACATGTCATCGTCGTCCGAAGCTTCGTCAGCTTGGTAGACATCCTCGCAAATTCGCAACAATACACAATACCTAACTGACACCGTCCGTTGTAAAATGACACTGCGCAAGACGCAACGAAAGAAGGTGGAGACCGGTGAAGCGAGGAAAGAACAAACACAAATACGCGAGCAACGCCGGAGTCGCCGTGAGCAACACGCGAGCCGCCGCAAGCAAAAAGCTAATGTAACCTCCGTTGTTTCTTTTTTTTTTTCTTCTTCTTTTTTTTTTTCTTGTGGGCATTTGCAAGGGAGAGCCATGGAGGGCAAAGTGCATGGCACATCGCGTTCCTCTCCCTCCCCTTGCCCAGCGAGGGGAACGCTACAGGCGCGATTTCGAAACTCGACGCCCGAGGGATGTGCGCGAGCGGCGGCCAGGGGGGGGGGGGGGGGGAGGGGGGGGGGGGGTTGTTTGTTGCTGTTGCGGTTGCTTTCGAGCCAAAAGCTTTTTGAAACAAGAAGCGGCGCGGCTCTACGGCTACGCCGGCTCGGTGATTGATAGCTCCATGCCCTCCGTAGGGTCGCAAAATTTGGTCGCGAATGTAGGTAGAAACTCTTTGGTCACGATTATAGGTCGACCCTTAATTTTTGACAACATTTCCGGAAAAAAAAAGGTCGACTTATATTCGAATAAATACGGTACCTCTGAAATTGCAGGAATAAATTTTTCGATCATTTTGCTTATGTTGATTTATTTATTACTATCGAATAACTATAGTTTTCATACACTTGCAATCTGCAACATTTTCTGTTTTTCTCTTGCAGATTAAAAAAGAGTCAACAAGATTACTCACATCACAATGGGATGTGCTTATGTGCTTGCCAACTGTTGGCAGTAAAATGTAGCATTTAACATTAATCTGTATGTGGAAAAATGCCAATGTCAAATTTTCGGGAACTATTTCACACATTGTACTTGTTCTGTTAACGTCGTGACAGTTTTCCACCCTTCCCAGGACTACTTTCATTTTCAGTTTCATGCCTTGTTGTCTTTTCTTTTTGTTTATAATTTTTTCTAACATATGTTGCAAGTGGGTTTTATTTTCTTCTTTAGAACCATTACTATGAACAACAATAGTACCGTAGCAGTAAGAAATTAGTACTATTTTTTTTTTCATCTATTTGTGTTCACTGCATTCATGCAAATAGTAAATTGAACACCAAAAAACGTTTTTAAAACTGGTTAGCACAGTTTAGTTATGCGACGAGAAAAAGCCCTGTAGTTCCCAGTGGCATACCAATCGATGTAGTTGTTTATGAAATAAAATAGAATTATGTCTAACTCTTACCCCTCCCCAACAGTGGTCCAGATTGCTGAGGAGTACTATGCCAATGAAGAATATGATAAGGCACTCAGGTAATCGGCTGTGATATTCTCTTTATACATACGTCACTGGGCTTCCTAGTTAGTGGTTTTTGAAGTATTTTTTCTAAGACAAACAATGCCCATGAAGCCTTTCAGAAATGCATTACTGTGGCATAGCATCTGCTATCACTGTTTCTTGTCATAGGTGACTTCTTTTCTGGTGTATTCATATCCAAAATTAGATATGTGACCACTACACTTCTCTCTTAAAGAGCCCTGAAAAAAAATAAAATGTTTGTTTTGTTTTTAAACAGCCTGGTTGGGACATGCATGTCTAAAAATTAAATTTTACGCAAAAAAAAAAAAAAATGTTTAGAACAATATTGACAATGTGAGGCCCGATTTAGTCGGTAGTCAGCTCCTTTCCACTTGTTTTCTCTCGGCATTTTGGGCGCGTGGAGGAGAGGTGGATCAGCTTCGCCTTTAGGTTGAGGTGGAAAGAGCGAATTACCATCTCGTTGAGCGAATTATCATTCCGTGACGTCATGGACTTTGTGTGCAGAATTTCAAATAAATCTCGATGTCAGTATTGCTCTAAAAAAACTTTTTTTACATAAAATTTATTTTTTGACACTACGTGTCCCAAACAGACTGTTTAAAAAAAAAGTAGTTTTTTTTTATTTTCAGGGGCTCTTTAAGTCGGAGTGTAGTCAAAGGCTAGAAGTGATGCAAACACATACATGCAGACCAAAAGTGCGAGGTCACTATACACACTTTTTGCATTTGATTGGGTTAGCCTGCAATGACACGCCCACAGAAAGACGACAAGTGCTATGACACTGCGCTTTGAACGCCTTTTAATTGGTGTCATGGGCTACTTTCATCGGCTGCACTTTTTGAAGTGTCATATAGATAATTTCTTTAGAATAGGGGCTGTGTAACAAATGACTGACACCCTGTGTTTTTTTTTTAGCATCCTCACACACGTACTGTGGGACTATCGGTCTGAGCGGTGGCGACCCCTGGTGTCCAACATCTTGACGACGGCTCTCAAGTGCGCTTATCTGTCGGCCAGTGTACCAGCGTTCCTCATGCTCGGCCTCGAGTTCGTCTCCAGCTGTATCCTTTGCAACACCTCGAAGCGGGACATTTCTGGGGTGGCCTCGGGGATCGGTTAAAATATAGGGCACAATTTCGGTACCCGGTTGATTTCAGGGATTGTGTGGTTAGCTCCGGGGTTGGGTAACGCTCGGCTAAGGACGATGTCGCAGGAGTACCTTGCGTGCCATTAGGGTTTCTGGTGATCGGTAGCTAGCGAAAAACGCAACGTTCAGTCAATTGCAGTTGAATGTTGGTGATACATTCTTCAGGGGATCGCAAGAGAAACAATGTATGATCCGGGAAAACATGAGAATCGACAATGCTTTGGAAGGCCAATAGATGAGACGGAATACAACTCTTTTACATCAGCTTACTCCACGTGAACTTTCACAGCTGTATGTAGGCTACCATATTTATTCAAGTACAGGTAAACAAAAATTTAAGAAATGGTATTTAAAATTGGGATTCAATCTAGTATGTAATTGCAACCAAACAATGTTAGTCTACACGAGAGCGAAATTTCCGATCCCATCGAACCAATCTAGATGCTACTCCTCATCAACCGCTGCTCCTTGCACGTTGGTGCAAAGCAGTGAAGTTTTACGTGTATGCATCATGAGTGTGCTGCACACAGTGCGCACTTATGAACTCCTAACTCCACGCGAAAGGAAACTAGCGCAACCGGGGAAATTGAGCCAACGAGAACAACAGTAGCACATGTGTGCGCGGGAGAAAGACATAGAAAGAGGAATGGGCTCTTGCGAAAGCCTTGGTCTTTTCCAAGCTCAGTTGAGTGTCATGCCCGCTGAGAAAGAACAATGCACAAAAAGTGAAAGAAGTGAAAAAGGAGAGGAGGGGTGGTGCAAAACGAAGAGGGCAGCGCTTGGGCGACCAAGCGCGTGGTGCCGGCCGTGTAAGATGGCAATTTTCAGACCTAACAGCTGGGAAGGAAATTAATTTGCCTATCTCTGGGTAATCAACGGGACCGGCGTCTGTCAATGTAACAGCCGGGAAAAGGTATTAACCGAGAGTGTATCAGTGAGGCTCTACTTTAGTATTTGGTTTTAGTCTTATTTTATTTTTGTTATTATCCTGTCTGAATAGACTGCTGATTTCAGAGTAGTTGGCTAGGATTCCCAAGGGTCACAGGTTTGAGGCAGATTTCAGAAAAAATGGATGCAATAACTTTCTTGGATATTGTGCGAGAAAACAGAAAACCCCTCTAAATTTATAAGAGATGTGTATTTCATGCATTGTATGAGCCTGTGTGGTTAGGTTGCCCATATTCCTTCACAGAGTTCCTCAGGGATACAGGGTTCTCAAGAGGAAAAGAGCTCTGTTCAAACAAGTGTGTTCAATGTTGTTGAGGTTTGTCTTTGCACTTTTCTTCACTATAATATTTCCATAGAGCAAGAAATCATTCCTGCGATGCAATCAGAAACTGTAGTGCAAAAGTGATGATTCCCTGTGTTTGTATTTGTTTATGTTCTACACCAGTGGTTCTCAAATGTGCAGACTCGCCAAGGTCCGTGAAGCCCTCACTTCAACCCCCCCCCACAACCCCATCCCTCTTTTCATGAAAACTTTTTTTTTTTTACCCTGGCTAAGTGACGCGAGCTGCCGCCCGTTTTAAAGGGTACACTCGTTACCATCTATCCATCCATTCAACCTGTTACTTGATGCTTCTCACTCCTCTTTTTTTATAGCGGTAAAGGATGGCATTATCACACTGCAATTAGTTGTCTTATTTCATACCCCCTGCCTTCCCCTTTCCCACTGGCAGGGGGTCCCCCTTAACTTTGTATTTATTTATTTATTTATGACGGGTCCCTAAGGGGTCCCCAACACATCAGTGGTTCAGAACCACTGCTGTACACCATAAGTAGGGTTCCGCGTTTTCGGTTTCTATTTTTTCAAAATTCGGCATACTTTTTTCGGTGTTGATTTTAAAATTCAATTTTCGTTGTTTTTTTTTTTGGCGTATATTTAGGCCCACAAAAGTTTATCAGCTTTTTTTGGTGAATATAAAATAAACACCAACGGATACCAGATCAGATGATCCTTGTAGCTCTGATATTTGGGATTACTCGGAGAATAACGACACATATATATTGGAAAAGAAATGCACACTTCATTTGGCAAATGTGTGCAACTGTAAAATAATCAAGAAAAAAACAGCAGTACAAACAAATCATATATAAAGCCTATGCCCAAAAACGTGGAACTTCACCTTCTGTATATCAGGATTACGTGATCTTATTATGGGACACACACATGTACTTTCCCAGGTTCTCCTCGTTGATCCACACTCTTTCTTTCCTGTTAATATGTCCCTGAGCTTCGAGAATGCCCTCTCAATGCTAACATTGGACACTGGAAGGCTGAGGAGATAAACGCTGCCTGAGCCAAAATCGGCCAACCAACCAATTGTGACCGCCAAAAGAGACACGGTGCGACGTTTTGAAGCACAACACAACATGAAGAGCTTGCATCAAGTCAGTCTTCCTTACTACGAGTTCGAAAACACGCTCATACATGGCTTAGTCATTGGGCATTTCGAACTTCACGTTCCGATCAATGATGCGCACATTAAACCAAAACGTTTTGATGGCATCCGTGTATCCCATACATTCGGACACGTTTCGATAGACACTGTCGTTCTACTTTTTCGCCACGGCTCTGCAGTACAACTGGAAGGTTAAAGTGACATTTTCCAGTTGGAACTGGATTTTAGAAAATAGATTCAACATACTTTTATTGGTTTAAATCGAAAATGCCGAACCTAAAAACTGACCTTTTTCAGTTAAAACTGAATTTCCGAAAATGAATTCGCGTACTTTTATCGGTTTAAACCGAAAACTCTAAACTCTAACCATAAGATATGGAGGACGTTTGCATGTTCTTACAAGCACCCTCTATCATTAATGGATTCCTAAGACTTTTCATGTACAGTCGACTCTCGTAAATTCAAAATCTCTTAATTCAAACTTTCGGATAATTCAAACTAACATGTTTACTCCCGCAGAAGTCTACAAGAGACGAAAAAATCAGCTGCTACTTTCTTTCTTGGGCCGATGCCCTCTCCTCTTTTTCCTTTTACACTCCTTGAAACATGTTTCGGAGAAAAGAGAAAAAAAGTGAACATACCCTTGACGTTCTGATGCGTATTCGTTGTGCAAGCAACATTGTCTGTGGTTACACCATATACATATATATACTATTCTTATTATGTTGTTGGGCTCTCTTTTTCTTTGAGTATCTAGTTCAATGTAGTTTTCAATGTTTGGAGCAATTCAGTGGATTTTGTTGTGGTGCAAAAGGCTTTCTATGTAATCAATCTCGGGTTTATGAGGGATCCCTGTAAATATTGCAGCTTGTTTTTGCTGCTTTTTTTAAGGAACAAGTTTGGCAAGTATTTCGTAAAATTTTAATTGGACATTTATTTTTTGTACCGAACAAATGCTCATACCTCTGTCGCACCCAATTTTCGACAAAATATGGGTGGGCTTTTTTTCAATATATGTAAACAAAATATTGATGATTGATTAACATTGTCTTTAATCAGGGTATGGCCTCATACATGGTATGAAAGAAATGCATAGGCAACATTACATAACACATATTTGTACTATATTTTCGGGGGGGCAGGGCAATCCTCCTGTCGCTTTCCCGGGAATGTCTGAGGCGAATGTCAGCCTTGCCGATGCTGCCTGGAAGACGGCATTGGCTGCTCGAGCCAAGGAGCCTCTGCAGAATTTGGACATGGACCACATCATTCAGTCTAGTGAGTTCCTTTCTGGGGACCTTTAATTTTCTCCATTCTCTAGCTGTGCACCCTTCTTACACTGGAGGCAGCTTGTATTTTTTCAGTTGGGCAGTGTGTACCAAACTGAAGCATCGACAGCATGTACTAAAGGAAGTGCTTGCAGGTTTTGGAAAAACCATGGTGCACCTCTTCAGATGGTTAGAGTGGCATTTCATAATTTAGCAGAGGCACAGAAACTGAAAACTGAAGTTGAACAGGTAAAATATTTCTATTTGAGCAGAAGTGTACTAGAAATATAATGTAATTTTTTTTTTTAAAGACTACTCGACCTTCAGTTTGATGGCCATTGGAGGATGGTATGTTTTTCAAGATGTGCGGTTCTGTGGTAGAGGATGAGACAAGGGTTTAAAAATGAAATATATAGCAGTAACAGACATTTCAAGATCCCTGAATGCAACATCTTGTAGTGAAGAAATCTGTCTGGATGTGAATTAAATGGCTTATTATGTTAAAACTGCTGACAGGGCGAGTTGGTGGCCCATGTTATTTAATATAATTTTTGCATTATTTTTAGTGTCCTGTGTCCGTGAGCGTTTTTTCCTTCTGATGTGCTGTAACGTTAGATAAGATGATTATCTTAGATTATATAGTAACCTATTTCTCGCTCTGTTTGCCCCTAAATGTTATTCGTTGGACTTCATATTTGAGCATGTTTTTCACAGTACGCCCTCAGAATAAGCCTCCACTTATTGTCTCAAGAGTGACAATTTTGATGGTGTGAAATGCTTTTTGCAAAAGGGTTGTGAACGTTTGCCATCATTACACATTTTGCAACAACAGACTTGGCTATAGCCCCCTGTCAATACTCCGATTGCCAGATAGATCCCCACATTGCAAGAGCAATAGTATTTAAAAAAAGATAAAGAAAATACCTTTTCATTTCATATTTTTGATCTCGGAAAGTTCCTCATTTGAAACTTGTGTGAATGGTATACACCACTTTGCTGCGGTTCTATAGAAAATTGATCTTGAAATATTAAAACACCCACTTGTGCAGTCTGTCTGGTGACCTGTCTTTGTTTTTTTTTTTTATATCCTTGTGTATGAAACCATCATAACTGCATTTTGTGAAGATGGCAGAAGTTTGTTTGATATCTCAATATGAACTGTGGCATGTGAACAACAGATTTGTTGCAGCTCACCGAGCGCCTGTGCACTGTGGGGAAGCGATACCCGCAGAGCCTGCGAGCATTGCTGTCCTGCAGTGCACAGATGCTCGGTGAGAAGCGCACTCAACGAGACTAACCCACCACAATGAACATTTCAAAAAGTATGACTACCGCAGTTCACCTCAAAGTGAATATCGAAAAGCCTGTTATTCGGAACTACTATTCGAATATTCGCCTAACACTATTATTTCTCCTTTCAGTTGAGTGCAAGGTCCAGTTCACGCATCACGCCTTCTTCGCTGATCAGCGGGTGGGCCTCAAGGTCTACTTGAGGTGATGCCCTCTCCTGCCCGTGACCGATAGGCCGCATCGCAATTCACCGATGCATTCTTTTGAATCCCAGGATATCTATGCTCGCCTAGTCGCTATAGCATCTCTGTTGCATCAAAGTAAAAATGCATCTTGCCTCCTACGTATAAAGTTGGGACACAGAGAATGTGTAGCATGTTTTGAGCTCCTCCCACTTTGAGGGGACGAATTTTTTGTAGCAGCACTAGTGTATATATAGCTGAGATAACAAGGCTGATCAAATCCTCTCCGCTAACATTTCCATGTATAAAAGACGAAAAAAAGAAAGTTCTGCTGGCGCTGGGTATAGAGTTTCGAACTATTGACCGAGGTCACTGGTTCAATTCCTGACAAGGGGTCAGTTTTTTGTAAAGACAACTGCCCATCTCATTGTATTTTCGTTATAATATTTTCTGACGTTTTAGGCTTGTAAATTAGCTCTAAAACATATTCTGTGGTAAAACCCATCTACATCATTTTTCAAGGTTTCGTCCTGCTCATTATCTCGTCGGCGTGTTGCCACTTGATTGCTAGTGTACAACACTGATGTTCCTGCTAAGGTACTGAGCTGTCTGTTTACTCACTGTCTTGCATCTAGGTCCAACTGCCCTCTTCCTATAAAGGCCAATAAGCTGAGCGTGCACTTCAACAATCAGGTAAGCTGGGGATGGGAGTTTGTATTTCGTCAGACACTGCTTGTTGGTGCCTGCTTTTGTCAGTTTGGGCACCACTACCTTTTGTCTCAATGAGCTTGTGGAGTGAAGTTTCCAAGCTCAGCCCGTAGCTTGTGGCTGTTCTCACAGCATCAGTGTTTCTGTACCTGTCACCTGCTTTAAAAAGTGGGAGGCTCACGCTCATAACCTTGTCTTCGTTACGACTTGAAACGGAAGGAAATGTGGTTGTATAGACCAACGTGCGGCTCTGACGTCATGCTGTCGCGGTGGCACCGCTGTCGGCAGGGCGCATGCTCATACACTTCACTCCACGTGAATCTCGTTTCTGCACATGTGTGCAGAAATACTCGCACCACACCTGGTGTAGGCGAACGCGGACTTGTTTGTAAACAGCATGTTGGCATATAGTCGGGCAGTCTCTCAGCTACCCGACTTTTAAAAATGATGACGGTTTTTGAAGTTTTGTCAGGTCACAGAATATGTACAACAAAAGTTGCATTGGTTGTATGAATACTGTCGAGACCGGTTATAACGAAGTCAACTAAAATTGGAAATCGCTTTGCTATATCCGCTTCTTTGTTATACCGTATTTACTTGCATAATGAACACACATTTTTTCCCCAAAAATTGACATATATTTGGGGGGATTTCATTACGCGGGGTAAAATATTTCCATTTACGCACTTTGCGCAAAGGTCATTTTAGGTGCCAATATGACACAACAGGGTGATGAGGCACGTCCCCACTGACGGGTACACACCCAGGTCTGGTCGCGTGCATGCCACAGTAGCCATGCTTTATAAATTGCGAAGCTTTTTTAGGGCGCTTTCGTCATGCCTTTTGCCAAAGGAAAAGCGCCCTACGAAGCTCGCTCGGCACGGAGAGCAACAAGACTGTTCTTAGGCCTAACCGCTTTTACAATTTCTGTCCGAAAGTGGACCACAGACGACGGCGTGTTTGTTGACATCAACGCATTTGATGGACGAGGCCTGTCCAAGGCTGGGCAATTCCTCGACCCCAGCTTAGTTAGGTGTGCGCGCCACTCAGTTATACGGTTGATCACTTCCGCAACTATGCACTTGCAGCCATTACGAGAGTGGCTTGGCTTGGCTTGACTTGAATTGGCGTGGCCTCTTGGCGGCAAAAGAAAATTGGCTTGGTGAGCTTGGTGGCTAGCTAAGTTGGTTGCAATTTGAGACTTGCAGAGCCGAAAATTGGGGGTGCATTCATTATGCGAGGGGAAAACAGTCAAAATATTGATGCCCGTTGGGGGGGGTTGCATTCATTATGCGAGTAAATACGGTATATAAACTCACACAAATAACATGAAAAAAAAAATATAACACGGGCTGTCACCGGAACATGTTTATCGAGCCTGCAGAAAGCGGTCGAGGCTTCCCGGCATGCATCCTCTACTAGATCGGAACCGCTTCTCGCTAACTGCGTGAGGCTCCGATTGAAAAAAGATTCTGCTACCTTATTTACACGATTGTAAGTCGACTTGATTGTAAGTCAACCCCCCACATTGTACATCAGCAAACAAAAAGAAGAGAAGCGAAGAGCCCTTCCACTTTACTTGAAGATGGAGGACCAGTGAAGCTGTTATCTTTACGACGTCTAGGATGATGCCTATAGGACGACGTCTAGGACGACCTCAAGGACGACTTGTAGGATGACCTCGAAGACGACGCCTAGGACGACCTCAAGGACGACTTCTGGGACGACCTCAAGGACGACATCTAGGACGACCTCAAGGACGATGTCTAGGATGACTTCCATGATGACCTCTAGGATGCTGCTAAAGAACGACCTCTTGGATGAAAGACTACTTCTAGGATGACCTCGAGGACAACGTCTAGGACGACCTACAGGATGACCTTTAGGATGACCTCGAGGACAATGCCTAGAAATGACAACAAGGGATCAGGACCTCACTATCTGATAATGCCAAGGAAGGCTGACTCACGCTGGTTGCCCCCTCTTTTTATTTTTATTTATTCATACTTGCCACGACCAATGGGGAGTTTTCTGTCGGCATGTTAGGACACATTTTTTTCCAGACCCTAGCGTATAACAGCTTCGCTGTAAAAAAAAAAAAAATCTCTAGGTACGCATTTTACTGCGAACACATGAGAACGGCAAAGTATCTGTTTCGAAAGCCAAGCCTCCAACACGCGATCAATGCCTTCTGGTGTGCCTTGACTGTGTATTCATGCGCGAGGTGTATGAGATGCCCAGGCATTATCGAAACTAATTCCATCCGCAACTGGACTACGACTCGTGCGCATTGGTGATGTCAGTCCCATCGTCATCACTGCTACGTTCTCGAAGCACGTTGGCAGCGGCATTTAACGATATCTCAGACTTCATAAATGACAGCATCAACCGCATCTTCCACGCTTGCTCGGCGATCACGTTCCACGTCACGGGTAGGGACCGATTGCACACTTTTGCGGCGTACGTTGCAGGCCTGGCCTCCAACTCCGGAAGGCATCCCCACCTATCCAGACTTGGGCCCGCGGAAGCCTCTTCGTTTGCTGTCACAGTTTAAGATCCCGCGCAATTGCAGTCTCCACTGGAGCATTTCCTGCTTCGGCGGGTCGAATTTGCGTCCAAGAGTGCAGTTATTGGTTGCTTCTGGTTCAAGAACGGCCATAAACGAGCACCGAAAACCTAAACTGCCTGGATCACGCGTGTCAATACAAAAAAACATAGCGCTCCAGCATGCTTTTGACACAGGATCAAACGACGTGCGACGTCGAATCCTGCGAAAAACTGCGAAAGGTAGCCGCGGGGAGTGAACCGTGAGGCTGTACCAGCAGACTCCGGAGTGGCTCTTACAAGAAGTGCCGCCACCCCCAGGATTCTGGCATGCCTTGCACTGTTCACCACCGTACATTCTGTTTAATTTGCTAATCGCTATCAATAATACTCCTTTGCGCAAATAAAAAAGAAAGAATTTGTAAAATGAGCGCGCAGAATAGCGCAATGCTACAGGCACAGCCGGCTGAACTCGTAACAAGCCGGGGTGTTCTTGATATTGCTATTGTTTTGTTTTTGTCGGCGGTGGAATGCTTCGGTTTGATTATAAGTCGACCCCCCCCCCACTTCAGATTTTAAAAAATTTTAAAATGGGTGGACCTACATTTGTGTAAATATGGTACCTACGGACCATGTCAACCGCTACGACGGCCCCGCGGAGGACGCCGGCGGTGGACGGCATTCTTTCTGTTTATGCGCACTCCGTGGAGGATAGCATGCTTTTGATTCAAGGAGATTGCCTTCATCTTCCCCGTCGAGGTGCCAGTGGTGCCGGGACTCTCTATCGTTGAGTGGCGATGATTCGCCGAATTGGTGCTTGAGTGAAGAGGACTTTCGTACAAGAGCGACCTCAGCGACCAGTTGCCAACACGGATCACGAAGCAAGCAAAGAAGCGCGCACAGCACCGAGTTCGCTTTCAGGCTTGTCTGTCGTCGGTACAGAGAGCATAGATTTAAGAGGTGGGCAGTGATGTGATTGCTGCGCCAATTGCGCCAAACTGCGCCAAGGGGCTAACCCTGCTACATCCTGCTACATTTCGCCAAAATATGGGTAATCTGTGCCAAGCCTGCGCCAAAGGACCAATTTAGGTCGCCTTTCAAAACCGAAACTAAACTGAGTACTGTAATTGAGCAGGCGTGTGTTATGTGGCGCAAGCGGCCGCCTGACACAAAGTACCGTGCATCAATTGTCCACCCGTTCTTGCATGGTTTTCCCGGCGTCTCGCGTTTCGCGCTCTCGTCTTGTGGGTCTGGTCTCTAGTCTCTTCTTTTATATTTTCAGCGATAGACGCGGATTTGTGCAGACGCTCCGACGCTAGCGTGCCGGGTACCAGCCATGCCGTCATGCTGTGAAACGAAACCGCGTTTTTGCGCGGCAGAAGTTACTTTGTGAGCTGAAGCAACGGCCGTGGGAAAACTATATTTGGTCACTGCCTTTCAGTCACCGTGGTGGCGCGACGTCGAATGTCGCCGTCCCCACATCACTGCAGATATGATACTTTCTAAAATGAAACTAAGTACCGCCGCATGTTCATCAACATTCCTGTTCTTGTTTAAATCATACGTTACTACCAAAATCCATCTTTAATTCAAAGACTGCTCTGTCAAAGTATTGATTATCTAGATTCCTCTCGGTGGGCCTTTTTTCGAGAGGGACCTCGGTACGTGAAAAATCTGCCGTGAAAGAAAGTTGGTGAAGAGAAGTGAGCTAAAGCAAAGAAGGCAATGTCTGCACGCTGAACCCGCACAGTGTGCTTGTTTGTCTCAAGTTCAGTCGTTGCACAAAGCGCTCCAAGAACTTTTTGAGGCTGGCTCACAATGTCTTGCATCGATGCACTCAGGTTCTTCATTTTTTGTGTGTTTAGATTGTACCTTGTTTGCCGGCCTGGCAAGCACGCGCCACTGGACTGTTTTTGT
This sequence comes from Ixodes persulcatus, assembly GCA_013358835.2. Taxonomy (NCBI): domain Eukaryota; kingdom Metazoa; phylum Arthropoda; class Arachnida; order Ixodida; family Ixodidae; genus Ixodes; species Ixodes persulcatus. Next base: position 1,316,017 of record JABSTQ010009560.1, read on the forward strand.
CGCATGCTCGAAAGTTACATTTTGTGTGCAATTTTGGGGATAAGTTAGCGACGGAGCTGAGGGGCATAGTTTCAGTTTCGACCGAACAGCCGTTGTCTGCGCTCGCGCGACGAAGCATGCCCAACAGCAAGCCTGCCGAAGTTGGCCTCACATGCATGCGAACATGATTGCATGAGAGGCACCAGCTGGGACGCTTGCAATTCATTGTTTTACGTTTGCTTAATTTTGACGAAAATCTGGCACGTCGGGAACCAGTAAAACGGTGGCAAGCGGTTTTTCGAAATCGCTTGGCAATGCCTACAGCACTGTACACTTATGGGATGTCTGAGCGGTAAAAACAGAAGCAGCAAGTTCCGTCACAACACGTCACATGAGAACGTAACACAACACAAATTGCCCTTCGTTTTTACAGCACTTAAAACAAATATTTTTATTTTCCTAAGAATATCTGCTCCAAAATCCACTTCTGCTGCTCCGAAACACTGTCTTGGCTGCTCCAAAAGCCGCTTTTGCTGCTCCAATACACTGTTTTGGTTGCTCCAAAGGCCACACTTGCTGCTCCAAAACACTGTTTTGGTTGCTCCGAAACGTGCGCCAAAATGGCTTAGGCCAATCACATCACTGGGTGGGGCAACTGATTGATCGGGGTCACGTGGTTTGTGGGCCGCGTTTGCAAAACGAGCTGCAGCATGCAAGGAGTCGAAACTCAAAAGCTTTCCCCTTCTGCAAACGTGTCCGCCTCTCCGCCCAGTTTCCTTGCCACACTGGCCACGCGACAATGAAATGCAGGTGTACTTACTGCTCTTTTTCTGAAATCTGGGCTCTCTCCGTCATCTCCGCCGGAATGTTATTGCTAGCGCTCCGAACGCCCCTATCGGCATGCCACGACGGCTTCTCCGCATGCGATGCGGTAAAGCCGCTTATCAGATAAGGAGCGGGGAACAGACCATGATGCAGAGACTGGCGCCGGTGGCCTTTCCAGCATCTTCTGCAGCCTGTTCTGGTTAACCTCTTGGCCATGGCAGGAAAGTGCGGCGGTCCGATACTTAGTAAACTTTTCGAATTTTATTCTCTTTTCAAATTATCACAAAATTTCTCTTCGCTATATCCGTGGGAGCCACTCAATTTTCTTCTCTAAAAACAGACAGAAATGCATTGAAAAAGTGCAAACGAGAATGGAAAATCGTGATTGCTTCGCTGTAGCCACTATTTCGTTATAACCGACTTAGTTATGATTGTTCTCGACAGTACCTGCTATTAGACTGTGGGAAGTTAACCTGTCAAATGTGGCCACTTGTGTCTTTGCTGTTGTGGGGCAATTGGGCCAGGGCTGTACTGCTGGTAACTTGGGCTCTTTATAGCATGGACGGTGAAGTAGGGATTACGTGAAAATTTCTTTGCTGTGAGACTAGGCTTTTATTTTAAGGCAATCCTTTTTGATGATTTAGTGCATTCATTTTATCCCATCTGAAGTTCAATAAGTTTAGTAAATGTTAAAGTACTGTATAGTATACCATTTAATTTAATAATTGCTGCCTACCTTTCTTTTTACTAGAAAGCCAAGGTAAGTACTAGCTTCAGTATATGTAAACTATGATTTTTATACATATTCTTGTGAGCTTTATGAAAAACGAGAGCATTGGCCATGCAATAAACAAGTTCCTTTTTAGATTTGGATATTGGGAGGTTTGGGTAATAATGTTGATGTAGAAAGGGCTAATTAATTTTTAACAGTCCTGCATGAATTGTAAAGGAGTGTTGGATAATCTATTTGTGGCTTGGCTAACTATATTTTGAAATTTAAGCACTAGAATGATGTGGAGGTTCTTGCTGTTGTATACCAGTTAGTGATGCAAAACTATCGATAAACTGACTATCAATACTATCGATAGTTTTTTCCAAAACTATCAATAGTGTCACAGAACTATAGATAGTCGACTATCGATAGTACTATTGATAGTTTTTCGATAGTTGACTATCGATAGTACAATCGTTAGTTTTTGATAGTTGACTATCGATAGTTTTTTCGATAGTCGACTATCGATAGCTGTATTTTTGTACTATCGATAGTCGGATTCCTGGCGAGTATCGACACCATCGATAGTACTATCAATAGTTTTGCACCATTAGAGCGAACACAGTTGCCGCACCGCCGCTCGCCTCCCTTCCTCCTCTCTTCGCCCAAACTCCCGTCTTCGTCATCACTGAAAGCTGAACCAAACTTAAAATGGTAAGTGCTTGGGCTACTAGTTGGTGTCCCATTTGAAAAAAAATAAAGCGAGGAAAAGAGAAGAGGAAGCGGCGTTAACTACTAGTGTCGAAAAACCATCGACAGTAAACCGTGGAGAGTACTATCGATAGGTTTACGATAGTTGACTATCGATAGTACTATCCCTAGCTTTTCGATAGTCGACCTATCGATAGTTTTTCGATAGTCGGCTATCGATAGTACTATCGATGGTTTTTTGATAGTCGACTATCGATCATACTATCGATAGTTTTTTCCTATCAATAGTCAGATTTCTGGCGACTATCGATACTATCGATAGTACTATTGATAGTTTTGCACTGCTAATACCAGTACAACCTGTCTTATGTCACAAAGTCAATATTTGCAGGTAAAAACTTAGTGTGTAAGAATATTCTAAATTTTAAATACAAATAGCATATTTTTAGATTCTGCTCATATTCGATTTGAAAATTTCATATTCACCACTTTATGAATATTTGGCCACAATCAAATGTTTGGTAAATTGATTAATATTATGGCAAATTACGAACAAGTGCCATGCATGGTGTGCTGTGAGGGAGCAGAAATGGTTAGAAAAATATATTTAATATGCCAACTTCACTTATCCATCAACCTCAGGCGAAAAACCCACAAACAACAGAAGCCCATAGGTGTCTGCGGTGAAGAGCTGCGGATGCCGCAGCTCATGTGCGCATCTCACTGCGCATTTTTCTCTGAAGTGTACGGTTATTTTACTCAAGCTTTTGTTCTGAACCTTCAGCAGGTCGGCTCACGTTTAGGGTAGTTGTGCTAGACTAAAAATCTAGCAAGCTTTCTCACCATTGTTGAAGGTTTGCATGCCTTCTGCAGTACTATGAGAATTACCATCCAATAGTTTTACTGCATTGTATATGTTTCCCTCTTTATTCTGCAGAAGGTCATGGTGGTACTTAAAGGGCCCATGAAACAAATGTTTCTCTGGGATAAATGAATTTAGATTGGCACTTTACTAATACCGTATCATAATTAGGGGGCCATAAGAAAGAAGTTAGAAAGTCAAAAGCCTGACTTTTGGTACGAAAATTTTAAAACGCAGCGGACTATTTCGTACCTCCTTCCCTTCGTAAGCTCTCTGTCTTTTCACTGTGATACATCCACGCTACCCAAAGCGCGACACCGGACCTCACTTGTTCCCTTCACCCCTAAGCTGGCAGTGCGGTGGGAGCTATGCGCTTGCCGGACCAATCGGCTGCCTCCTTTTCATCACCTGACCTCATTCTCTGCGCGTGGGTATGCGCGAGGGAGCGTGATCACGTGGCAAAAGTGTGGCTGGCCTACCGAGCATATAGCTTCCACAACACTGTCAGCTTAGGGGTGGGCAGGGTTGGGAAAGCAACTTTTGTCTGAATTTTGAGCGACGGGCTAATCTTCTAGGGGGAGAATGGCTGTGTTCGGGTACACAAACGAGGGTCCCTGCAAGAGGGGACTCCCCCCTTTCCGTCGTCTTGAACTGTTTAGTACAATTCACGATTTTTGAGTTGAGGAGGAAGCTAAACAGGAAAAAGTTGAAAAATTGTTTCATGACCCCTTTAGAGAGAGACCCTGATCTTGAACATTTTTCTGTCATTTCTCATGCAGTTTATATGAAATTCTCATAGTTACTATAATTTTTAATTCTAAGCACAAGCATAAGCTCATTGTTTTCTTATCTAGTATTACAGTTTTCAAGAATATATAAACTTCATCAAAACTGTTTCTGCTCAACTTTTTTACCAGTATTCCCATCAAATACCATGGCTCCAAGTATGTCTGCATGTTCTAAAAAACATTTGGGGGTGCAACAAAACCGTTCTTATATTTTAGCATCATTCTAGAAAAAGTTATTGCACTATTTTTGCTGATAATTAAAAATGAATCATTAAAGTCTTTCCCACTTAAAAAGTTTTGTAGCTAAGTATTTCAGAAATGCTAGATTTGGTGCACTCTTTGATTTATAAGGTATCCAACCCTGAGAAAAGTATTCATTACTAAATTTTAGATCCAAGATAATGTGGGCATAACTTTTGTTGTAATGAAAAAATGAATTCTGACAAAGTAAGAAAAGCTTTTCAAAAGATGCTTGTAAACAGCCTGAATATAAAGCTTTGAATCGATGTAAGTATATAGAGGTGCACCTCCTGAGTATAGTAACTGGAAAACAGGTTCTTTCTAGCTTATAAATCAAGAAAAAAAATGATTTAAAAAATGAAAGATGTTTGCAACTCCCTGTAATACCGAATTAGAGCGCAGCTCTTGAGGGGGAGGAGGGAAGGGTACGGAAAGTAGGGTATGCCCCGGCGTACCTTCCCCTCCTCCTTCTGCTCCCCTCCCATTTAGCGGAAAATTTTCGCTAAATTTTTTGCTAAATTAAGCAAACATTTCCCTGCTAAATTTAGGGGGGAAATATTCCCGCTAAATTTAGCGGGAAATTTACCAACATTTTTTCGCTAAATTTAGGGGGAAATTAGTAGGTATGGGCAAATATTTGGTTATTACGAATAGCCCATCGAATTCTGTTCTATTCGGCATTCCCTTTAAATCGAATTTAAGTATTTGACAGTAATCCAATTATTTTATCTTTCTGGATACTCTGGCTTGGATTTCCGGCCAGGTGGCGTAAGCTTCCGACCATTTCGTGCTCCCGAACTCCATACACTCGAAGTTAACAATTACTGTACTTCTAATACCAATTAAGGGCAATATAAAACTATAGTTTAAACATATCTTGTTTTATCTGTTGCTTGTACTATTCAAACTATTAGATTTGAAATTATTCGCTTTGAGTTAGATTCAAAACTATTCACTTTGAGTTCGATTCGGACCCAAAATCCTCTATTCGCCCATGCCTAGAAATTTTCCCGCTAAATTTAGTGGGGAAATTTAGCGAAAATCTTCCCACTAAGTTTAGCAGGGAAACTGAATTGATGTTAAGGTCACGTGACATCAATTTCCCCGCTAAATTTAGCGGAAAAATTTTCCACCAAATTTAGCAAACAATTTAGCGAAAAAAAGTTCAGTGGGAAAATTTTACCTTCATGACGTCACACGTGACGTCACGTGTGATGTCATTATGGGAAACATCCCATGATGCAACGCGCGGTTCACGCTGACGCCACTCAACCTGGAAACGGGTGCCTAAGAGCTGCGCTCTAAAAATATATTATTTAAAATTTTCTTTTAAGATTATAGTTTCCCCATAAAGGGACGCTGACAGGGTATTCATGCTCGCCAAGGTTTTATTTGTACATGACATATGAGAGCCCAACTACCCAGAATACAATTTGCAGGCTCAAAATTCAAATTCCTTCAGCCCGAAAACCGCTAATCTCACTCTTCTCCGTGGTCATGTGCCATTTTATGTGGTTTAGGCACAACCACCAATTATAATCAAAGTCGTGGATCATTGAAAGCACACACTCAATATTAAAAATTGAAAAGAAATATGATACCCATTTTCTGTGGCTTCTAAAAAGCCACCAATAAGTTGATGGAAGAAAAAAAAAATTTGCACAGTTACGTGACTTCCGCCAACTCTCTCCTTTACATTCCTTCTTCCTCCCCAGTCCACTTTCGGTTTCGGTTTCGAGCAGTTGCGTTTTTTTTTTACTTTATTAAAATATATGTGAAGCTTGAGTAAAATATTAATTGGCTAGTCTTCTGACACCATAATAAATTGCCTGGCAAAAATATAATACAAGAATTTTGGGGGTTGTCAGTGTCCCTTTAATGAGACAAATTTGGATTCATAGATATGTACCAGTACAGTGCATCTGCTTACAGCTTAGTCATCGTCATGCACTGTGCCAATTCAAATGTTGCTTCTCGTGTAGCCTTTGCCTTACATTCCGCCTAGAAATGTGTGGCTCTCGCTGTTTGCAGCATTACAGCAGCTTCTGTGTGGTAGAAGACGAATCAGCAGCCATGAGCGGAACCAGCCTGCACCTAGTTCCACGCAGGACCCAGTCCTTCTTCTTTGCATTCCTGCCCCGCACATGTGATGCCAACACGGACATCCAGGTCAGTGGTGTTTTCTGTTTTAAGCTGCACTACCACATTGGTCTGGTGTCATTCTGGTGAGACTTTTTTGCTGAGGCATGTTTGTTTTTACATTTGAACAGTATGCCAGGTAGGGCTATAATGCTTCTGGTCATTTATTCCCAGAAAGGTGGTGCAGGATGAGATTTGCATCTTGGAGTAACATATTTCTGGAGTGTGATGAGAGGTCTTTGCAGACATTTTATGGCTGTAAAGTTGACTCTTACATTATAGTCAAATGGCTGTGAAATTAACCTTGTCGTTCTGCCGACCTTCGGGGTCTGTGCAGCTTTTCAGTCTTATGCTGGCGACATGTTCCTCTTAATAACTTAAAATGAGAACCATGAAATCCGAATTCCAATCCATAGAGGGGAGACGTGGGTCTTTGGAGCCAAAAAAATCCATAAACTGTTTTTTTTTGGAAAATGATGATCTCGAAATCTACTGCTATTTTTCTTTTGATCTGCCAAATTTCTTATTTTGAAGATTAATATTTGAGCCATAATATCACTTTATAATATCTATATAGTAGGTTGAAATTGCACTGAAGCACCACTTTCTGAAAGCAAAAATTTTGGACTCCTTACAAATTTTCAGAAGGAATATCTTAGCATCTAGGGCAGACAGAAAGATAACTTTTTTGCACCATGTAGCTAAATGTGCAAAGCATGCAATGTTGCAAGCAGATATTTCAATATAAGTGTAGGAAAATTTTTAACTGAAATAATGTTTTATTGTTTGGAAGCAACACATTAAGCACAAAACTTCAATGTATTGGATAGTCACTAATAATTGTTTTATGTGAAAAGCTCTTCCAACATTGCATTCTTCATAATTTGTAATATCTGACTACATATGTTAGAGCATTCTTAAAAAAATATATATATATATTTTTTTCTTGTTTTTGTAAACAAAGTCTGGTTAATTATAATGACCCTGAGAAGCAACCTACAAATAAGAAACAACAACAGATATTTGAAATCAGCTCAACAGTCTTGTGCTGTTTCATTGGGCTTGGCCAAAAAAGTAAGGAAAAAAGCCCCAAGACCAGTGTCCTTCCTTAAAATGTGCTGTTTGGGCAGTTCTTAGGTTGTTGTTTTCAATAATTGACTCTAGGGCAACTCAACTGGCTGGTTTCAAAGTTTTAACGCTCAGGCTTCTAGCTTTTGGTTTTGTTTTGTAACTTTCATGGCTTTCATTACTGTTGGGTGTTCCAACCAAAGCCACTAAAGCACCGCAAAGGTACCTCATTATTCCTCAGTTAACCTCGCATTACGTTAGCTCAATTTTTGATGTAAAGCATATTTGTCCCTTGCATTACAAGTGTCGCGCTCTAGAATCAAGCAAATGAGGTATTTACAAAGTACCAAGAATGAAACAATCAACAGTGCATCGTATGTCGAATCTTTAACACCAGTCTTTTTTTTTTTGCCACCGATCTGGCAAGGTAGTAATGTTTGGCGTATGTTGATTGGTGCTTTTCTGCTAAGTGCTGAAAATAAGTGACCCTGGTTCTAACCAGTTCTTACTGGATTCATGAAAAAAAATTTGCCAATATGCCGTGGCTGACTTTTGTGTTGATCGAGCGAAGTGAGTGAACCGGTCGACTGCGGTGCAGGTGTCTTCTGTGCACCTCTGCCTGGGTTCCCGTGATCCCCCGGGGCTGACCCTGGTATGGAGCTTCGACTGGCTGCATGCCGGCTCTGTCCGTGGCGGCCTGGCCTGGGAGCCCCTGCCCAACAAGCAGTTTGTCTCGGGGGAGGAGGTGGCATTCCACCAGCTGCCCCAGCTGGCCTCCACTAGGTTCCGTGATAAATGACACCTCTCATTTGTGGTCTCCAGTGTTTATGGGGGTAATGGCCCCCATGCAGTTAGTGAGCTGGAGTGAACTTTTCAGCTTTCCACTTGTAAGAAGCAATTGAATTTTGCAGATTCTAGATCGTTGTTTGCTGAATTTCTAATGAAAATGATAAAGGTCAGGAAATCTAGACAACAGAAAGAATAAAACAGAGAGGACGAAACACAGATGAGTACATTCTTTCAGACTGTACCAGTCACTGTTTCGTCCTCTATGTTTTATTCTTTCTATTATCTAGTATACTTTACCAACACACTCGTTAGGAATATAATTCAGAAAATCAATGTGTTTTTTTTTATTGTATGCCCCCTCCTTCCTCCTCTCTCTCTTTCTCACACAGACATACATACACACACACAGCCTTAACTGGGAAGTGAATTGCACATTGGTTTGTCACACAAATATATGGTTGTTAGATAGAGTATATGTTCACTATGTATTACCAAATGACCTGGAGCATTTTAGGGGAAATCTTTTTGCCATCTTCTGCAACTGACTGAGCATTGAGAAATTCTCATCTTTCACTCTTTTGTATTTCGGTTCACATTGATGCGGTGTGTGAATGAAATATGCAAAGAGATAACACATGCCCATCGCTCGGTCACCCTACTTTAACTAGGAACCTTAGAGTCTTTCACAAGGCAGAAGCTGTTGAGTTTGGTCATACCTAGTGTGATCTCTTAGTGTACATGTTTTCTCTGTAATTTTTCATTAGTTTAATGAGGAAAGGTTAAGAGTTTGGCTGAAACAGAACTTTGACTGGCTACTCCTCTGGCGGGAAAAAATGGGAAAAGATTTCTACTCATGTCCGTAACACTCTCGATCGAATAGACAAAAAAATCGATCCATTGACTATTAGCTAATTTCACTCCGTGTGCAATGCAAGCTAAACCAAAGCTACAAGCACGAGCATGTTGTCCCAAACGATGCTTGCAGTGCATGGGTGGGCATGCTTGGCAGGGACGCTGAAATCCCTATACTTGCTCTTGTAGCATTTCCTACGCTCACATTTAGTGAAACAGGGTATAAGCTGCCTGGAATGCATTTCCCAATGGTGTGTTTAAGCATCTTGGTTTGGTTTGTTTAGTTCATGCCTATTGAAGTCACAATTGTGCACAAATCATCATGGCGCTAGTGATGGTGACTGCAGATGCCTGCTCAGCTGCAACCGGCCAATCAATGAACACCCTGATGGCCAAGATTTAGATGCTCAACATCAACAGCACTGGTGTCTGTTTGTCTGCTAAGCAGTTGCTCCTATGGCTTCGTCCCCAAGATTGCGACTGTCTGCACCTTTCAGTCACAGCCTCTTTCAACCCAGTTTATTGCCTTTATGAGGACACTCCAATCCACAGGAAATATGGGATTCCAAACACATTAGTACCTGGTCACAGGCACATTCCAGACACCACATTGTGGACAAAAAACTGCGTGCGATTTGTCATATCGACGACACGGCCCGGGTCACCGCAGGATCCATCCACGGAGGCCGCACCTTTCGGTGACTCTGGACCACAAGCCGCCCGTGCTGCTGCACGAGTTCTATCCGCTCTCGGTTACCATAGCAAGTGAGGAGGTGAACCCCCTCACTGAGGTGTTCCTTAGCCTGGGTCTGGTTGATGACCTGGACCCCAAATACTACTCAACAAGTGAGTCGTCCCACTTTCGTTCTATTGTCGGCCAACAAGTGACAGTGTCGATGCTTGGAACCTCTCTCTTTATGCCACTGTCTGAATTTAGCTTTTTTTTTTTTAATTCAGTACCAGTCTCGATGTTACCACTTAAGGTATGACCAAATGTGCTATTTTTCAAAGCTGATATACGTTTACCTCGTGTTCTTTTAGCCCACTTCACTTGCGAGGCTCCCGTGGTTCCTCAGCAAGTGGCCAACAAGCTCCAGGGATTCCATTTGGACGACATACCGGCGGCTGGACAGGTGCGCTGCTGTCTCGGACTGCTCCTCTTTATTTTGTTAAATTCTTGTTGGGTCAGCCAGTGTTTCTACAGTCCATGCCAAATCTAAGGGACATGTTGGTTTCCACAGTCCAACAAGCTGGCAGTCCCCCCTATGGGGCACAGTTTGTCCTAAGTATGAAAATAGATATGTACAGTCAGGGACAAAAGTCCCCAGGATGCGTGAGCTGCAACTGAAACGCATTGCTCTGCCATCTGCCGGCGGGTCGCCTGGTTTCCAGATCACACAAAAGCTCATGCGCGTCCTCCTGTGCCTGCAAACATGTCTGTTTTCCCGCTCTTCTGCGGCGCGGCACCTAACTCGGAATCGGGCGCATGGTGCCACCTCGGAGATAGCGTTTGCGACTGACAAGCGTCTGCTACGTATACTGCATATCGCTGGCCAATAGTGAGTCTGGCTTTTCAATATGCAGTGACTTAATGTTTTTTTGTATATCCTCATTATTAGGGTGCGCAAACTGACATGGCACCTATAAAGCAACAAGTCACGGCAGCTCAACTGAGCGATAAGCTCAACTAGTTATAAAGCAAGGTGCGCTGACACGGCAAAAAGTGGTGCAATGCCGCAGGCGGTATCTCAAGTTTCGGAATGTGTAGCAGACGCTCGTCAGCTGCAAGCGCTATCTTTGAGGCGGTACCATGCGCCCGATTCCGAGTTAGGCGGTGCGCCGCAGCAGAGCAGGAAAACACACACGTTTGCTGGCACAGTAGGACGCGCATGCGCTTTTGTGTGATCTCGAAACCAGGCGACCCGCCGGCAGATGGCAGAGCAATGCATTTCAGTTACAGTTCGCGCGTCCTGGGGACTTTTGTTCCCGACTGTACGCTCATGACCATAGGGGCCAAGAACTGCTTTGAGTATACAGTCGAGCCCGGTTATATCACACCCGGGTATTTCGAATTATTGCTTATATCGAACAGTCCAAACATCCCCTTGAAAATCACATGTAATAGTATAGGAGTGTTGTCTTTTTGTATCGAACTCCCATGGACTCCTATGGTGGGGACACTCCATATAGCGAACAAAGCACGACGGCGGCCCTTCGCTTCTCCCGCAGTCAGATTGTGCCGACGGAGCACATAGCTCGCGTTGCCGGGCTGGCAGACCGCCAAGCCAGCGTACGCGCACCGGGATACTCAACAAAAAAGCAATTGTAAAAAGCAACCGTAAAAAAAAAGAAAAAAGTGGAGGATGGCAAAAGCATAGGAAAGGGCAAGAGCGCATGTAGGGAGGGCAGGGAGTGCTCCTTAGCCCCAAAATAAAATAAGCAAAAAAAGTCTTCGTCAAGTCAAGTGTGTCGACAACAACGGTTGAGCAATCACACTTTGAACGCCTTATCTTTGTTTACCTTTTAATTTCACCGTTTTTGCTTTGCGCGTTTTTTTTTTTGTCTTTCTTTTTTTTTTCTGCTTGAATTTAGTGTGGTTTCTTTTTTGTTGCTCAACTTTATTCTATGGATAGAGCGTTTTTTTATTTGTTTTTATGCGGCTCCCTTTTTCCGTTCTTTCATATTTTTTTTAAATTCGTGCGCGCGTAAACGATCTCAAACACGGTCGGGTAGACGCGATGATGTTTGTGATCTTCACCAACTAAGCTCTACTGTATTTAGCGGCTTATTTGGTAAGGTCCCGTTTGTCGCGGCCTTCGGTATTAGCAGAGACGCGCGGAAATTTCAACTGGAGCTTAAGTTAGCATATTTTTGTATATCAAATTATCGATATATCGAACTATTTTACGATCCCCTTTGAATTCGATATATCCGGGTTCGACTGTATATGGCAGAGCTGTAATTCACATACCCAACTTTTGACATTTAAGAAGCTGCTCTATAGTCAGTGACAGGTAAAGAGTAAAGTAGAAGCTCCTCCCACCTCTTTTTACTTTAGCAGAGTAAACACTAGAGAGGAGGCGATCTCTTCTCCAGCATTTGCTCAGCTAAAGTGAAAAGAGGTGGGAGGAGCTTACACTTTACTCTGAACCTGTCATCCACCTATACTGGATGCGACAGCTTGAGGGGGTAGGGTATATTTCAAAGAATAATGACAAAAGAGGGCGGGCCCCCAATTAATGTTATGGAGAGGTTTGAGAGCGCCAATTATTTGTTATGTTAGGGTACATAAAACACTTGGTTTGCCATTAGCTGATTTCCACTTTATCATTATAATCGCAAAAAGTATGTTGAGGAGTTGCATTCACTTTTGACAGACGCTCAATGTTGTCTGAGCGGTCGCTTTCATTGTCCCAGACGAATGTGTCTTTGGTGCTATAAGTAGATTTGAGTGGCCCATCTGAAAACTGGACAATGACAAGTTTAAGTCTTTTTTTCAGGCCATGGGTTCTCGAGCGTTTTAATCTTGAGAACGCCCATTTTGTCTCGAATGTGAGCCGAGAAGCCCCCAGTTGTCTCGGCATTAATTCAATGAAGTAGTGCAGAAGCGTACATGCCTCGTAAACAATAATGCAGATTAGGGCGTGCGAATACTCGAATATACAAATTCAAATCGAATAGCATTTCCCGAATAATTCGATTGGCGAATCGAATTCCTAGTATTCGGTCACTCAAATATTCAATATATACGGCCAAAAACGCGCGGTCGGCGTGGAACTGACAAAAAAGCCGTCTTTTCTCCCGATGTTAGCGCCGTGATGTTAGACAGGACATGCGAGAAACACCTCTTGGTCCTACCATTCCACAAAAATCTAACGCACAGGTTAGAAAAAAGAAAGGTAACGAATGCCACAGAGTTTATAGCATGCAGATTTACTCATGATTGCGGCACAATCTTCCCTTCAATCACAATTGAAACATCCCATTTGCGCCGCTTCCAGAGAGGAATTGTTGGGAGGCCGGAATTCCGCGCCATGCCTAATTCTTTTCACGAGTAAAGCCCCTCGTTTCAAATTGAAGCGCCGATGTAGAACACACTTGCCGCACTCACATCGTCGTCTTCTTTAGGAAACGCAAGCCGCAAATTCCGATTCGGAACGAAACGGAACGGAAAAATAGTGTGCCTAGATTTGAGAGGGTTTCCAACCGTTCGGTAGCTGCGTTTGAATTACGAAGTTGCGAGAAGGTGACGAAAAGACGAAAGCGTTGATCGGGGTCGAACAGGCAGGGCAGGCGTCACGTCATCGCTCTTCCGTTTGCTCGCCTTCTTTCCACGCGACAACACAGCACATGCGCGCTTACGACCAATCAGCGCTGGAGCCGTCTCCGTGGTTTCAGTTTTGCTTGCTTCCTCTTATCTAGGCTCTCTATAAGAGGATAGATGGACGGATTAATGGATGCATAGTGGCAGTTGGACGGTGACTTGCGCCACCTAACCACATGTTATTTTTTTTACCTCAGATTATATTGTTTAAGCCTGCTTACTCAGATGTAACACCTATCTGTTTATGTCTATGAAATAAAATCCCGTGTTCCCTTTTTCTTCCTGAAAATTGAGACCAAATATCGAAAAATGCCCCTTTTCTGAGATATACAAATATATATATATATAAAAAAAATGTTGCGGTGTTGGGTCGTGCTTTTAACGAGAAAAAAAGGCACGCGTGGCTGTAACTTTGGGTTTTTTGTGACGTTTAGGGTAGACAGATTCTGTTTGCACCATAAAATTGGATCTTTAGTGTCCAACGTCCATCAGCAACTGCTTCTTTCTTTTTTTGTAGCGTAAGCTACACTGGCCGAGGTTGAGCAGTTTCGCGTGGCTCGCATAATGAGCCGTGCTCCGTGCTGTGCAAGCACGAGGAGCAGTGCCGTCACACGGTGCACAACTGGCACGCCGGAGCTGCCGCTGCCGTGGGCTCCGCCGCCACGGGCTCCGCCGCTACCGCGCGCGCCTCGCCGGTCTGCGCGTTTCAGAGGAGTGACCTTATAGCCGCGGCAGATGCACTGGCGCCGCCGTGTGCCCAGCTGTGTGCCTCCGTTGCGCAGTAGCCAAGTCTGACGCTGCACCGTAGCCGCTTGATAGCGCCTCTCATTTTGTGCGCATAAGCTCATGCTATGTATATCCTGGCATAGCCGAGCTAAGCCACTGCAATTTTTTCTCTCTTGCCGGAACTTATATACATCTGAGCTTTTGTTCTGTACGAGATGCATATTCTGCACCAGGCGCATACTCTGCACACAAATAATCTCATTCACAGCACACTTTGAAAAATTCCTGCAAATAAAGTCACTATTCAATATTCAATTCGATATTCGTTTTTTTTTTCTTAATTCGATTCGATCGCACACCCCTAATGCAGATCCTAAGGAGTGTTTGACTCGTTATGGATTAATGAGTGACTATGAGTCTAATCAGATATTGCTTAAACCGGAAAAAAACACTAGTTAGGAACCCAGGGATCCCTAGGAATCCAGTTTGAAAACCCGTGTTCTAAGCCAAAAAAGATCCGCGTAGAGAGCTGCCATTGAACATGTTCAACAAAGTATAGTATTTTCGGAAGATTGTGCCATACTATGCCGAGGATGCCAGTATAGCTATGGATATATTGCTTTTTAAGGAAGACAAGCCTGATATTTATTATCATTATGTGTTACATATTGTAAGAGTAGACTGATCACGAAAATCTTAGTATTTTTAAACTATTGTATTACGGCGATAGTTGTTATGGGCTCTTCTTCCCACCACTGGAAATGACGTCCGTTGTTGTTGTGGTAGTTGTTGTAGTTGTTGTAGTTGTTGGTGTTGTAGTAGTAGATGTTGTTGATGTTGTAGTTGGCGATGTAGGGCATCCATCGTCGATGTTGCCAAATCCTTGAAAGGGATCACCCTGTGCTCGCGGCAATCGAACTTCGATTCGCTGCGTACAAAGTGGAGGTGTAACCACTGATCTACTCAACAGCGTTAACCAGTCTTAATATAGGGTTTTTGCAGCACCCGATGCCTAATGCACACACTCTCTGTAAAAAAAGAAATAGCAGATAACAAAATGCCGTCGTGGCACTGTCAATGGTAAGGAGCTCATGCCAAAAGACGTGCTTTCACGCGCTCCGGAACAAAAAGAAACAAAAGTGTTCGGAACTAATGGGAACAAAGCAAAAGCATGCAGAGCAAAACAGGTGTCTATTTTGTTCAGAACGCTTTTGTTCACTGCACCCTACGGTCACCGTTATTAGATTAGCTCAGTTACGGAACTACTCATAGATGCTGCTTGCACAAACAGTACCCCCCCGCTCCCTTCCGGCTCGCCCTCTGTCGTTCGACTCGCCGGATGGCTGCTGTGGTAACTGCAGTGTATCCTGTGTAATACGTATGTTTAGAAGCACAGCGTCTAGATGGCGTTTCACCATACTGCTATGGAACATAGCTTTGAAATGAAAATTTAGATGGCGCTTCGAACAACTGTGCGGCTAAAGCGCTGGATATCCTGACTCATCCAAGTACCACCATTGTTTGATCGTTTTGCGGGCACTCCTATTGGATGCCGGCGACGCGTCATTTTTAACTCATGGCGCACCCCACATCCAGACGCGCACACTCCCATTGGTCTGCTGTGGCTGCCGGTGACGTGCCATCGTTTGCAAGCACGCTCCTATTGGTCTACCGTAGACACCGGTGCCGCACCGCCGCGACAAACTAGATTGGTGGCAACGCTTAGCTTTTTTTGGCACAAATGCGTACCAGCATGCACCAGCTTTGGGATACGTGTTTATAAAATCCATCCAGCGCTTTGTGGGCGGCAAACTGAGGGAACTTCCCCTCCGTGGGGAGTTCCCTCAGTCGTGGAACTCCCCCTCCACGGGAGTTCCACAACTGAGGTAATCTAGTAACGTTGCCCACGGTGCGTGAACACGACGCCGATGCCCAACGACTTTGCCGAGATGGGTCGCTGTAACTGTACAGTGGATTAACACGGGACCGCTCAATTTTTGTTTCGGGACTGTTTATATCAGTGAGGTCTGGCTTGATGATAGTCACGAATTTAGTGCTGCCTCTAATCTCTTGACTCTTGGTGTTTCTGTTGAACAGAGGAGGCAGACAATCCTCCTGAGGAATTCAGAAGTGGGGACAAGGCGAATCTTCGTCAAGGTTAGTTCAGTATTTGTTCCCGTAGAGCTGACTGCAGTCGTAGACGAGACACAATGCCACGACTGAGCTGCGGTTCTGAACGACTGGATGGGTCAGCATGTTGGTGACTAGAATATGAAAATATAAAAGGGAGATTAAAGACAATGCAGACGACACGGGCTTCCAGCCATGTCGTCTGTATTGTCTTTTATGTTCCTCTTTCATTTTTGTGTTCTGATTGACTTTTCGTAGCGCATTTTCGTGAACCAGAAGGCAGTTTTGGATAAAGTACATCTAAAAAGTACTTGAAGTAAAGTACAAAGAATGTGAGGGGTTATGTTCTTCAAGGGTGTGTTCAGATAAGGACGGTCATGGTAGTGTCATGCCTATTTTTTGTTTTCAATCAAATTTTTATATGAAGTAGTGAAACTTGTCCACACAACAGAACAGACCTTACTTTTGCAAGATACTTCTTTGTATTCGTGAGAAAAATCGCATTCGAGAGAAGGTTGAAAAAACGATTTTCCCAACTGCGCGATGACGCAACTTTGAAGGCCCGAGGAATAAAGCATACAGCTTTCTACACCGTAAAAGTTTTTACATTTAATACATGCAAACTTTACTGTCCAAATTAGTTAAAGTTAACTTATATGAGCATATATTCCAAGCGAAATAAAATACCAAACTTGGCTTCTGGAGCAAATCTTACATTATGAGGCATTTTTCAACGAATTTCTAGTGGCTTTAAATTTATATTAACTTTTTGCATCGAGTGATTCATGCTTTGTGAACTTTTAACAAATTAATTAGCGTTCTAGTGTTGAAAGTGTTTTTTGCTTTGCGACCGGAAATTTCGTCAAAATCGAAAAAGTCAAAATTTTGCAATTTTTGTGCGGCAATTAAAAAAAATAATCATTTTAGATTTTTTTTAAATTTTACCCGATGAGCCCTTGATGACCGGTAATTACAAATATGCCAAAACATGTTGCATTATTTTGTTTTAAAACAACAAAATAAATGTATGACCAGGTTGTGGTCTCATCAATTACAGCTGGGGCGTTTCTGTCTTAACGTCTAGTGGTACACGAGCGACGCATGCCACAGTATCCAAACTTCGTCATATTAATGCCGAGGCACCACGAAGCATTCTAGAAATAACACGTGAACTTCTTTTCAGCGCTGATGTGGCTGATATTGTCAATGAATTCTCAACTTTACGGCGCGTCCAATCCTTATTAGGGTGTTATACTTGGCTGGTTAGATGCTCATCGTGCTACCTTCTCAGATTAGTACTTTAATATGAGTACTTGCCTGACCAAATAATTTGATTCGTCGTCCTAGGCACCGCTAGGGCCGAGCGATTTTACGGAAGATTTTGGCCCGACCTATGGAGGGCGTGGTGTGAACGGAGGGTCAAGCCAGCGGTATATTATGGCAGTGTAACGCAAGACTTAGCTGGACTCCAAGCCGGAGCATAATTGAAGACGGCGCTGGAGGAAAACAAGTGCTTCTTGATGCAGACTTGCCGACAAATTAAGTGATATACCCCCCCCTCCCCCCTTTTCACCGCCCCCAATGGCAGAAACGAGGAAGTGAGGCCGAAGGTTACATCCGCACGCGCAAAGGCGATCGTACCTTATACCGACTCGCGGCGGCGGTACGCGACACCGGCGGCGTCCCCTGCGCGGTGTAAACATAACCGGCTGGGTGTGTGCAGATGGTAAACAAACACCAGACTGATTCCTGGTGCGGTGGCCCAACAGCCCCTCCTCACGGAAGAACAAATACGAAGGGAGTGGGGCGCGGCGCAAGGGCTTCTGGGGAGTTTTGCCGGTGCTAGCAGACTGTGCGAATGTACGAAACATGTTTGATGC
The DNA here is from genome assembly GCA_013358835.2 of Ixodes persulcatus. Classification (NCBI taxonomy): domain Eukaryota; kingdom Metazoa; phylum Arthropoda; class Arachnida; order Ixodida; family Ixodidae; genus Ixodes; species Ixodes persulcatus. Next base: position 1,334,042 of record JABSTQ010009560.1, read on the forward strand.
ATGGGTCTGCAGTTGTATCCGCTCCAGAGCACATTGAGGATTTTGTGCGTATGCTTCCTGGGGAAAGCGGCACCGACGACATCTGAAAGCGCTGTTCGCGGCACGGTGTACAGTCAGCACGTTCCATGTTTCGCTCATTGAGTCCACTCGTCTACAACCCTCGAGCGTGATGAGCCAGGTGAACCTCCAACGACCACGCGACTTCACCACTCGTCAGCTGACACTCCAAGCAAGAATCAGCATCTGAGCTCTACAGAAAGGAAGCTTCCCTGGCAAGCTGCTACTCGAACGACCCACCTAAAAAGGCAAGCCACTTTGAGAGAGCTTTGGCTCGCCGAATTTTTTGGCGCGAGACAGGCACCCACAATTCCATGAAAAGTGACCTCAGTTTATTAGGGGCGAAGCTCCTTAGGGGCTAGCCATGTCCGTCCGCCGTCCGCCGTCCGCCGTAGGCCCGGCGTCGGGTGCTCGTGCTTCTGCTCGTGAGATCACGTGCTCGTGTAGGGCAAAAAAAAAATTGGAAAAAAAAAGATGAAAAAAATTTTGAAGAAAAGAAAAAGAAGAAAAAAAAGAGTAGGGGGTTCTGAGATGCCATCCCATCTGTCTGCTTAAAAAAAGAAAAAGAAGAAAACCACACATTCTCCTACTGACATGAATGAAAAGGCTCAAAGAAAAAGAAGAAAAAAAAGAGTAGGGGGCTCTGAGATGCCATCCCATCTGTCTGCTTAAAAAAAGAAAAAGAAGAAAACCACACATTCTCCTACTGACATGAATGAAAAAGCTCTGCATGCTGCGGCTCGGCGTCTACGCAGACAAGCACCACCAGAGCTTCGCCCCAAGCAACATCATTCACCACGTAGAGATGCGGTCAATTTGTTTCTTTTAATCCCTTGTGAATTCTACAAATAACTTGCGTCATCTCAGTGCATGAGCCTTTCTCATGGCGTCATTTCCAAGACGATACTTTTGCGCGGACTATTCAAGCAGGCATAAGCGGAAAATCAAAATTCAACGCAATTTTCGTCCTGTCAGCGACCTGGGTGTTGCCACTGTCCGGAAAGTGCTGAATCCCGAAGCAGAAGTGCATGAAAACGACTTCTTGTGCCAAAACTGCTTCCAAAGGCTTAGAGAAGACGTGGAAAACATCAGAGAGCAGTCAGGGTCACCGCTTGACAGTTTTCAGACTGTAGAGGAGACCGTGGAAGGCATTAACGCAATCATTGGTGTCCCCTCAGTTGTGTCGCCGCTAAGACCACCAAGCACTTTACGGAAACGCCTGAGAATGTCATACGCAAAGCGAAAGGAGGTGGAGATCACCACAGCAGTCGTGACACAAATCCGAACTGGAATTCGCGCTGTGTACGACACTTTAGAAACCTCTAAAACGGCTCCTGTCGTTCAATCGCAGTTGTCTCCTGACAAATGCAACAGCTGCATGAGCTGGGAAAAGAACCTGCGCTCAGCTTACGGCAAGTGCGCTTTATTCCAGGAACGCTGCCAAGTGTTAACGTTGTTGCCACTGCACCTGACGGTAAAAGACGTGCAAGGCTTCATATCCCGAGGCAACAAAGTATGTCATTCAGAAGGCGAAGAAGCTCACTGATGCGGGAGGCATGTGGTCTTCACTGAAGCCCTATAGTAGGTGCAAGGTTAGTGAAGAGGATGCTAATGCAGTGCTTGCATACTACAGAACGGACGAGCATGGATTGCTCAAGGCAAAGCCCCAATAAGAAAGATGTTGTGCGCGTAAAAATCGAGGGAGAGACCCAATGGGTCCCAAAACGCTTCATGACCCGGTCCCTGCGCCAAATGTACGGTGTCTACAAACTTGCCCACCCCAGCTCTGCGATTGGCCTCACAAAGTTTATATCTTTGCGACCTCAGTGGGCCAAGTGCTTGCCACACCGGGAGGTGTGTGTTTGTACCCACTGTGCCAACTTCCAGCTATGTCTCGTGGGGCTGAAATATACGACAGGGGATTCCCTTTCTGCGGAAGATGTGCAGGCTCTCTGTGTATGTCCGCAACCTACTTCCCCTTGCTTCCTCGGCAAGTGCGACCAGTGCCCAAGAGCGGATAAATTGACATTAGAAAAATTCGATATTGGACATGATGAGGAGGTAGTCTTTGCCACGTGAGAATTGGGGGAGTTAATTAAGAAGACGCTCACGGCTGCAGCGTTTATCATATCAAGGAGCTTCAAAAGACTGTGATGAAGTGGTTCCCTTACAACTACCTCTGACGCGTGCAAGCAAAGGCAATACATGACGAGAAGCAGTCTTGTGAAAGGGGTGCTCTTGTCTTCCACTTTGACTTTGCCGAAAATTGGACCGTGGTGCTTGCGGACGAGGTACAGGCGTACCATTGGCAGAAGCAAATCAGCATCTTTACGTGCGTTGTAATGTCAAGGAAGTCGACGCGGAGCTATGCCGCTGTTTGCGACGATCCAACTCATGACTCGGCGCATGCATGCTTGGCCTTGTCAAAAATTAAGGCACACCTCGAGGACAACGCACCAATCTACTCTCGCCTCACTTACGTTAGCGATGGAGCGGCCGCCCATTTTAGGAACCGGTACCAACTTCACGAGTTGCAGAGCAGTGAGCTCCAGACGACGAAATGGATTTTTTCGGCAACAGGGCACGGCAAGAATGCATGCGACGGAGTAGGGGGGCTTGTAAAGCACCAAGCCACCCTGCAAAATTTGCGGGCGCCTGCCACTGACGCAATACAAGATGCGAGAGGGTTTGTACGGGCGCTGGAAAGGAAAATGAAAAATTGACCGCATCTCCACGTGGTGAATGATGTTGCTTGGGGGCGAAGCTCTGGTGGTGCTTGTGTGCGTAGACGCCGAGCCGCAGCATGCCGAGCCTTTTCATTCATGTCAGTAGGAGAATGTGGTTTTCTTCTTTCTCTTTTTTTTAAGCAGACAGATGGGATGGCATCTCAGAACCCCCTACTCTTTTGTTTTCTTCTTTTTCTTTTTTCATAACTTTTTTCATCTTTTTTTTTCCAATTTCTTTTTTTTTTTGCCCTACACGAGCATGTGCTCACGTGCTCGTGAGCACGTCATCTCACGAGCAGAAGCACGAGCACCCGACGCCGGCCTACGGCGGACGGCGGACGGACATGGCTAGCCCCTAAGGAGCTTCGCCCCTAAAACGTATCCTTGCTCTACATTTCGGATGGCGAGCTTGAGGCATTTCGAGAAAGAAACAAACTAGAGTGGGAGGATGCCAAGAGGGTGCCTGGAATCCAGTCGCTTCACATGTAGAAGTATGAAAAATCGGATCAGGAGAATTCCGTGCACGTGGCACGCAGTGCGGACTCTGAGTGGAAGAAGCTCTGAGTCCCCTGAACGTGTTCTAGTAGATTGCTTGTGTCACCAAATCAGGCTGCGACAGGAAATATAAGGGACTCCTCTCGGAAAAGAGGATCGAGCCCGGGAAAAGCGACGGTGGCGGGCCAGGTCCGTGCTGGGCAAGCCTTCGAAAGAAGTGTGTGTATGTGTGTGAGTGTGTGGCTGGCCTCATCGAGCTGCCCACTAGCCTACCGTGGAATCCACCGGCACCACCCCCTTCGAACACTGCAACGGAAGAGGCCGTCACTCCCATACAGTGAGAGATTAGACACTCCCTCCACCCGCTTGCTCCTCAGTATTGCATTCTGGTTGGTAGTAATTCAGGATTTTAGGAGTTCAGCTTTCAATTGTCTAGTAATTGTTTTTCTTTTCTGTATTCGCTAGGTATTTTTGCATAATTTGACCGGTGCGCGGGTGGCATTTTGCCACCCACGCACCGGCAGGGTGAAGTGCTAAGACAATTTATTGACACGTTTTGGTACTTGTGAACCCCATTATGTTATTTCTGTTTCTATTTAAATCATTGTTTTAATTAAACTCACATTGTTTTAAAATTTGTGTTACCTACGACCTCTTTATTGGTAAGACCTCACAGCGGTGTAGGCCGGTCGTCTGGTCAGCAGATCTTTCTTCTTTTTTTTTCTGTTTATAGTGAACCACGAACCTGTGCGTGTTGTGGGCTTACAGCATTTGGTGGCGGCGCTGGCTGATTCTCACCAAGAGCGTTCTAATTGCAAATAAACGTCTGCAGGTTTTTGCAATCTGACCCTCTTGGAATTTCATAAAAATATTTCCCCAGACCAATAACTTTCTTGCCCCCCCCCCCCTTAACCCAATCACAGATCATGACTTTTCTGATCTCGGATGAGGCGTCACAAGAGATCCTGTTGGAGCGACTTAAATAGAGCCCGAGTGCACATTTGGCTGTTGCTTCCGACGCTGAACCGCTTACGCTACCTAAATCCCCTCTAACTCAACCTTGGTTTCAAATCATTCGCCATTGTTTTTCGAGACATAACCTGTTATCGTACTGCCCTAGCGACGCCCACCATCGGTCGGGTCAGAAGCTTCCGCAATGTCGCTCGTTCTAAGCGATGCCTAGGGAAATTAATGAAACTATTTTGTCAGCAAGCTTTCGAGCGGTGCCCAGAAATAGGAGTCAAATTATTTTGTCAGCCAGGTACTAATATAAAGTACTAGCATGAAATAATAGGACAATGAATATCTGACCAGCCAAGGCAAGAATAACACCCTAATATGGATTGGACGCGCCGCAACGTTTAATTTTTATTGGCTATACCAGCCACATCAGCAATGAAACCAAGTTCGCGTGCTATCTTGTATAGTGCTTCATGGCGCCTGGGCATTAATATGACCAAGTACGGATACTGTGGCATGCGTCGTTCGTGTACCACTAGTCATTGAGACAGAAACGCCCGAGCGGTAATTGATGTGACCATGACCTAGTTATACATTTATTTTGTTGTTTTAAAACAAAATAATGCAACATGTCTTTGCAGATTTGTAATTACCGGTCATCAAGGGCCCATCGGGTAAAATTTAAAGAAAATCGAGAATGATTATTTTTTTTAATTGCCGGGCAAAAATCGCAAAATTTTGACTTTTTCGATTTTTACGAAATTTCCGGCCGCAATGCAGATAACACTTTCAACAGTAGAACAATAATTAATTTGTTAAAAGTTCACAAAGCATGAATCACTCGACGCGAAAAGTTTCAGCTTTAGAATATAAATTTAAAGCCACTTAGAAACCCAAGGAAAAAGGCTGTAATGTATAGCTTGAATATCTGTTGCTCTTTTATGTAGTTCTTTGAGAAGCAAAGGGCCAGGTCATTCTTGACTGCCTTTCCTTGCTGGGGCTAGACAGGTTCCATGGTCTGACTTTTTCGTACCTGACCAGGTGGAGTACAAGACGGACGTGGAGGTGGATAATCAGAACCTGTGCTGCAGCTGCTTCAAGGAGATCTACTTTGACCTGGAGTGCATTGAGCCCTTCACCTTCTCCACCAAAATCCTCAACCTCAAGGTAATGGTGCTTTCTCTACCAACCACAGAGCCTCCCAAAGCTCCCGTAAAGTGTCTGGGTACTATACCATTTTTGAAGGTCTCCAGATGTAAGTAGCAATTTTAGAAAGAATGTGTGTTTTTTTTAATTTATACTGTAAATTACTTTATGTTTGCTGACGACTTCATGAATTTCTGAAAGTGCGGGTTTCGGAAATACTTTGCAGGCACAAAGTTTTGTGATTTGGAGTGATATGCTATGCATTTGTTAGCGTGGAGTTATACGTTCGTGTGACCAAGGTTTTGCAATTGTTTTAGAGTGCAAATCTCACGAAAATTAAGTTTTTGCAAAAATCAAGTTGTTCATAGCCTATAATTACCTCTAAAGTTAACAAAAAGGCCATGGCCTCAGGTGTTTCCACTTTGCAATAGAGGCTGCAATGTAAAATTGCTAGGCATGTGCGAATAGTGGATTTTGTTGTTCAAAGCGAATGGTAGTTTTGGCCAAATAATTTAGAATCAAATATTGAATAGTTTCTCAAGCCTTTCACTACCGTTCACCATGCTTAAAAAATTCAGCTGAACTAATGAAGGTTGTTCCCAACTTTCCACTTGTCAACTTCTAAACTAAGTTAATTTAATATTACTATATTTTATGAACTGTCGGCATGTAAATGACAAATTTGTCGCAGCTTCTCTAATTGAAAGGATTTATAAATCCGCTTGCTGCATTTGCAGATATATTTTCTTCAGTTTCGTATTTGACAGGAAAAACAAAGAAACAAGCACGAAGGATGAACACGGTTTGTCAGGACATATCGCTCCTAACATAGGGGTATTCATTGGACGCCATGTTTGAGGGTGCTGTTTAGAGCTCACAAGTATGGGCTGCCAAGACCGGCTGTCTTGATGGTGTGGAGTGCACGTTGCAAATGAACTGTGGAGGCTCACCATCAGCACGCGCTCAGCAGTTGCGTACACAGCTTTGTGCTGCCAGTGAATGCTCCCTATTTGCAGCGAGAACTTTGGGTATCGCCGCCTGGTGTAATTTTCCCAACCCAGAGTGAGGATATTTTAACTTCCTTTGCTGGTGCAAGCACGTGCAATGCGCCATGAAAATTAAGACATAACCACGTAGGTAGCATGTGCGCTACCTATAGTGAGGAAAACAGAAGCGCCCCTCGTGAGATTCTCACCACGAATAGACTTGCATAATTGCGACGGGTAACACCTGTGCACTGCAGGGAAAAGATACCCGCAGAGCTTACGAGCTCTGCTGGTTTTGCTTTCCCGCGGTGCACATGTGATCGGTGACAAGCGCACTCAACCAAGCAAACCTGCCGCGATCAGTACTGAACATCATGGTTCATCTCGAAGCGAATATCGAATGGCGTATTATTTTGAAGTACTATTTGAATATTCAAATATTTGCACAATCCTAAAATCTGCTTTTATTCCTAGCTGAAGGGATGTCCTCCTATTGGAGAAAACAAGATTCAGCTATAATCATTAACCTAGTTTGAATGTGAACTGACCATTGACTGACAGAAGAGTACATGCTAGGGCAACAGCTTTTACCTTTCTAGTTCTTTTTGTAAGGTATAGGGGTGGGGAGTAACAGATCAACTGCTTGGAGCATCCCCGAATCTAGCGAAGGGTTTGTCAAAGATCTGTGGACTTGAGAGCAATGTGTACGACTGGCTTTCAGCTTGTAGCAGTGTTCTTGTGCCTAGAGCAAGTTCTGTAGACCAGGCAGGTCAATCCCATTGTTGGTGGCCTTGACCACTACTAGATGTGGGCCATATCCTTTTCACAATGCTCTAACTTCTGTTTCCGCCGATGCTCCCAAGTCATTCCTCATGAGGGCATTCTCACTCGACTCCAGTTTCAGCCAATTGAAGTGCTTCGGGCAGAGGAGCAGTTCATTCTTCAAGTGGACCTCGAGTCGCGTTGTCCTCTTCCACTGGAGCTTTTGTCAGGGACACTCGAACTGGTGAGGCAGTTCTTGGCATTAGGACTGTGGTGTGCATGTCCACTTCTTAGGTTATGTTGCAAACTTCCAAAGGAGAAGTAAACACAGTGTCTTACTTGGTTCTCTTGGTTTCAAAGAGTGCATCAGGCTTCTAAATGGCACTGATCCCCTGATGATAGACCTAATGTAATATTTATTTTGACATTACCACTAACAGCTCATGGCCTTCTGTTTGGTACAGAACAAACAAGTAACTCTAAAAGAAGCATTGATATTCTTTTATTCTTAATGTGCAAGTAATATGCCTTCAAAATTATTTTGAAATGTTACGTCATGAAACATATGAAGGTGGGGACAATCACACTTATTAAATGCAAGTTGCATTCTTGTAATAGGAGATTAGCAAAAAGTGCATGTTGGTAGAAAGAGCTGTGGTTACGGCTAGTATACAATGAGGCTTGAAAACAGACTGAGCTCTATAAGACATGTGAGTCCACAATTCCATTAACAACCTAATACAAAACCAAAATATTTTAATAACGCCATCTATCAGATAAAGAGCATAAGCTAAGTGTCTTAAAGGGCAACTCCGCTTCATTTTTGATATTTAGAAAACTATGCAGCCCTCTTCAGTATCATATAGGAAGACCCCATGTCAAATATTACGGTCTAATTCCGTCTATATATTTAATAAACTGGCCAGCGAACTTTCAAATGAGCCAAGTCGCCGAAATCTGCCAACTCTAGCGTGCGACGCGAGGCGCAATCGTCAGCGCAGTCAATGCGACGGAGTTGGAGCGACCAACGTTGAGCCACTACGTCAGAGGCATGTCTACGTCATTCTCACGTTTTGTTTGTTTTTACTTCTCAGAGCGAAATTGAACGATGACGTCATGAGTTTCTCCTCCCGGTGTTGGCTCAACGGCGTCCACGTGATCACCGTAACGCGGATGCGCTAGTTGGCGCTGCCCTGCGCGCTTATCTCGGTCTGTTTCTCCGCTCCCCCTCTCCTCTTTCGGCTTCTCCCCTTCCCCCTCTCCCCCGGGCCATCACCGTTCACGCCATGCGAAGCGACCTGCCCGCGTCGCGTGTTCTGTACCTCGCCCCCCCGAACGTCACAACAAGACCACGTGGTTCGACGTGACGTGGCCATGCCTCTGACGACACGAGACCAATGTTGCCTGACGCAACCGAAGTTTCGGTTTCAGTATCAGCTGATGTTTAAATTAAGATAACACAAATAATATTCCACATTTCGCGAATCCGAAGACGTAGAGCTGTTTAGTAATGCCTTGTGAAATGTAATCACATGAAAGCCTAAATTTTTCGGAACTGAGCGGAGTTGCCCTTTAAAGGGGTACTCCGGCGATTTTTTGAGCTACCTCAACTAACTATATTTTCTGACTCCCAGGCCTTTATCCTTTCCAGTATGCTATTTGGTATCGCGAAATTCATAATAGTTATTGTGAAACCGGCAAATGAAAATGATGCAAAAACCAACATTCAAATATACCCACACTTTTCAGTGCCGTGACGTCAGTGTTAGGCAGGCTTGCCAGGCAAGCAAACAGTCTAAACAATAGAATATGCCAGTCATTTGTTCCGTGCTGGAGCGCGGGTACTGGAGCGAGCTTCCAAAGCATTCATTTGACACCATGAAACTGCTTCGAATCAGTTGGGAACATATTCTACAGTCCAAAGAGTGAACCCCTGCCTTCCATTGACGTCACTTTTTCGTTGTTGCCAGTAGAGGCTTTCAGTTTGAAAAACACGGTGAGGACCAAAGCTGTAAATTCAATAACTTCGCGGAAAAAATATTATTTTGCCCTAATATTTGGGATACTATTTTAGTTTAGTGAAATTTAAAGCAAATCGGGGACCATGAAGAAATCGCCGGAGTACCCCTTTAAGTATGGTGGAGCTGTTTCAGGCATTGTTAGACAAAAAAAAGATATAACATGCAACAGATTTTTAATGCAGAACACTGCATGCTCAGGTGCATTTTAGTAACTTAAAGGGATACTGAACCGAAATTTTGAGCTCGCAAAACAAGGCTGAACGGATAAGCGGGACGCTGCAAAACCAAAAAACATTACTCATACAGCGATATCTCTAAGGGATCGCCGTATCTTTGGTAAAGAAGTGTGCGATTGAACACGGCCGACGAGGCCGACTAGACAAGTCACGTCACAATTCTCATTTCCTCTCCTCCTCGCTACGTCCCGTCGAGCTGGTGAACCGAAGCTAGGAGGAGAGAAGCGAGGTCGCTTCCCCTCATTCTCAAATTCCCCAGAGGGACAATGACGTCAAAGATTTCGCTTGACCGCGCCCTTCTCTTCCAAATGTACGGCCATCCGTATGAGATGTCAATGCATGAGTGATATTTTGGAGTTCGTAGTGTCCCGTTCAACGCTTCTGCAGTCTTCTTTTGCAAAATCTAAATTTCGGTTCAGTATCCCTTTAAGATTATTTTTCTTCCAGGTTGAGAGCACTCAAAAACTCGACAGACACTCTCATGTGTTCACAGTTTCTCCCTGCTTTTGTTTTTCTTGTATCCTTCCAGAACAGTCATGTCACTGCTGTCGATAAGGAACTGAAGTCTCTCATTGAAGGAGGTGAGTTGCTCTTGTTGGATGCAACACATCTGAGGCCAGATTCACGAAATGATCTTACGCCAAAAAAGTGTGTACGACAAAAGATACGCATAAATCCGTATTCACGAAGCAAAATGTAAGTTTTGCGTGAGTTACGCCAGAATCCTACGACAGCTCGAGAGGTGTCTTACGCACTTTTTATGATCACATCAGCATGGCCGACAGTGTTGCTCAGTTACTCGTCGCGACGACCAATGGACATTTATTTTTCTAAATGCTCTTCACGCATTCCCCGACATCAAGCAGCAAGAAAAAAATTGACCGCATCTCCACGTGGTGAATGATGTTGCTTGGGGCGAAGCTCTGGTGGTGCTTGTCTGCGTAGACGCCGAGTCGCAGCATGCCGAGCCTTTTCATTCATGTCAGTAGGAGAATGTGTGGTTTTCTTCTTTTTCTTTTTTTAAGCAGACAGATGGGATGGCATCTCAGAACCCCCTACTCTTTTTTTTCTTCTTTAACTTTTTTCATAACTTTTTTCATCTTTTTTTTTCCAATTTTTTTTTTTTTTTTGCCCTACACGAGCACGTGATCTCACGAGCAGGAGCACGAGCACCCGACGCCGGGCCTACGGCGGACGGCGGACGGACATGGCTAGCCCCTAAGGAGCTTCGCCCCTAAAAAAGAAAGAAGTACTCTAAACCGACCACGACAGAGATGAACGCTGAATCCACGGATATCCGTAAAAAGCTACAACGGCAACAATCCTACCAACCAAGCAACCGCCAAGGGCTAGCTCAGCACTAGGCCTAGCTAGGCACTCCGACGCAGCGTTGCTCCGACGGTCCCTGGCCAAGACCGTCTACCCATGACTGGCTGGCTTGCCGAATGGAATATGCCCGTGCGACCCTATTAGGCCTTTCCCGTAAAAATAGTTTGATCCCTGACCTCGATTTTCGGTTAAGAGGTCAGTCTCTTCCCCTTGTCATCGCCTTGTTTTAAGAGGCAAGCGGTGGCGAATTCTCTCGTCGAAAAGGGACAGCTCTCATAGATTCTATCTCCTTGTTTTGTGTGACATAGAGCTCAAATAAACGCCGTATGGATTACCTTTGCAACATATGGTACATACGCTTAGTTAGTGATATGTCCTTTTTATTTCAACATGACGGTATGTCAACACTGTAGAGCTAGAGCAGCTCGTGGGAGCCACGCGATGCCGGTCCTACCTTCTTCTGCCGAGTGTCACGCCGGTATCGAGTTGCAATTGAAAAAGATTGGTCCTGAAGCGCTTAACGAGATGCGGTCAAACAACGCGGTTACAGCACTTCGATCAAACACTTTCGTGTTCACTCTTAGTGTGAATGGGTACTTACGAGTGACTCTTGCTAACACTCTCGTAGTTCGAAACATGTCTTCTTGGACGTCGGCTCACTCCTGCATCCCCAAGGCCGCGGAAAACACCGCGGCGATTTGTTTCCACGTGCACCGCTTTGCAAACGAGTGATGCGGGCCGTCTTCTTTTCGCTACGATGATGGTTGTGTGAACCTCATAGCGATTGAATTTGTATCGGTCGACGAAGGCGGTTAACCCGGCCTCGGCATTCTGGCCCGTTTAAATCGTGGCAGCGTCGACATTTCACTGCAGGGACAGGATCCCCAGACAAGTGTTGGTGGAAAGACGGCTTGCATTTGTTGTTATTCAGAATCCACGTGCTCCGAACTATGCCGAGCTCTCCAATTTGTTGTTTGCGTTTCCAAAGCCGCTGTCGCCATAGCAACAGCCCGCTCTCGCATAAAAGAACTTCGCTTTCCGCCTCTCACTTAAGAATGCATTCATCAATACCGATTTCTCCACTTCTTACGATCTGCATAACTTACATACTTCTTAGTTAAGTTGTTGTAGCCTAAAGGCACGGCCACATTGGCGTCGCGGAGGCCTGCGGCGTGACGGTCGTCGCTGCCGGTTGCCGACCGAAACCAGTTTTCGGCTTCACCGGCGCGACGTTCTGCGCCGCAGAGTCAACCGCTCCTTGCGCGGTTCAGAGATCGGCGCCGCTCGCCGCAGAAGAGAGGAGCCAATGGGAGGTGGTGTATATAGTGACGTTGCGATGCCATGGCAACGCTCAAGCCGGTCCCCCGCGCCTCTTTCACGTTCCGAAGGACGTGTTTCGTGTCGTCTGCTATCCCTACCTCGCCCCCGATGCCTTCCCCAACGGAGTAGTTCCTTGAAACTGTGTGACTGGTTCCCTTTTTATATGACAAGACGCAGCCAGACTACCAAGATAATGACGCAAAGAACAACCGCTGGGAAATTATAGGAGAGTAATTCGGAATTACAAGTGAGTTTCTCCGTGGCACTTGTTGCTGGTCGTCTGTGTTGTGACGGATGTCGTGTTGATTTGGTGACACTTTCGAAAGTAGCCTTCATCTCTGGCGCGCCGCCGGGGCAGCAAAGCACGGACCTTTCCTTCGGTGTTTCGGTAGAACCAACTCGGCCGGACCCAAAACCTGTGCCTCCTTCCCTTCAGAGCGCGGCAACGTCGCAAGATCAACGAGCAGGCTAGGATAATCACTTTCACGCTGATCACCAGGTCATCATGGACACCTACCACGTAGGCAGCGAGTGCGGTTTCGATGCTGATACATGCGAAAGATGAGAGCCGAAACAGAAGAATCTACCGAAGAGCAGACGACGAAAGAGCAGGAAATCCGGCGGGAGGCGCGCGCGCGATCGCGAGAGCCAGTGTTGTTACGTGACGCCCGCAAAACGGAGGCCAATGTGGACTCCTCCCGTTGGGACGCCGGACGGCGGTGCCGCCCAGTGGTGCCGACCGGCGGCACCGTTCTCGCTAGTGTGGTCAGGCCTTAAAAGGCTGTTTGTGAATTTGGCCTCTGTTCTTGCCCTCTTTTACGTCATTGACAGCGTTTTGTGTCACCCTGGGTTTGGATATCTTGGGCTGTGTCCTCAAAAATGGGTGTTCTCTTTGTGATGTGGGCAGCAGTTCGATACGGTTGGTTTCTGCTATGCAAGATTAATTATCATATCCTTTCTAGAGTATGACTCCTGTATGAAATTTATTAATACAATTCCTGAGTTGTTACAGTGCAGGTATTGTTTAATTTTTAATGGCTAACTTGAATTGGAAGAGAATGTAATGCATATTTGTCTTCTGTTTTTAGAGCAGGACTTTGTTTTGGTTTTGTGATCAATGTTTAGTGGAAAAATGTATACCGTAAAATACCGGGCAAGCGCGCACTCAAAACTTAGAGATAATTGCGAAAAAATAGGGGATGGGCGCTTGTCCGGTCATTAATTTTGCGCATAAATGTACTGTGGATATTTTCTCCGATCTTAAATATTTGGGTATGGGCGCTTAGTGTGGAATGGGCAGATGCGCGGTATTCTACGGTATGTACCTGTGTACACTTATTTGTGTTGCAGCGAGGCTGAAGAATGGTGAGGTGGCAAGGGACTTGTTCTGCTTGGTGACTCCTGGCCCAGTGGACTGTGCAACCTCTTTGGGAAAGTACACCCTGCAATGGAAGAGGTCTGGTCCAGTTGGTTTTGCTTAGTTAATATATGCTATTATAGTGCATGCTAGGACTATAATAGGAGCAGCTTAGGACAGCAGTTGAGAAACAAAGCCAGTACACAAGAAGAGCAGCAAAAGCGAGGGAAAAGAAATAGTTTCTGGATATAGTAAAACATCAAAAACAAGTTAGCTCATGTCAGGGTTGCCAGTATATATGACCACATTCTTAAAGAATTGAGAGCAGTCCGCAAATACAAAATTTACTAGGAGGTTGAGTGATGTCTGCATGCCTCCAACCTATGACGTATTCCTCGTGTTCTACTTTTCGGGACAGGTACTAGTATACTCTGGCGCCTTACTTCACACCTTGAGGTCACTTTTTTAAGAGGCCTTACTCGGCCTTTGTTTATTCAGAACTGTAACTTTCTCGTTTTCACAGTCGTTGAATACCAAGTTCATTAGCCATTTCTAGATCTCAGTGTCTGCCATGAAGTGCGAGGTTGAATGACATAGATTCGTCATTCTGTAATAACGAACGAGCATACCGAAACAGAAGTTGCCTAAACAACAAAATTTGCATGCCATCAAAAGTGACATTGAAAGCTGAAACATTGTTTTCCCAATTTTCTCATACGTGCCGCCACACATAAAAAAAAAGAAATGACGGCTCAGTTGGAAGAGGCAGGGAGCAGACCGAAGCTGAAACCTCACGGGAACGCGCACAAGCATACTCTGGCGTGGCACTCGAAGCGTTAAGGGAGGTAATTGACCGAGTTGTCACGTTGTTTCCGACCAGGGAGCAGTGGTCGACAGTGGCCAGCCAGACAGTGGCCCTGCCGTGCGTGGAGGTGCAGGGCTGTCCCCTGCTGCTGGAGCTGCAGGCGCCGGCCCACGGCTCGGTGCGCACCCCACTCACGGTCAGCTACCTGGTGCACAACCGCACGCTCCTCGTGCAGGACATCGAGCTCGTCATGGACTCGAGCGACGCCTTCATGTACTCCGGCAACAAGCTGGTGCGTGGCACTGCCCTCTTCTTGGCCAAACGTTGCGTGGGGTTCCGCCGTATTCCCCACTTGTTTGACCGCAGACGATTGGTCATTGGCATTATTCTCGGCATTTGTGGAACGCACAAGCATGCCGAGCGGCTTCGTCCAGGACATAGCTCGCAAAGTATGACTGGGAATGTATTTAAGTAGCATAAACCCGAGCTTACTCTGATTTTTTTTTTAGGGGCGAAGCTCCTTAGGGGCTAGCCATGTCCGTTCGCCGTCCGCCGTAGGCCCGGCGTCGGGTGCTCGTGCTTCTGCTCGTGAGATCACGTGCTCACGAGCACGTGAGCACATGCTCACGTGCTCGTGTAGGGCAAAAAAAAAAATTGGAAAAAAAAAGATGAAAAAAATTATGAAAAAAGAAAAAGAAGAAAACCACACATTCTCCTACTGACATGAATGAAAAGGCTCAAAAAAAAAGAAGAAAAAAAAGAGTAGGGGGTTCTGAGATGCCATCCCATCTGTCTGCTTAAAAAAAGAAAAAGAAGAAAACCACACATTCTCCTACTGACATGAATGAAAAGGCTCAAAGAAAAAGAAGAAAAAAAAGAGTAGGGGGCTCTGAGATGCCATCCCATCTGTCTGCTTAAAAAAAAGAAAAAGAAGAAATCCACACACTCTCCTACTGACATGAATGAAAAGGCTCGGCATGCTGCGGCTCGGCGTCTACGCAGACAAGCACCACCAGAGCTTCGCCCCAAGCAACATCATTCACCACGTGGAGATGCGGTCAATTTTTTTTTTTTTTTTTTATGCTGCCTGGGTTTTTTTTTTTTGCACAGGGCTATTTTGACCGTTCGCAAGTTGACTTCTCAATCTCCGGCTAGTTTTTGGGGAGACACTACCTGGGAATGTCAACTTCTGAACCGCTCACTCAATCGGCTTGATATTTGCGGGTAGTGTTTGTAGCCATATAGAAGGAGAGCATGCAAAGTTTCAGCCCTGTGAACCAGTTTCATGAGGTACTATACCCCCAGAACGAAGTGAAGCATAACTTTGCATGGAATCTGCTCTATGAATCTATCGTTAAGAGATGGTGTCGATAACCACATATATATCTGGTGGAATGCATGCTGGAATACCTTTTGCCGGCTCCATAAACGTTTGGTACATAAGCCGCAAACATTAAGCCTCACGATAGTTTCGGACTAAAGCTATAGCGTAAAATACCGGGCAAGTGCCCACTCAAAATTTAGAGATAATCGAGAAAAAATGGGGGATGGGTGCTTGTCCGGTCATCAATTTACATATGAATGTACTGTGCGTATTTTCTCAGATCTTGCAAATTTGGAAATGGGCGCTTAAAGGGCCTCTGACACGCCAAAAAAAAAATTTTTTTTTCATGCTAAACGTTGCAATGGCATATCAGGACATTACAAAAAAATTGTTTCACTATAGAGTTGCGTAGTTTTTTTATAAAAAATAGAAATACGAGGCCCAATTCAAAGTTCCCGCCGTGCACTGTGACGTAACAGTGTACCGCAAGGTGTCGGGGCGATCAGAAGGGAGGCATCGCCGGAAGTCATGGGAGTTGTATCCCTCCTCGTGCTTACCGCGAGCGCGTGTAATATTTTTTTAATATTTTTGTTATTCTCCACACCTCCACGAGCGATCTAAGCAGACAAGGTTTCTTTTATTTGCTTTTCATCGCTTAATGTTGCTGTAAAGGTAGAAGAAGTGGAGTCAGTGAATTGACGTGATCAACTACAATGCCTAGAAGGTGCTGTGTTAGGGACTGTCCCGGTATTTCAGCAACTGGAGAAGAGATCACACTGCATGCATTTCTGAGAGACATACATCGGCCGCATGAGCACCTAGTAAACAAGTTCTACTCATGTTCTAGACAAAATATGTACTTTATGCTCGACGTTTACTTGTACTTGGTACACTCACCAGTTCGTATTCTTTAGACGGCAGGCATCTACAGCCTGGAGAGTATCCGATGATTCAACGACCTAGGTGTCTCAACCTTCAGCAATGCGTTCGGGCGTGTCGTATGCTAGCAATCCTAATTTCTGCGAGCGTTCTAAATTTTTTTTTCAATACTTGATAGCTTGTTTTGCGCCCAGTATAGCCCTGTATTATCGGACTGACGGCATGCACTTGTACGCTGGCTTGTACTCGCAACGCTTTCATCATTGACCTCCATCACGTCAATCCACTGACTCTTCGTCCTCAAATTTTACAGCACGCAAACTAACCAACGGTGCAGGGATAAAGAGCTAGTGGAACTAAAACTTTGTTTTCTACGATCGCTCGTACGAAGAGCAGAATAATAAAAAGAAAAAATGTCTTAGGCACAGTCGCGGAGAGCACGAGGAGTGAAACTCACGCGACTTCCGGTTAACCCACTTTTAGTGACGTAGCTCGATGCCTCCTTTCTGACTGCCCCGACACCTTGCGGTACACTGTTACGTCACAGTGCACGGCGGGAACTTTGAATTGGGCCTCGTATTTCTATTTTTTATAAAAAAACTACTGCAACTCTATAGTGAAACAATTTTTTTGTAATGTCCTGATATGCCATTGCAACGTTTAGCATGAAAAAAAAAAAATTTTTTTTGGCGTGTCAGAGGCCCTTTAATGTGGAATGAGCGGATGCGCGGTATTCTATGGTAGATTTATTAAGTGAAATTTATGCCAGAAAGTGGAACGGAGAAAAACCCATTCGAAATGTTCGAACCTCTACCTTTTCTTTAGCATCAATGGACTGAAAATAATTTATAAAAAAATAGCTATGCAGTGTGAACAAATGAAACTCGATGGGAATACTCTTTAGGTGTTGGCAGATGTAACTATGGCAAGTTTCAAAATCAACGTTTTTTGCAGAAATTTTTTTCTTGGTAGTGTCCACCCTTAAGTTTGAACAAAGACCGGCATGTATAAAAATCGACTGCCAGCCGATGCTTTTTTATGTTCCCAACTACCGTGACTAACGCAGTTGATGACTACGCAAAAAAAATTCAGTGAGCGGGAAAACACTGTTACTGCGCATAGAAATACATTGGGCGAAAGATCGTCAACATAGCGTCCGGCGAGATTTAGAGCCAGAAATATGTCACGTGAAGCCACCTTATACTATTTCGTATTTGGCAGATGGTAGTCCTCACCACTGCTTGTGGAAAGGTGTTCGACATAACAGCACACCCCAAAGACTATCACTCTAAAGACATAAACACACAAGAAAAAAAAAAACGACACTCACTCAGCTCTGACCTACAAGTTTTGGTTTGTATTCCGTCATTCGTTTCACTTTGTCTTGCTCTATTATGTATCACGAAGCCAAACCGAAAAAATCCCTGCTACTGCCCAAAACATGCTGCAGCCAAGTAATCAATCTTGTTTTTTGACAAGGATAGGGACAGAGTGCTAACACATCTGTCATCCAGTCAGTGCTGAGTGAGTGTTTCTTTTTTTGTGCATTTGTTTAGAGTGATAGTCTTCCGGGTGTGCCATTATTTTAAACATCATGAACAGCCAACTCGCCCAAACAGCAGTTTTTGTGGAAGGGTTCCTGGATAGCATACTAAACCTGGCAAATTATTTCTGTGGTTCACCAATTATCACCTAGAGCGTGCAAGTTTCACTTTATCATAGGTGGAAGCAGTCATTGTCCAGTCAAGCATGCCACTCTGCTAAAAGGGATAGCCTGAAAGAGGAAATGCTGAGGTGCTTAAAGGGACACTGACAGGGTATTTGTGCTCGCCAAGGTTTTACTTGTACGTGACACATGAGAGCCCAACTACCCAGAACAGAATTTGCGGCTCGAAATTCGGTTTCTTTCCGCCCAAAAACCGCCGATCGAGAACTAGCCGGTTTGAGTCGCGCTCACTCTCTTTTCTGTGGTCACGGGCCGTTTTCTAAGGTTTAGACACGACCACCAAATTTAATCAAAGTCGTGGGTCATTGAAAGCACATAGTCAATACTAAAAATAGAAAAAAATATGAAACCTGATTTTTTGTGGCTTCCAAAAAGCTGCAAATATGTCGATTGAAAAAAAAAAAGGGTTGCACAGACAACCGGAAGCATTCTATGCGTTCACTGCATAATTCTCAACATGGCGTCATTTCGCGTATTGTGAACTCGCGGATGGCAGCGTACGACGGGCGTGGGACCTGTACTTCAGAACTGTCGTTCACGGTACCGGCGAATTCTGTCTTCCTTCGAAAGAGAAATTTTTGACCGATCAAGAGAATCGATATTCATCCCGTACGACACGCCCGACCAGCAAGCTTTACGAAGACGTCGCCGAGCCGACGTCCCTTCTCGTGGCTGAAGACATCGCTCGCTCAAACGTCAAGCACGAAGTGCGTACTTTGAGTTGAATACGCACGCGTACGGTTTCTTTACTAGGTGCGAATGTGGCCAATGCGTGGTGCTGCCCGACTTCAAGCCGGGACTGCATGTATTGGAGGGTAATCGGCGGCAAACTTTCCGACATACAGTCAACCGGCTGCATTACTACGAACGAAACAGTTCCTTCAGTCCGCTTCACTTGCAGCGGCCACAAGTTCAATCCCTAGTGTGGGCGTATCATTTTTTTTTGTCAAACATTTTGCGATGTTTACATTTCTTTTTTTACAATTATCACTGAAAAAAACAATTGTTGTGGACGATACGTCGCTGAACTAAATGGTGCGGGATTTCATTTTTGACACCTGCAAACTCAACGTAGTCACTTTCCACAAAATGCAAGGAGCATATGAATCGGGTAGCGTCCGCTTTCCAAGGTTCCAGTAACTGTTCTACAGGAATTGCAGCCAGTCATTGATCCCGACCTGTTGATCTTTCGGAAACTTGTGCACTCTGCCACACAGTGCCACTTTCAGATGCAGGACATGTGAGGCAGCTCTTCACGCAACATCTTGGGAGTATTCTTTTCAGAGCCGATTACGGGAATTCCCCACGGGCACTCACTACTAATTGCCAACACTTAAATGTACAAAACAACTCATCTTGAAGTACAGAACAGCGAGTGGAACAGACATAACTGCAAAGGAATCACACTGCAAACGAATCTCCCTATGCATTTCGTCTGCTGCGCGCAAAAAAAAAAAAAAAAAAAATTGCACGGTTGGGTGTAGTTACGTGACTTCCGCCACTCCCTCTCTCCTCTTCACTTCTCCCTGCGGTGCAGGGGTTTCGGTTTCGGTTTTGAGCAGTTGCGTTTTTTGGCTTTATTAAAAAAATATGTGACTCTGTAGCAAAATATTAATTGGGTAGTATTCCAGCACCATAATAAATCGCCTGGCAAAAAATGAACAAAACATTTTGGGGGGTGTCAGTGTCCCTTTAAAGTTCTTCTGAGAAAAGGGCATTTTGGTCGTTCAGTGAATGTGCAACATATTGCATGTTCACCGAACAGACCGGGACGCATTGTGTTGTAGCGCTCGACAAGCTGAGGGCGACTGGGTCCAATACGTCGTGTCTTGAAAGGCATGGACGAGAAAACATTGAAGGAATGCATATTAACAAACCCTTTTCTTTTTGTGTAACAGTGTGACTGTGGCACTCTAGATGCTTGCTGTAAAAAAAGCATTCACATAGGGTCTTGGCAGTCAGCATGTCTTGAGATACTCTAGAGCTTCTACCTGCAAAATTCTAAAGAGACTAAAACTCTTATCTTCTTTTATGTCGCCAGTAAATTTCCCTTAATGTACTAATACCCAAATCACACGGCAGCGTAAAGGTACCTTTAGCCGAGGTACCTGTCGTAAAGGGAGCTGGAGATCGTGATCACACGGCGCATAAAGGTCCCTTTCGCTAAGGGAGTTCCTGTGTTAAACGGAGCTCGCCAAGCTCCCTTTACAGCTACAGGGAGTAGCCTCGGACCCACGAACTCAGAATAAGAATCGCAGATATATAAATATATCTTGTTTAATGCATTTTAACAAATTGAATATATATATAAGTAGCAAATTATGAAGTGATTGTGAACACAAATGTGATGGAATAATACAATAATGATGAACGCATACTCTAGCTAGCAGGTAGCAGCGGCGGCACGTGGAAAACAATGTCTGCAACGAACCCGAACACGATGGACCAGTGCGAGCTCTTTTTCAAGGTTGTAGACGAGTCGCCCAACTCTTTCGCCCAGGACCCTTTATCTTCGTCGCCGTCCATCCCTTTCGATCGCGTGACTGGCGTAACCGTGAGACTCCATCGTGGTTCGTTTCTGCCGGGCACTATTTAGCTACTTCAGTGAGAACTTTGCTGGAAAATGGAGCTGCTAAACATTAAAAGGTCGCCCACCTCGCAATGGAAGCTCGTAAACGCAGATGATTTAGGGCCAGTGTGGCCAGACGGGTCGGACGTTTTAAAGCAAGACTCATTTAGGTGCGCCCTTAGACAAAGAGAAAAAAAATAATGTGCAGCAAAAGCAGACAGAAATATTATTTAGGTTTTATATGTGATATTTCACACACAATAATGATAAAAAAAACTGCGCGTCAAACCGATTTCGAGGAATAATTGTTTATCACGTGATCCTCTCGCGGTTAAGCAGGAATACAATCGACATCAACTTGAAGTGCTCCGTTTATTTATCGTGTGATCAAGAACGCCGTTTACAACAGGTACCTTCAGCTAAGGGACCTAAGCTAAAGGTACCTTTACGCTGCCGTGTGAATGGGGTATAAGAGAGAATTTAGTAAATGCCCCGCCTCCACCATAAGCTTCTGCCCTTACTTTGTTGTACACAGAGCCAAAGCCTACAGGCGGAGCTTCTGCCTAATTCTTAGCCTGTCGCCAACCATAGAAAGAGGCCCAGAATATGCTATGGACTAAGCACGCAGAATCAGACCCCCGACCAGCCTCAGATGTCGAGTGAAAGCTCTGTAAAACTCGCAAAATACAATTTTAAAAATTAGGAGCAAAAGCGTAAGCCGTCCTTCGACACAGCTCTAGAACAAGTTCTGAGAACTCGGAATTGGAGCGGCGAAAATCTAGGTTTTCACCCTTTTTCATCCAGCTGCACTTCCGGATCCTGCCTCGGGAGTGCCAGACGCTGACGTACAACCTGTACCCGCTCATCTCGGGCTACGTGCCCCTGCCACGTATGCACCTCGTGCTGAGCCCTGGCACCTCTGCGGCCGCCACCCTGGACGACCTGCTGGCCGAGATGCTGCCATCGCACATCTTCATCATGGTCAGGAGGGTTCTCGTGCTCATGCTCGCTGACTGGGAAGACTAATGGTTGATTCTAAGCACCGGTTCACACCAGGAGTGGGTTTAGAGGAGGTGTGGGAAGGGGGGGTGGGGGAAAGGGGAAGGAAGGAAGGGGAGGGAGGGAATGGGGAAGGGAAGGGGAAGGGGAAGAAAGGAAGGGAAGGAGGGAGGGAGGGAGGGAAAGAAAGGGGAGGGGGTGCGGAGGGGCGGGCGGGCAGGCGACCGGCCCCCCTTTCTTTTAATAAAAAAAATTGATACACACCAGATGAAAGTTTAGAAATTTTGGGTCAATGAAATGGATCTGGGCAACGTTTTGGCTGTTACGTCGTATCTCAGCAGACTCCATCCCCCAAGCCTGACCCATAATCCGCCCCTTGTTCACACACCTGCATTTGCTTATGGTCCGGGTTCTTTGGATCTCTTCAGGCTGGATCGCACACTTGCAACCGCCATTTTAAGACCTCTTAAAATCTTCTACGATGAGAGAAGACACTGGTGCCATCTTTTGGGTACCCGTGGAACACTTGGCATTTTCATATATTTCTTTATTTTTTTTTGCACATCATTGCTTCTTTTTTTGTCTCAGAAAACTTTTGAGAATGTTGTAAACAACCATTTTTCGTAGATAGTGCATACATTTGATCTCGCAAATACCACGAAACCTTCGCTCCGGTGAAATGCAGTTCCAGGGTCACCACGTGGATGGCGCCAGCGTGCCAGTGGGATCTCGTGGTACGAGATCACAAGAACTTGGTTGTAAGCAGCCGCAAGTGCGTGAACCGGCCTTTGTGACGGGAGAGCACACTGACACTCTGGCTCCACCTGTGAGGTGGCCCTCGAACTGTATTCACTAGAGGGGAGGTTTTTCAGTATTTGCGAGATGAAACATACATACTACTAGAAATGTCCGTTTACAACAGTGTTTTAAGTTTTGCGATCCAACTAAATATAATTATGCGTGAAAAAAATAGAGAATGCATGTAAATTGCGAGTGTTCCACGGCTACCCAATAGATGGCGCCAGTGTGTTAAGAGATTACAAGGGGTTTTAATGCAGTCGGTCGTAAGCAGCCGCAAGTGCGTGAACCAGCCCTAATGAGTGCGCTTGACTGGGACGAGCAGAGGTTGAGACAACGCTTGGCTGGGAATTCAAATGCTGTAACTGAATTACCGTAATTTAATGACTTTATACGATGGTAGCTGTTAGTGCCCCTTCTCGGTAATCCGGCGGCGTTTGTACGCAAAGACCCATGTGATCACGGGCAGAAAGCGATAGCGCCGCTGTTTTGTCACCCCGTCTTTATTCAAGTCGAGAAAGGAGTATGGTGATATTGAGGTCTGTGCAACATTGCACATGCACGTCTCCCGAGCAATTGCATCGTGTGATCTGACACAGTCGAGCCTGATATATCGAATTCAAAGGGGATCGTAAATGGTTCGATATGTCAATAATTTGATACACAAAAAAATATTAAATTAAGATAGAGTTATAATTTACTGGCATCTCGCCTAATACAGAAGGTTGCGACAAACGGGAGCTTACCAGATAGAGCATAGTTGGCGGAGACCACAAACACCGCCGCGCTTACACGCGCGCCTGGCTGAGACCTCCACACAGCATAAGCGACAAAAGACGAAAATAATAATAATAAAAAAAAAAAAACCCGGATAGGCGAGACGCATTTAAAAAATTTCATGATCCTTAGAAAAATGTTAAGCAAGCAACAAAAAAGAAAGCTTTATAAATTCAGGCAAAAAAAAAAAAAGAAAGGAAAAAAAGGGCAAAGCAATAATGGCAAAAGAAAAAGGTAAACAAAGAAAAAGAAAGCTCATTAAAATCAGACAGCAAAAAAAAAAAAAGGCAAAAAAGAAAAAAAAAAAGAACGGGCCAAGCAATAGCGACAAAAGAAAAAGGTAAACAAAGATAAGGCGTTCAAAGTGCGCTGACAACCATTGTTGTTGACACACTCGACTTGCCGAAGGCTTTTATTTTTGCTTATTTTATTTTGGGGCTAGGGAGTCACGCAGCATCAGCGGTATTCGGGGGAAGAATGCCGGCTACCGTTCCCACAGCGGGCACTCCCTGCAATGCCTACACGCGCGGCGCCCGTGTGCCCTTCCCCTTGCCTTTGCCATCATTCACTTTTTTTTTTAGGGGCGAAGCTCCTTAGGGGCTAGCCATGTCCATCCGCCGTCCGCCGTCCGCCGTAGGCCCGGCGTCGGGTGCTCGTGCTTCTGCTCGTGAGATCACGTGCTCACGAGCACGTGAGCACATGCTCACGTGCTCGTGTAGGGCAAAAAAAAAAAAATTGGAAAAAAAAAAGATGAAAAAAATTATGAAAAAAGAAAAAGAAGAAAACCACACATTCTCCTACTGACATGAATGAAAAGGCTCAAAGAAAAAGAAGAAAAAAAAGAGTAGGGGGTTCTGAGATGCCACCTGTCTGATTAAAAAAAGAAAAAGAAGAAAACCGCACATTCTCCTACTGACATGAATGAAAAGGCTCGGCATGCTGCGGCTCGGCGTCTACGCAGACAAGCACCACCAGAGCTTCGCCCCAAGCAACATCATTCACCACGTGAAGATGCAGTCAATTTTTTAAGTTTTTTTTTTTTTTATAAGTGCTTTTTTGTATTTTTCAGCGTGTATGCTGGCTTGTCGGTCTGTCAGCCACCAGCGCAATCGGATGGCGGGAAAAGCAATAGGCAGGGACAGGGGCGGGGCCGTGGGGCTTCGTTCGCTATATGGAGTGTCCCGCCTATGGGAGTTGGATACAAAAAGACAACGCTCTTATACTATTACATGTAATTTTCAAGGGGATGTTTGGACTGTTTGATATAAACAATAATTCGAAATACCCGGGTGTGGTATAACCGGGCTCGACTGTACTGATCTTAACAATATGGTCGACTCGTGGTAATTCAAAGTCGCTTTATTTGAATTTTTGTTTCGATGGAAGCAGGGTCGAGGTCCCGTCAGTTACACGTTCGAGTCTATGGGAAAAACCGTCCGGTTATTCAAAGTTTAACCTCGGAGTGGTCAATTCGAAGAATCTTTTTACGTACTCGAGAGGTACCTGTCGGTCACCTTTTACTTAGTCCTTGTCTTTGCACTGTTTTGTTTTTAATTATGTCTGCATACCAACTCGCCCAAACTTCTACGTTACTCATCGCTTTTCTCTACCGTGTGCGCGGTTGGGAAGAAGAGGAAACGAGCGCGGCGCATGTCTAAGCCGCTAGGCGGCCAAACCAATTAATCGGCCAGGCCAAGCCAAGCCAGCATGGCTGTGGGAACGTGCATCAAGGCATCATTCCCACAGAAATTACAACGGCAGTCACGTGGCGTGTACGGCCAACAAAGCTTGGTTCGAGGCATTACCTAGCCCTATGAAATGTTGTGTCCATCGAATATACTGATGTCAACAAACATGCTGTGGTCTGTAGTCCGCTTTCGGGCAGTGACATCGTGCATCATCGTGGTTAGGCCAAGGAGCAATCACATTGCTCTCCGTGCCGATTGTTGCTGACAAGAAAACTGCTTGTGGCACCATGCGGTACAGTTTAGTGGGTTTCTTTTCGGCAAAAAAGGCTGTCAAAAGTGCGCTAAAAAAGGTGTGCAATTTGCAGAGCATAGTTAATGCTGCACGTCTCCGTAGCGGAGGCAAGCAAAAATCAACTGCTCCTGGTGAGTACTGAATCAAAAACAAACAGTTTGAGCGGGGTTTCTTTAATTCAAAGAATTCAAAGCGTTTTGCCATCCCCGGGATCTTCAAATTATTGAGACTCGGCCGCAGTGAAATGCTCATGACATACTCAGGCAAGACTTAAAGGCGTTTTAATGCGGTAAAACTGAACTTTGGATTGCACAGTTACTCCCAAGTATGGACGAGTGCATATAGTCAACACGTCCTTCTCTCTTTTTCAGCCCCAGACTAAAAATATGAATCACGAGATCCTGCGTGCCAGCTAGCACCAAGTGTATGCCACAGAAGGATGGATCCTGTACATATATAGACTTCAAAGAAGTTGCTAAATAAATTGTTCTATACTGATGTTTATTTCGATCTGGTGTTGGGTTTTCTTTTTGGTCAGTTGCAACAAGATGGCACAGTATAAAGCTTTCTGTGCTGTTGTGCCATAAGACTCTGTCATTAGCATGAAAAGAGCGCTCAATCAAATGGCTGATTTGTGCTTGAAGCCCTTATTGTTGTCCTAACGGGAAGAAAACCATAACAAATTAGACATTTAAAACCCGAACCGGAACAAAGCCGTAATCTTGTGTGGTGGTTATTGGTTTGATTGGAAAACGGTTCAGAGTAATAAAGTGTGAGCCCTGCCTTTTTGAGGGTGGCAGCTAGAGGTGAAATAAATATTTTGGACGGTAGCATCAGCCATGCATTGTTGACTAAACAAATGGCAACGACATGGAGACAGCTAAATACTAATTAAACAATTAAATATGTTTCACGTCTATGTGCACCATGACTTTGAGTTGGCAATTGGGCATGAAGGCGAACACTTCCTCCGTTTCACGTACAGTAGACCACAAACGATGTTGCAAGTCACCAGAGCCAAACCATAGCTCGGAGGTTGTCACATACCCCTGCAGTTGAGCGGAGCGACGAGCAAGCGCGATAATACTGTAAATTATTTCACTTTCACAATGACCTGATTTTTTGGTCGAGCTCTGTTGTCTCGCCAAATGCTGAGCTTTCGGTGCTCTTTTAACGCGCAATGTGTTTATAGGCTGGATTTCATGCGAAAAGCTTTACACGCTGGCCAAGGCAACAAAAACATACCAGGCATACATACACTCTAAAATATTCGCGCTTAACAAGCGTGGCACAAAGCGATTTTTACACGCTTGTTCTAAGCGTGAATTTTTCACGCCTATACTCTGTTTCATACTTAGCGTGCAACGCTGTCAAAGCTACTGGCGCGAGCGCGTGGCTTCATCTATGGTTTTGTTTGCGCGAGAGCGCGTGCAAATGATCAACGAGATCAAGCCCCACGCTCGCCCCAGTAGCTTTGACAACGTTGCACGCTAAGTATGAAACAGAGTATAGAATTTACACTTCCTAAGTGCGAGCCGCACTTCAGCTTAACGCTTGGCAGGCTTGAAAACCCAGTGTTCGTGCTCTTATTATGGCGTGCGTTTTCATCACGCTTGCCGTAGATAATGAGGCTTCTCCTGCGTCAGAAATGCGCATCACAGTTGAAACCAACGCTAGTGGACGTTGGGCTTTCTTGCATTACCCATGCTGCCAAACGAATTAAGTAATGCAAGAAAGCCGAACCCACTCGTTCTGCTTTATGCGTAAATACGGACACACATGAATGGCAGATGTGATTCACAAGACAGCGAGTTTTAGTAAACCGTGTTTCCCCCGCTGCTAAGCCCCTCTGCTGCCCGGAACTTTACAGCCAAGGCCATCGGCGAGCAGGCGCAGTGGCGGTTTCTTTGTAGCGGAGGGGGAAACACGGTCTGCTAAAACTCCCTATTAGGGAGTTGTAGTAGATTGTTTTTCTCCTCCGCTACGATATTCGTAAAGAAAATGCCGCAGCTGCGCAAGCGCGCCGCCAGCCTTGTCTGCATAGCTCAAGGTCTTGCGGCGGATTACGGAGCGCTATCCGGGTGCTTAGTGGGATGCAAAAACGGTCTACTACAACTCCCTATTGTCCCAATAGCGAGCACTTTATCGGGCCAAACATGCATTTTCTGAGTGGCGCATATA
Organism: Ixodes persulcatus; assembly: GCA_013358835.2. NCBI lineage: Eukaryota > Metazoa > Arthropoda > Arachnida > Ixodida > Ixodidae > Ixodes > Ixodes persulcatus. Next base: position 1,361,475 of record JABSTQ010009560.1, read on the forward strand.
ACCTGTTCACACTCGGTATCTCCTCGTCGGGTAGGGGGAAGGGTGGGGACGAAGGGAGGCGGTGACATGCTTTGCGCGAATGAGCTGCAAGGTGTTCATAAATGTGCAAGCCGTGCATACATTTTATGAAGTTTACGGAGTATGCGCATGCACGAGATCTACCAAACGGCGCAGCTGGAATCTAACCATCAACAGACCATGCGATCCGTCCGCACCTTTTGGCACAGTGCCACGAGGACGCAAAGACTGCAAGTGGGAGCCTGCGCGGTCGCAGCTGCGACCGTCGGCACTCATAGCTGGCTCCCGAAGGACGAAGCGTAGCTCCCCACGTGATATAATGACGTCACTGGTCCTGATAAAATTTAAACATGTCTTCGATCATTCTGTTAAAACTGGAGGGAACATGAGTGTGGTGCAGTCCATCTGAAACCACCCAAAGCTCCCCGTAATCAAGCGTAAACGCGTTTAATTTTAAATCGGAGGTTTTACAGTGAGACTGTTTTGTGCTAGGATCTGGAAAAAAATGCGTCCATGGATGTTAACAAAAAACCCCGTTTAAACGGCGCTTCTTCGTTCCGATCAATCGCGGCAAGTTAAAAAAAAGAAAAGGAGGGCAATCCTTTTGAGTCAGCCTCCCTTGGCATTTTTGATAGTGAGGTCCTGATCCCATGGACGTCAGTTAAATTTCTGTGCCATTTGCGCTGATCGGCTTGATGCTCGATGAGATCATTTCAATATCTGAACGGGTTCCAGTACGTCAGTTATGTGATTGCTGTGCCATTTGCGCTGAACGGCTTGATGCTCGATGCTGGATGAGATCACTTCGATATCTAGACGTGTTCCTATACGTCAGTTATGTGATTTCTGTGCCATTTGCGCTGAGCGGCTTGATGCTCGGTGCTGGATGAGATCACTTCGATATCTGGACGTGTTCCTATACGTCAGTTATGTGATTTCTGCGCCATTTGCACTGAGCAGCTTGATGCTCGGTGCTGGATGAGATCACTTCGATATCTGGACGTGTTCCTATACGTCAGTTATGTGATTTCTGCGCCATTTGCGCTGAGTGGCTTGATGCTCGGTGCTGGATGAGATCACTTCAATATCTGGACGTGTTCCTATACGTCCAGATATGTGATTTCTGCGCCATTTGCACTGAGCAGCTTGATGCTCGGTGCTGGATGAGATCACTTCAATATCTGGACGTGTTTGACAACGTTGCACGCTAAGTATGAAACAGAGTATAGAATTTACACTTCCTAAGTGCGAGCCGCACTTCAGCTTAACGCTTGGCAGGCTTGAAAACCCAGTGTTCGTGCTCTTATTATGGCGTGCGTTTTCATCACGCTTGCCGTAGATAATGAGGCTTCTCCTGCGTCAGAAATGCGCATCACAGTTGAAACCAACGCTAGTGGACGTTGGGCTTTCTTGCATTACCCATGCTGCCAAACGAATTAAGTAATGCAAGAAAGCCGAACCCACTCGTTCTGCTTTATGCGTAAATACGGACACACATGAATGGCAGATGTGATTCACAAGACAGCGAGTTTTAGTAAACCGTGTTTCCCCCGCTGCTAAGCCCCTCTGCTGCCCGGAACTTTACAGCCAAGGCCATCGGCGAGCAGGCGCAGTGGCGGTTTCTTTGTAGCGGAGGGGGAAACACGGTCTGCTAAAACTCCCTATTAGGGAGTTGTAGTAGATTGTTTTTCTCCTCCGCTACGATATTCGTAAAGAAAATGCCGCAGCTGCGCAAGCGCGCCGCCAGCCTTGTCTGCATAGCTCAAGGTCTTGCGGCGGATTACGGAGCGCTATCCGGGTGCTTAGTGGGATGCAAAAACGGTCTACTACAACTCCCTATTGTCCCAATAGCGAGCACTTTATCGGGCCAAACATGCATTTTCTGAGTGGCGCATATAACCTGTTCACACTCGGTATCTCCTCGTCGGGTAGGGGGAAGGGTGGGGACGAAGGGAGGCGGTGACATGCTTTGCGCGAATGAGCAGCAAGGTGTTCATAAATGTGCAAGCCGTGCATACATTTTATGAAGTTTACGGAGTATGCGCATGCACGAGATCTACCAAACGGCGCAGCTGGAATCTAACCATCAACAGACCATGCGATCCGTCCGCACCTTTTGGCACAGTGCCACGAGGACGCAAAGACTGCAAGTGGGAGCCTGCGCGGTCGCAGCTGCGACCGTCGGCACTCATAGCTGGCTCCCGAAGGACGAAGCGTAGCTCCCCACGTGATATAATGACGTCACTGGTCCTGATAAAATTTAAACATGTCTTCGATCATTCTGTTAAAACTGGAGGGAACATGAGTGTGGTGCAGTCCATCTGAAACCACCCAAAGCTCCCCGTAATCAAGCGTAAACGCGTTTAATTTTAAATCGGAGGTTTTACAGTGAGACTGTTATGTGCTAGGATCTGGAAAAAAATGCGTCCATGGATGTTAACAAAAAACCCTGTTTAAACGGCGCTTCTTCGTTCCGATCAATCGCGGCAAGTTAAAAAAAAGAAAAGGAGGGCAATCCTTTTGAGTCAGCCTCCCTTGGCATTTTTGATAGTGAGGTCCTGATCCCATGGACGTCAGTTAAATTTCTGTGCCATTTGCGCTGATCGGCTTGATGCTCGATGAGATCATTTCAATATCTGAACGGGTTCCAGTACGTCAGTTATGTGATTGCTGTGCCATTTGCGCTGAACGTGTTGCTATACGTTCGTTATGTGATTTCTGCGCCATTTGCGCTGAGCGGCCTTATGCTGGATGAGATCACTTCGATATCTAGACGTGTTCCTCTACGTCAGTTATGTGATTTCTGCGCCATTTCCGCTGAGCGGGTTGATGCTTGATGCTGGATGAGATCACTTCGATATCTGGACATGTTCCTATACATCAGTGATGTGATTACTGCACCATTTGCACTGAGCAGCTTGATGCTCGGTGCTGGATGAGATTACTTCGATATCTAAACGTGTTCCTATACGTCAGTTATGTGACTTCTGCACCATTTGCACTGAGCAGCTTGATGCTCGGTGCTGGATGAGATCACTTCGATATCTAAACGTGTTCCTATACGTCAGTTTTGTGATTTCTGCGCCATTTGCGATGAGCTGCTTGATGCTCGATGCTGGAGGAGATCACTTCGATAATCTGGACGTGTTCCTATACGTCAGTTATGTGATTTCTGCGCCGTTTGCGCTGAGCGGCTTGATACTCGATGCTGGGTGAGATCACTTCGATATCTGGACGTGTTCCTGTACGTCAGGTATGTGATTTCTGCGCCATTTGCGCTGAGCGGCTTGATGCTCGATGCTGGATGAGATCACTTCGATATCTGGACATGTTCCTATACATCAGTGATGTGATTACTGCGCCATTTGCGCTGAGCGGCTTGATGCTCGATGCTTGATGAGATCACTTCGATATCTGGACGTGTTCCTATACGTCAGTTATGTGATTTCTGCGCCATTTGCGCTGAGCGGCTTGATGATCGATGCTCGATGAGATCACTCCGATATCTGAACGGGTTCCTAAACGTCAGTGTTGTGATTGCTGCGCCATTTGCGCCAAACGGCTCGATGTTCGGTGAGATCATTTCGATATCTGGACGTGTTCCAATACGTCAGTTATGTGATTCCTGCGCCATTTGCGCCAGCCGGCTTGATGCTCGGTGCTCGATGAGATAGTTTCGATATCTGGACGTCGTGTTCCAATACGTCGGTGATATAATTGCTGCGCCATTAGCGCCAATTTGCGCGAAAATGCTTACCCTAATATATTGAGCTACATATTGACACAATGTTAAGAATTTGCGCCAACATTGCGCGAAAACATAATTTCACTTTAATAATGCTGCACATTCGTTTCTTACATCTTTCTGCATGATCATGATCAACACATCACGTGCATCCTATTTTCAACCATGAAAGGTTACTACATTTAACTCTTACGGGCCTATTAAGACGATTAAAAGTGCTTCTCGCTACCCGGCCGGATGGTTACGGTAGGCTTGTGCGAGTTTTCAGATCTTTCGATTATCGCCTTATATAACATACTATTATATGATCTCGTATCTGATACTGACAGTATTCGGAAGTTTCGCCACATGTTTCATGTTCGCGGCCTGCTCTGGCAAGTTAGTGCGCTTCTGATCGCGCACTGGTGTACGGCGGTGAAGCGACAACAGCAGAGTAACCATCGCGCAGAACAGTATATGTAGAGAGTTTGGCAATTTATTGGGAAGTATAGGAGACAAATGAGGAGGTGCCATTGGCCGAAAGCGGGCTGGGCGTGTTCCAGGGCGTCTTCACAAATTCGAATTTGGCCATCCAGAAGCCGGAAATAATACACTGGCGGGGGTCGCGAGAAACAAACTTAATAAGTGCGTCGGAGTAACTCTCGGTGACTGAAAATATGGTGCACCTGATGTTTTAATCACGGTCATCCAAAATGATGGTGGAAGTGTGCGACTAGCGGAACGGTCGACATAATCCGTACGCCAGGCGCCGGGGGCCGGGAATCTGCCGTCCGTTCGGTCACACCCTGCCCGAGCAAAACAGAGTTCGAGTGGCACATTCGTTTGTTACATCTTTTTGCAAGATCATGATCAAAATATCACGTGCATCCTATTTTCAACCATGAAGGGTTACTACATTTAACTCTTGCGCGCCCATTAAGACGATTAAAACTGTTTCTTGCTACTACCACTAGGGGATTCTTTTCGGCTTCTGGTTGGCCAAGAGAGCATACCAAGCCTTCTTTCTGCGTCTGGTGCACAGCCTAGCACTGCCCGCGCCTCCCATTGAGCAAACCACTGATCTCAATGACAATTGCTGGATCGCGTTTAACCAGCACCGCCTATGGTCGAGAATGCGGCCACAGTAGGCCATCTTTTTGGTAGAGTTATATCATCTCTAGCCATCATAGTAATATGGCGGACAGCGCAATGGCGGCAGGCCGCCATAAAATAGCCGTAGGTCTAGTACACTGTACCGTGGGTGATATTTCGTGCTTGATTGAAGTTGTTCGACGAAGCAGGTTCTTGAAACCCGGCGTGAACGGTAGCCTCGTCTTTGAGGACCCGGCGAAAGTTCTACGAAAGCGCAGCACCGGGGGAAAGCAGCGCAGCTCGCATCGTGCTTTTTTCGATGCGACTTTCGATGCGTGCTGTGCTGCTTTTCCCCACTGCTGCGCGATTTCGTGAAACTTTCACCGGGTCCTCAAAAACCGGGCTAACGTTCACGAAGGGTTTTAAAAACATGTTTCGTCGAACAATTTCAATCAATCACGGAATATCACCCACACTATTTTGATGGCAGCCTGCCACTACAACTGCGAAAACGCCGTCTGCCATGGATGGATGATGGTGGCTGCCAAGTGGCTTCAGCAGCTGTATCTTGGCTAGAGGCAACGTTACTAAAACACTCAGTTGGGAAACTCGCCGTCGAAACCTGGGCCGCTGGCGTCCACCGAGACCGAGCTAAATGCGATAACAGCGCCACTCTTTATCATTTGTCTGTACTGTGGTCACCTTGAGCTTTTAGAAAGCCTGTTTTTGCGTAAAAACAAACGGAAAAGACTCTTTTTGTATGAAACTTATTGGAGTTTAGTACAACATGAAGGGCGCGTGATGTTTTTAAAATCTTTAGTTGCAAGGTTTTGCGGCCTCAGCGGTGCTTTCAGGTAGCGCGTCCCGACCTAGGTGCATTTTAACTTCGGTAGTAAGGCGCGGCGCGTCCGCTGGGGAGATGGGGGTGGCGCCCCTGTAACCTTTTCCACTGTATCTGTTTCGGCGCCGAAATGGCCGATTAAAGCCAAAATAGAAGTAACGTGCGGTTCCTCGAACGGCCGCTGCGGGAGAAATGGTGGCGTTGTGTTCGTCATTAGCTCGGTGCTCGAGGACAAATCGGGGACACTTTTTCGGAGCAGTCTCTATGGCAGTTTCCCAACTGAGTGTTTTAGTAACGTTGGCTAGAGGTGATATAACTCTACCAAAAAGATGGCCGCCAGTGACCGCATTCGCGGAGCGGGCAAACGCGATCCAGCAATTGTCATTGAGATCAGTGGAGCGTATTTGCGTGTCTTGCTTGCTTCGCTTCAGCGCGCTCGCGTGCTAAGGGGAAAGCTTTTTAAATAAAACTATGGCTAGAATATATGATAGCCAGCGATATCCCAACAATATATTTTTTTCCAATTTGAGATTTAGCAAGGATACTTCGGTATTGCACGAATATTTTTACGTACTGTTCCCAATGTTGTTGTTTTTTAATATTTTTTATACCATCTCTTGCTGCCTAACAATGGACTTTTGACTGCTCCAACAGGTGTTCCAAAATGTCTCAAATCAACCACGTCACTCAATATGTTTCTGTTGCAAACTTTACGCGTTAAAAAGACACTTGTTGAAAAATTGTTTTTTGTTATGTGGAGATTTGTTTTTATCGAAAGCGGTATATTGCCCCGCGCACATCTAGCCAAATACAGAGTGTCACAAAAAAAAAAAAAAAAAAAAAAAATTACACGTTTTTTGTTTTTTTTTACCGCAAAAATAAACTAGGCATCGCCGAACGCTCATTCTCCGCCCAAAGGTAGCGCTAGAGGTCACAACAAGAGCCCGATCCGATAACTTAATCAAAAGTTTTAAGTGATTTTCTGAAAATTTCAATGGGAAAATCGCGGCCGACGGAGTTTTCGAATACATGGGGCTCTATAGCACCAGAAACCGAAAACGGGAAAAAATGGGCTCCATTTTCCCATTTTAAATTTTCAGAAAATCACATAACTTTTTAATAATTTATCGGATCGGGCTGAAACTTTGGCATCTGGTTGTGACCTCTAGCGCTACCTTTGGACGGAGAATGAGCGTTCGGCGATGCGTAGTTTATTTTTTCGGTAACAAAAACCCTGTAATTGTTTTTTTTTTTTTTTTTTATTTGTGACACCCTGTAGGTAGCGCGGCCGTGGCCTAACGGTTATCGTGCTTCCCTCCCACGCGAAGAGCCAGGGTTCGATTCCTGGGGACGTCGCGTCTTTTATTTATTCTTGGAATTTAGTGTTCTGGTAAATTCGAGAAGTCTGTTGCATGTTCGAGGTCAGAATGTGTTCTACACGCCGAATCTTCTACGCCGATTGTTCCAGAAACTCACGTGCGTACAAAAGGCGTTCCGCGTGGCCAGCCGGAGTCAAGTCTTGCCGCAGCGCTTGATCGTGCTGTTTCGCCGACATCGACGCCTGCGACGCTAACTTACCTCTATTCTGCTTTGTGCACAATTTCGCCCTATATTTCAGTTATTCTTCGCCTCATCATTTGTCATTCGTGACATTTTGGTGGATATGTGGTGGGACGTGGTTAGGACTCCTCGCAAGGTCGCTGATAACTTGCGGATGAGGTTCAGTGGGACGTGGTGCTGTATTACGATAACGAAAGCCAGGGAAGCATTGCGATCAGTGTATGTTGAAACAACTGATGTATAAAATTCTTTTTAGTGTTTTTTTTTAATTTTTATTTACCATCAGCACTTTTAGTGACGTACTAAATTACTTTCGCATGAACAGAATGATTGTTAAAAGACGACAAACATTGTAAAATAAAAAAAAATATAAAGAGGAACAATAAAATGGTGATTATTCTTAGGAAATCCATTCAGTGGTTTTTAAATAATACTAACTTGAAGCACCGTAGAGTATATTGGCGCAACATTGCGACGCCGAACTACGGTGGCTAGTAGCCGAACGCAATAACAAGTTTCAAGATATCTTGTATTGTTTTGGTGGAAGCATGCACCGCTGACGTAATGCTTGGGCTCCAGAATCATCGGCGGTTTCTCCAGCTGCGGGCATGTGAAACTGCGTTGCAAGCTAGCGCACCCATCTTCATTGCAGGCGTTGCCAAAGAATCAAAAAGAAGCTTTGTATCATCAGCAACGTTGTTTCGACAATTCAAGCCACATTCTTCAAACTATAAACCGCTGGTAAATAAAGGAGTGTAAGGTGCTAGAAAACTGCGGAGGTACCGCGTTTACGCCGTTTCGGCACCACCACTGAAGTTCGGGACAGTTCCCTGCGAAGCATCTCTTCTTGAAGTGCGGCACTCGAGGTGCTACAATGTCTCATGCTACAATGTCCTTTAATGTCTCATCGTTTAGTGTCTCATCGTATTTACGAAATGTTGATTGCATTGGTCAGACTTGTTTAAATACTGTTTATCTTTGAAATCCAAATAATATGCACGTTTTAACTTTCATGCACATTTCGTGAATATTCGAATATTATACAGCGTCTGAAGAAGTAAATAATAATACTATCAAACGTAAATAGTATGAGCGAATGAGAGTCTGTCTAGTGATTTATACAGGATTGCTTTTGTTAATACTGGCTGCGGTTACGACGATTCAATAAAATTTTAAATGCTACATGGGCTCTAATTTAAGAGCGCAGCTCTTAGGCGCCTCTTTCCGGCTTGAGCGGCGTCGGCGTAACCGCGCGGTGCATTATGGGTAAATTTTCCCAAAGGGACCCGAGGTCCTCCCAAAGGACCTCGGGTTCCTTCGGGAGGACCTCGGAATTCCTTCGGGAGGACCTCGGGTTCCTTCGGGAGGACCTCGGGTTCATTCGGGAGAACCTCGGGAGGACCTCGAGTTCCTTCGGGAGGACCTCGGGTTCCTTCGGCAGTACCTCGGGTTTCTTCGGGAGGACCTCGGGAGAACCTCGGGTTCCTTCGGGAGGACCTCGGGAGGACCTCGGGCTCCTTCGGTGACCTCGGGGAGGGGGGGTCACGTGACCCCCCCCCCCCCGAAAATCACGTGACCCCCCTTTCCTGAGGTCACGTGACCCCCCCCCCCCCAGGTATCGGCATCGTCATCGTCACTGATGATGTCATCGGCATCCGCATCGGCATCGTCACTGATGATGTCAAGTGACCCCCCCCCCCCCCCCCCAGTACCCTTCCCTCCTCCTCCTCAAGAGCTGCGCTCCAATTCGGCATTACAGGTAGTTGTAAACGGCTTTAATTTTTTATATTTGTTCTTTGACTCTAACAGTTTTAGTATAATAACTAATAAGATAAAATTTAAAGCAAAAGTCGTATATTCCGATAAAGCTCAGTCTCGTAACAATTTCTTTACCGAAGCTTTTCGGACGTATCGTTTCGAATCATTCTTACCATCTTCCCCTACTTTTGTGCCTTGCTTTAGCGCCTATAACCTACTGCATGTTTTGCAGGATGCTCAGATTTAAGTGTGTGTGTTTTTTTGGTACTTCAGGTTTGAGGAGACTCAGGAACCGCGGCGGGCGTCATGGCTATCGACCTCTACGTTTCTACGAGCCGCCCTGTGTGTGCCTAAATTCTCATCTTGGCCAAGCGGCTGGGTCTCGAACTTAATGTGCACACTATCAGCCTTCGAAATAAGGATAATCTAAAGGCAGATTTCGTCGAGGTAGGTTGCAGTTATGTAGCCATTGAAACGGGGAACAATTAAGACATAAAAAAAACGTATCAGTATAATGTTCGTTGTCGCTAACACAAGGTTATTGTGGCAACACTTATAGCAGGGGAATAGTAAAAATCAACATAATTTAAAGCGTGATTGAAGTCTTAATTTAAATCATTATTTAAAACCAGTTTTACTATGTGATTTAGATCAACCTTCCCGCAAATGAAATTAAAAACAGATTTTTTCAAGTTACCGTTTGTCTATCGTTTGACGTTTTTATGTGCATTTGTTTCGCATATAAATCAAATAATTATCAAAAAGAAATATTTATACATGGCGTCCCCCCAAAAAATTACAGGGTTTTTGTTAGCGAAAAAATAAACTACGCATCGCCGAACGCTCATCCTGCGCCCAAATGTCGCGCTGGTGGTTCGAACCAGATGCCTAAGTTGCAAAATTAAATGTTATCTCATTCGAAAGTTACAAGTATGGTTGTTCGAATATCCGAATGACCGAAAAGTAGTTTAGAATAATACGCTATTTGATGTTCGCTTCAAGAAAAAATGCGATATTCGTACTTTTCGAATAGCGTATTATTTGAAACTGATATTCGAATATTCACACAACCCTCTTATAATTTTCGATTGAGATAAGGGTTAATTTCGAAACTTTGGCATCTGGTTTGGTCCGCAAGCGCTGCATTTGGGTGGAGAATGAGCTTTCAGCGATTCGTAGTTTACTTTTGCAATAAAACAAAACAAGTTTTTTTTTTTGTTTTGTGTGTGTGTGTGTGGGGGGGGGCATGCGTTATATGGCTGAGCACGAGCAAAAATATTCTGAGCAAATTGGAGCGTAGAGCTTGTTTTACCCCTTCCACTTCAATCTTTCGTCAGTTACGTAATGTGATCTTGCAACAAAATCAGAACGCAAAACTACAACGAAAATTAGATAGCAACATCCTGTTTAAATCACGTCACAATGCATAAAAAACAGATAAAGCTTTTTAAATAAGTAAACCATTCAAGCTCGTTTTCTTCTAATATGGTGGGAATCACGTAAAAAATTTTGATTAAACTGTACTTTAAATTTCCACTAATTATTTCTTCCGCAATGATATCACTGATCGGACGAATCGATCAATCAGTCTGCCATATTTAAAAATACATCTAGGGGGTAGGAATCACTGGTTTCTAGCAGGAGGAATTTAAATCAGATTAATTACATATAAATAAAATAAATCTGGTTTATAATGTTTTTCTAGATACCGAAGCCGTACTGCTGAATTTCCTGCGTAACTTAAAGGGATACTTCACCGAAATTTGAAATATTCCCGTCGTGTTCAAAAATAGGTTGAATATGATCCACAATATCCGTAAATGACAATCGCACGTTTGTATTTTGAGCCTGGTGGCTGTGTTTTTCGTTATAAATGGCCCACTCTGGCAAGCGCTCGGAGAAGGCCCAGCGGAGACCACGTGATATCCAACGCAATCGTGACGTAGGTCGTCTCGGGACGAGCAAAACTACGGCGAGGCTGACGTCGAGAGAATGGCCTAGTCGTTCCAGCCACCGAAGCGGCTGCTTTTGTACGAATTTTGAGTGACGGAATAATCTTCTATAATCTTGTAGGGGGACAATAGCGGCTTCTGCGACACACAAAAGGCATTCTCGGGAACAGGGGAGTTCCTCCTTCCCGTCTTCTCTCGTCGTGGCCGGAGGCGAGACACTCACCGTCACTAGCTGTCAAGGTTCCTAGACGGGCATTACAAGCGAGGCGTTAGCGACATCCGCCAGGTGCCCTTTGCTAATCGTTTAATTCGTTTTAAAATTCCTTTTCGAGACTTTTTTAACAAGATATTGGTATGTTCGATGTTATACTGCTTCTTTGAACACATATAGACCAAAAAATGAGCGCCGAAATTTCGTTGTAGTATCCCTATAAAGGAGGCCATCGAGGGGCGCAAATTGGCCACAACTGTTACGTCAGCGCTCGGCTGGAATTTGTGTTCTCCTCTGATTGGACACGAGCCTCAGCCGACCGCTGACGCATGACTCGCGTCCAATCAGTCACCTGCGCTGGTCTGTTCCACCGAAGATTCAGCACTGCTGCTTTGTTACCTAGAAGGTGTTGACTATATAAGTCGACTGTATACAGATCGACCCTAATGATAAGCGAACAAACTTGATCAGGACCGTGTTAATGAATGTACGCCAAATGCTGCCATGGTTTCAATCTGCGTAATCGTTATTGAGTAAATTATGAAGCAAAAAATATATTAAAACTTCGAAAAGTATCAACTGGAGTGTGTAGCTCAATGCATGACAAAAATAAGTGTCGATAAAAAAAAAAAAAAATGGTGACAACTAAGATATTTGCGAAAATCGCTTTCTGCGCGCTGCCATCTTTGTCTGCTGGGCTTTAGAATGCCTTCTGAGCATGCGCTGTCGCTCTGCTGTGCGGTATATCAGACGCTGCGCATGCGTCCACAGCTCAGTGACTCAGCATTTTTTGCCCGGGTTGATAAGCGATGCAAATGTCTATAGTTTTGGGTATTAATCGATGGTTATCTGTTGGATCCCAAAAGATGAATCCGCAGAAAACGGTGCCTGTTCTCAACGATAACGGATTAATCCTTGCCGAAAAGTTCGTATTTTCACTTTCAGTTCGACGGAACGGCAGTGTGACGTGCTAATTTAGGTCGCTGTCTCATGAGCTCACAACCTGCCGTCGGCGCATTCATTAAAAGAACACTGAAATGAGAAATAAAATTGCAAATCTTTGGTGAAACATAAATAAAAAAAAAATTTCAACGGAACAATAAAATGGGCCGAAATCGTTGCTGCCGCCATGCTTATTCTCGAAGAAATGCGTCAGCATTTCGCGAGCGGTTCTATATAAGAAAGCATGGTCATGCCGCCCTTAGCGTTTTTCCGCAAGGTGAACATTCCCGAAATTCCTCTTCTCCTTTGGTGCTAGCAAATCAGATCACTTAGCGTATGCATGAAAGCGGAAAACGACAGAGCCATGTCGTTGTTGTGCATAGAGGAGCACCGTGCGCTTACGGCTCGTTCACATGGTAAGACGACTGGGCGTCGAGAACGGCGTGACAGGCCGAAGAACGGAGCCGCGGCCTCGTGTGCGCACACAGATCTCCGAAGCCGGCGGGGGGAGCTGCCGAGGGCGTCGAAAGCGCTACGCACACCAGCCGCGTGACGTAACACAACCGAGATGCAGTGGGCGACAGCGGAGCTAGGGCGTACTTGGGATAGAGCACTTGGGCAGCGGACTAGCGTTAATGAGACCACATAGGTATGCCCGGAAGGCGTTTTGAGATTCCGTGATGATGGAACGGGGGTGCTGGGTAAAGGCCAGAGCAATAGCCACCTGCTACCCTATCGTGACTTCGTCTCCTATAGTTGTGTGTAGAGCTGTAACTTGTGGGGTACGTTCGTCGCTCCCTTCGCTGCGGCGACTGACGAATTTTAGAGGGCATTCCTGGATGTCCCTTTCGGATACTCGTGCGACGCGTGCTTTCTGAAAGGCCTGACCCGCGAGCAATCCAAGCAATTGTTTCCCTCTTTGTCCTAGAGTTCTCCGGCCAAGGCGTGTGTAGTTTCAAAGTCTGTGCGACATGCAAGTCTGCCTCACAATGGGGCAAAATGCGGAACCTGTCTACTAAATGCCAATCACCTAAAGCGCATCTTTCAACAATGCAACAGCAGCCGGTGATAGTCGCAGCACAGTTAGTGCGGTCGTTTTCGATGTATCTATATACTATGTACGCCTTGTTCTTTGTTACCCTCACAAAAATTTGTAATTAAATTCTTTTGAATTTCTGTTGAAAATTTTCTGGAATCGTATTGAATTTCTTTTTAAACTTTTTTTATGTTTTTTAGACTTCATTTTGACAACTTATTTAACTCCTAGTTAAAATTGGTCACTTAAGTTTTTTAGAATTCCTTCTTACATACATTTTTTAGAATTCCTTCTTACATAAATTTTGTTGACTTCCTTTTGACAGAACCGCAGCCTAACGTTTAAAAAAAAGACTTAATTTTTTTAATATATATTTTAAGTTTGGTTAGGAAATAGTATTCCTTTGGCACATACACATCCCACATATAAGCATTGGAAACAAACACAAACATCATGAAGCGCTCAACACCAGGATCACAGTATCGTTAACTGCTTCAGAGCCTTATATAGCCTACATATTGAAGGTAATCATTTGGCCGGTGACCACCTCAGCACTTACTAAGGTTCCAAGTGTCCCGATCTCCTTCTCGAAAGTCTGTCAAAGGGAAAACGGTGTTTCGACGTTCGTGGACTCTTATCTCTTACTAAAAAGCATTGGTACAACTAATAATAATTCCGCGTAGTCGCTAAAACAACATCCACAGAAACGGCTCCTAGAACAACTGTTATCGCTTCTCTGCATAGCATCAGTCAGGACGAAGCCAGTCAAGACGGTTGCTCCACTTTAAAATAGTTATTTTGCTTTATTTTACTAGTTGACTAGTTGAATAGGGTCAATAAAGTCACGATAGTCACAAAGTGAGAACGGCAGGGCGTGTTTTTCGAACGCCAGGCCTCCAGCATGCGCCCCATGCCTTCCGTCGTGCATTGACTGCGCGCTCGAGCTCGAGGGGCGCGAGACGTTGAAGCGTTGTCAAGGATAGAAGGCTCGCGCTGGAGGCAGGAGAGCTGAAGCTCCTCCCTGCGGTTCTCAACTTGTCAGAGACTATTGAGAAACTTAGTGACTTTTGACATTTAGTCTATATGTACCATGTTCAATAAAAAGTCAACAGAAAGTCTGTAGCGTTTCTATTGACACAAGGTACAGAAAGTCAACTGAATATTTTCAACACGAATGAAACAGAACGTCTGCAGTGTTTCTGATGACACTTTCAACAGGAAGTCATCAGAAAAAGATCAACGTAGAGTTAATAGAAAGTCAACAGTTACTCTTTTGACTCAGGCAGACGAAAATCATCAAAAAAGTTTCAACACAAAATCAACAAACTTTCTGTTGACCGTGTCAACAGAAAGTCAAAGTCAAAAGAATGTAATCAGAGTGAATATAAAATAAAATTATAAAATAATATGAAGAAATAATGTCAATAAGTTTTCCTTTTAGAAAATATCCTACAAAAAACGTCGTTAGAACTTCTTTTTAATTTTTTTATAAATAAGTCTACAAAACAAAATCTATTGTTTTTCCTTTTTAATTTTTTTTAGAAAATAACCTACAGAAATACGTCATTACAACTTCTTTTTAATTTTTTTATAAATAAGTCTACAAAAAAAAATTCAGTATTTTTTCCTTTTGAAAGTTTTTTGACAATAATCAAAACACAGTGCGTTTAAAAAGGAATTCAGTAGGATCCCGGAAAGTCAATAAGAAGTCTAAAAAAATTAAAAAGAATGTTGAGACCTGTTTTTGTAAGGGATACCTTGTCCTAGTCCCTGTTGTTTTCGGCGCTTTATACTTTTTAAACTATGAGCCAACTAGCCACGGGAAAGAGTTGGTAGTCCAGCGGTTGAATGCGTCTCTCTCGTCCTCCTTACTTTTGTATGCTTGGTTTGTTCAGCTGGTGTCTCCTAAATATGAGCCAACTAGCCCTGGTTAACTACTTTGCTATGTAATACACACGTTGTGCATATCCGCATTTAACTGCCTGTGCTTGGCATGTCTTTTTATATCGTAGCCGGGCTATAGGCATGTACCTGGTGAATAAATATGCCCCGGACAGCTCGCTCTACCCTCAAGACGTCGAGAAAAGAGCCATTGTGGATCGCCTAATATTTTTCGATTTTGCGAGTGTGTATGCCTCCGGAGAGAAGATGTTTGTAAGTACAGCTGAGCCCCTTACGCCCAAACCTTGTTGATTCGAATGCTCGAACGAACTTTCATCAATGAAAGGATATACATGTGGTGTATACTATACGCTGGTCTTACTTGTTTGTATGACATCGTGATAAAAGTTATCTCTTTTAAAGTGCTAACAGCTCATTAAATTTAACGTGTATTGTGACCTTTTTAGTCTACTTGCGTTGCCCTAAGAGTGGTCAATTTTGAGTGCATGAGTTACTGTAGGTAAATATTACAACGCCTTATGGTTTTAAATACGCAAGGCACAATTTGATGTTTTATATTACGCTGCAGGGTGTTTAGTGCTATTTCTGGTTTCTGTAGCAACTCTGTAGTGTCAAGCGGATTGACTACATTTAGTATCTAGTGTGAAAAAGTAGATCGCTCCCCTAAAGCAGCAGTAAATGTCTCCTTTCATTTTTGTTTTCAGTTATTAAAAAGGAAGAAAGACTCGTGTATTGCAAACATTGTCATCCGACGGCTGTTTTTTTTAGTCACATGTACACTGGGTAAAAAGAACGAGAGTTATTAAACATATTTTAGTATACACAACATGTATATACATACTGTTACTAGGTCGTCCCATAATCACCTCACAGATTTAAGTAATTATTATGACGTGGCACAAGCTTTTGGATGACCAGTTCAAAGGAGGTTACCGCCTTGGATTTTAGTCATTCATCACGCTCGAACAAGATCGTCGGTTGCCAACGCCGTTCTTCCCTGGCCGCCACCATGATGGATGTGTGTTCGTTCTCCCCGAAACATTGTGCAGCTTCCTCCATGTGCATCACTCGTCTGTGGCCACGGACGGTCTTGTTGGACGTCTGATCAAATGACTGCGACCCTAGACGGAAATCGCTTTGGAGGAGGACATCCAAAACCTTGTGCGAAGTCATGTTAAGTGCTTAAATCTGCGCGGTTTATTACGTGGTGAGATAGCTACAGTATGTATGTAACTTTTGCACACCTGAAAACAGTTCATCACTTGTGTTTCTTTTTTACTTGACTCAATTCACCTGAGTTTGAAAATAAAACAACCCCGGTACATTCGTATTTCATTTTAAAAATGCACTAATCGAAATATTTTTTTTTTATCCATGGTACAATATGAACGTGTACTCCTGCGAATATATGGACTAATCGCGGCCGGAGCAGTATCTTCATTTAGAAACAGGCAACATTCGCATTGAGCTTTATTGTTTATTTAAATACTTTATTCAAAATTGAAGGACAAACACCATTTTTCGGAACGCGTGCCGCGAGGCCGGAATATTAGATGATTTTCGATCGAATAAAATAGATTGGAGGGTGACACCATTAGGAAACAAAGTACGTGCAATCTCTCACAAAAAGATGGTTGGCGAACCTTTTGTGTATTACATGCATGCCCACTTATTTCGTGTGTTGTTGAATATTTCAAGCCGCCTCGATGGCGTCGAAGCGAAGCGCGAGGCTACAGTCCCCTGGTGGCGGGGTCCAACCCCGGCAAGAAATGCCCGCAATCGGATGGATGCTTTTTGCGGAGAAGACTCCGTGTAACCGATGCGCGTCAAGAGATTCCCAGATGGTCGAAATCAATCCTCAGTTTTTTGCTGAGGTGTTAGAAGCCCTTCATTGGTTTTTAACGTACATATAACCCCCAAATTCGATTTGTTTTATATTTTCATACAAGATAAACATTGATACAGATAGCCTCCTTGGTTGAACGCGTTGATATCCAGAAAGACTAGCATCCAGAAAGCGTTTCATATGAACGCGCTTTTTTTCACAGGGTTGTAGATGGTTGGATTGATGATAACCTACTTCTGAATTGGTTCATTTTTATGTTCCCTGTCCTGTTACCAGAAATTGTACTGTATTTTACGTTCAGTTCATGTCTAAACCGCCACCACTGTTTCGTATGCAAATTTCATTTAATAGATTCGTATCCTCCAGCTTGGACATTTCCCTGGATCCCTCAGTTTTTCGCCGGGACTTGGAGAGTGTATGTTGAAAGTTGAAACTGTACTGCATTTGGTGTGACGTGTGCCCACTATTTGTGGTCCTGTTAATTTGTACATTTGATGTGGTACGTATGTTGTGTTTCTTCTTTTTATCTTCTTGTGTGCGCCAATGCGAAGACTAGCGTGGTATATTATTATTATTATATTGTTTTAATATTCGCAATACCATTTAGGTGATCAGATGCGATAAGGTATCAATCAATCAATCAATGTTTTATTGTGCCTCCAAACAGCAGGCAGTAAACACTTTTTTGAACTTTTTTCAAACTTATAGTTCAGAATTTTACGTCAGAGTTATCAAACTTGTCAGATATAAGCTGCGTTCTTGTCATTATAGTTACGGACATACGTAACTAATGACAAGAATGCATCTGAACAACATTCTGATCACAGACATATGTTATCAAGGTGCTATGTCTGAAAAAAAAAACAAAAAAACAGACAAACGCGGAGAAACGCGAGCCTGTTCATATTTAGGAAGAATACACTGAAAAGCTTCTAACTCCGAATTAACTGGGGAACATGCAAAGTTGAACCGCAATTCTAAACAATCTGCAGAAGGCCTACACTGAACTTCGCTACCCATCTAAAGAAGAAAAAGATGATGTGTTAGAGGCCATGAGAACGGTGGTTGAGATGCTGAGGGGAAAGAGATTTCTTGCCGGAGATTCAAGGGGTGTCCAAACAGGACACTACAAAACGCACGACTCCGACAAATCGTGAAAATTGAAGCGGACGCCTCACGCTTCAATTTTCACGATTTGTCGGAGTCGTGCCTTTTGTAGTGTCCTGTTTGGACACCCCTTTACTCACCTTGGCGGACCTTGGGTTGTGCACAAGTCTGGCAACGTTTTTCAGGGTACGTTCGGCGCCTCTGCCATTTGTTTCACATCATTTTTGATTACCAACATTGTAAAAGTTGGGATCAGAGAAAGGGTCGTTATAACAAACGCGATGTATACGGTCATCGATTGAGAAAAGACACTCTAAAAATATACTCAAACGTTATTATCCAATGAACCTAATGCACGCAACTACTATGAAATGGCTAAATCAGAAACATGAATTATCGTTTCTTGTAGCATTTTTAGCCAGTAGACTGATGTTAATGATCACTGGAATCTTGTTTCTGTGCAGTTTTCTTCAATTTGGTTAAAGCTTAGATGCTTAGAAATAGCCTCTACGATCAAGTTCGCCTTGGCCACATGCCTTAATGGTTTAGATGTGCTGCCCTCTCTTGTTCAAGCCTGAACGCCTTTTCTTTTTTTAGTATTTTAAGCAGTTAAAATGCAAAGGTCAACTAAAAATAACAGTAGAGCGAATTAGTCGCTTGCTTATGTAGTTTCATATCTATCCAAAGCTATGTTAATTCACAACCCTCTGAATGTCATTATCATATAAAACAATGGCATTGGTAATATTTTGGTATATACGTTTTAGATATAGAAGCTCCAGCATGAGTACTTGTTCATAAAGTCATTGGTCACTACGATATTTCGACGTGTTGTTTTGACAATGATGTACACAAGAAACTGGCCAAACATAATTCCCACTAGTTCCTGGTTCCTTGAGTTACATAAACTCTGATATTGTTCAGAAACGTTTACACAAGCCACGAAGGCACGATACATTTCGCGCGCTCTACATTGTTTTGAAAAAAAGAAAAAAAAAACGCTTGTCACAGCTGCTAATTTCAGCGCTCAAACGCGACGATAATTCTCACAAAACACAGGGTATTGTGAATTCCACGACGCTTAATAAAAATATAAATATTGAGAAATGCTATTGATCAAGCGCGCAAGACTGACAATTTCTCTACATTTTATGGCCATAATTTGCATGACGCAAACTATACTTTTCACTTTTAAGAAACGTTTTTTTTTTTTGTTGTTTCAAAATTGTGAACATACAAAAAATAGATTTTAGGTATTCAGCTTGATACATTGTAAAAATGCCTCAAGAATCTTCGGAATATTCATTTGACTATTATATGCCTGAACTGCATTTCAAAAGAATTCTGTAGATGACTAAAGACAAAAACAAAAATCACATTCTTTTTGGTTACTGCCAAAAAAAGATTAATGCGCAGACATTTTGGATCCTTTGAACCTCTTCAGACGTCCGTCAAGCTCGGCGCCTTGTGGGTCTGCCTCAGCGTGGCGCCATTTTCGCGTCAATTCTTTCTCAGGAAAATGTGTCTATATTTACACAAAATCAAGTTCTCCCGCTAAATTGCATTGTTACCGCTGACCAAACAACAATTCACGTTTTACCTCTATATTTAGCAGAAAAACGCTTTGCACCAAATTTAGCGGGAAACTTGAAGGTTGGACCGTTATTGATGATACACCAACTTAGGTTTTCCTGCTAAATTTATGTATCGAGCCGCGACGGACGATTTCAAACAATCTCACAGTCTGGTGGCCCTCGAAGCAGTATCGCTTGTAACAATTGCCCCGGCAAACTCGTGCGCATTGTATTAAGTTTTTATGGCAGTTAGAGATTAAAATTACAACCAGCGATCCGGGAACCAAGAGTGCCACGTACCCGTGTCTTGCTCAGTACTTTAGTTCCGGTCAGTGTGGTGAAAGCTCTTATACATATGCTGTTTTTGTGATATTTTTTAAAGCAAATGGCGTTATATGTGTAAGCATCAATAGTCAACCCTGTCTTAGTTTTTTTTTTACGATCAAATCGGTGTTTTTTTTTTTTTGAAGAGTCTTAATTAATGGCTCAGTTTCATTACTTCCAGAAATTCGCACAAAAATTCAAGATATTATTACTTTTCTCTGGTTTTCATTGCAGCAAGACATTTCATCAGGCTTCAAGGACTTGGAACAACTCCGAGAATATTACGAGCGAGTAAACGCTGGTATGCCCGAGATCCAGGATATTCTTCCGAAAACGATGGATGAACTCTGCGATGTTATCTGTCGGTGCAAGCGTATAATTGAGATTGCCTCTTAAAAAACTGAACAGCCCCGAACTGAGGTTGCTGATAACGACAAATAAAGGTTTCTCAACGTTAAATGATTCCGCCCAGATAATTATGCGAGCGGAATAAGGCTAATTGTTTCTCAGTATTTATGGGTATTTAGAAAGGCGAGTTTTTCTTGGTATATGCTCAAGACCGTATAGTTGCTGAAGATATGACTCTAATTGTGAAAAGCTTTGCATCATGAAGCGAAAGGGTCAAGAGTTCGTGGCTTTCCGGGAATCGTCAGCAGAAGTGAAATGAATAAGTAAATAAGATAAAAATAAAAAAAAAAGTTTCAGAATAATCGCGTGTGGTAGTCACGTTTCTATTATGATTGAAAAATAAGATCGGTTTAAAACTCTCATTTATATTTTTATCGAGAGCGGTACTGTATTCTGCGAGCTGAGCCAAGGAGTTGCCTCGTTTCCTCAACTATATACTGTATTTGTTTTCACCTCAGAAAACAAGCAAGTTTTCGCGCAATTTTTGCATACGCCGCGCGAAGCAGTTCTTACAATATTTTGTTGTCGGACGAATTAAGAAGCGGTGCTTGTGGTCTTTGAAACGTGTATACGTCTTGATAAGATAACATACAGAAAACCGCATTTTTCGGGTCGTGTAAATAATCTATGCATCGCAAAGGTACATTTCAAAAAGATTATGTTCATTATGAAAAAAACCACGGTGGTCGCGAGCCGTGGCAATAAGGAGGTAGCGCCATCTGTCAATACGAACGCCAAACACACCCCGCTACTGTACTTGGTCGTCTCCGTCGCCGTTCGCTTTTTTATAATGAACTTAATCTTTTTGAAATGTACCTTTAATTAAAATGCGTGTCGTCTGCTTTCTTTCGCTGGTCGGCTGCACCTTCGGACGCTGCTCCCGACGCCATCTATCAATACGAACGCCAAACTCGCCCCGCAACTCGACTCGGTCGTCTGCGACGCCGTCCGCCGTTGACGCTGGCAAGTTTCTTGGCCCTATTTGTTTTACATAAAAAGAGCTACGCTTTGTAATTTTACAAGAAAAAAACGACCTGTGAAGTACACCATTGACGAAAAGTTTAGATTGCTCCGTGCAGGCGTCGATTTTTACGGTCCATTCTAGATCGAGCCTGGTGAATTCGGTCACCCTACATGTACACCGTTAGCAGCGCTAAGCGTGCATAGTCACGGCGGCGCGCGGCGCTTGTCGCCTATATGCGTTTTCTGTCCGCCGGCTAAACCAAAGAGGCGCACAGTGAATGCCCCCATAATCCTGCACTTATCTTTTTTTTTTTTTTTTGTGCGTGATTGTTATAGCCGGTAATCTAGCAACCGCTCAAAGACGACGATCGCCGTTATTATGCATTTTTGGCGCTGCTTGCTAGGCTCCACCGGATAGTATACAGCAACTCATGTTTACAAACAAACCAGAGCGCCCCTAGCGGACGCCACCGGCGCCACGCATGCGCGATGGAGTGTGGGCAAGAAGTTCGCCGTCGCCCATAAACAAACCAATGAAATACGATGTCGGCGTCGATGTGAGTCCCCTTGTCGCGTTCGAATTGTTGATTCTGGGTCATTCCATGTCAAACGTTCCAGACGTTGCGCTCGACCACCTTTGATTTCTAAAAAAAAACAATTCATGGCCTTTTGCCACATTGTCCATAGTCATACCCTAAAATATTTTTGACGAGAAATATTTTTTGATGGCGTGAGCGCGGTTTTAACTTTTAAAAATAGCGTGAAACTATGTATTACTCCATAATGTATGAAAAATCAGTTTTTTTTATAAAACACCCAACAATATTTCTTTTTCTTAAATCTGCACGGCTTTCGACTTGCAATGTGGTTGGGCTTGTGCAGTTTTGTTTAATTTAAATATTTTTTAAAAACACATTTTCTTCAAAATTTTAGCATTTTTTGTTATTTTATTAAAATATCTAATTGCTCCCGGGAGCCGGAGCAATATAACTTTTTACCGGCTGCCCTGCAGGTATATAATCTATAAAAAATGTTTAAACCGCTCAATTAAATATCTCGCAGTAAAAAAAAATATACTGAAGTTGCCCAAAAGTGCGTTTTGACGCATAAGCAGCCGTTTATTTCACCTGAGGTGGTCCAAGTAAAAACACAAAATATGGTGTGTTGGAAAGAACAATCGATTGTCTTTCGATCTTGAAAGTTTAATCAAAGTAAGTTTCGTTTAAAGCGAGAAAACAATTTTTGAACTTGAACTCTCGCACCACAACCCGGCGTCGCTTCTTAACGCCTCTTCGCCGCACAACACGCCACCGGTGACAATAGCTGACACGATTAGGTTCAAAGAAAGGAGTTTTCTGTCGCTTCCCCTTGTCCGTCTTTTCAGCTGCAAGGAAAGAAACGGCGGGCATCGTGTTGATAATCGGAGGTGCTGCCAGTGCGTAGCCATAGCAGGCCCGTTGTGCCCTTTTTATCCGAGGGCGGCTCCTCACAATCTGAAAACGGGCGGCATCAGCTGACGTGGACTTCTCCTAAAAAGAAAACGCGACAATAACGCCGCGAAATCTAGCCGTCACGCATACTGCGGTTAAAAGCGGAACTATTCAGCGACGCAAGAATTTGCCGTTTTAAAGCTGATTTAAACAGAAACGAGGCGTGAGCCTCCAACGGCGCGCGTTCGTTAACACCAGATCGCCTCGTCGTTTGAGATTGCCCGTTCACTGGGCTTTTGTGTTGCTGTTTAAATAGTGTCCTGACGTTGACAATATAGAGTGATTGTGATGTGTACGTAAGAAACAGCAAACTTATTAGTGGATGCTCTGAGCCGGCAGCGCTAAGCGTCTGCTGATATCAAGACAGTGGAAGACCACAGGAGGACACCGCCGCGCAAAAGAGTCAAAATAGGAAAATCCATAAAGCAAAGTGGAAAAAAGCTTCTTCCAACAAGGTATAGCCGACAACTTGAAGTCCTGCTGTCTACCTGCGTGCGCAAACCGGGACACTGTCGCACGCTTTGCCAGGCTCGACGGTGGCGTGCTAGCTGTGCAGAGAAGATGCGCAAAGAAACGACGCCAGGTTGCGGCGTGAGAGCTCAACTTCAAAATGTTTTTTTTTTCCCTCTTTAGACGAAAATTATTTACAGAAGAGTTTATTGCCTTTTGTTCTTGAAAGTTATTTAAACTTTCAAGAACAAAAGGCAATAAACTCTTCTGTAAAAGTCACCATGTTTCGTATTTTCCTTTGGGCCACCTCAAGGCAGAATCGACGGCTCTTGAAACGGCAAAACGCAATTTTGCACAAATTTAGTTGTTTTTCTGCATGATAATTATTTGTACGGCCTGAAACTTTTTTTTCGTTTGTGCAATATACCTACAGGGCTGTCAATAAGAATTTTTCAGTCACCTGCAGCAACGAGATAGTTTGTAGCAAAACTATCAAAAATGCTAAAATTCTTACATATTCCTTATTCTTTTTTTTAATGGCTTCAAGCCAATATTCATGATGCTTATTACATAGCAATCCAAATACCGTGTGGTTTTTAGGTAAAAATATTCCACCTTTCCATAAATATATCTTACCTCTCATGAGGAAGTAAGATATATTCATGGAGAAGTGCACGTCGCCTCGCGCATTGAGAAGTCCACGTCAGCTGATGCCGCCCGTCGATTAGGCATCGCGTTTCGGAGTTTGAGGGGCCGCCCTCGGATACAAAGGGCACAACGGGCCTGTTATGGCTACGCACTGGCGGCACCTCCGATTATCAACACGATGCCCGCCGTTTCTTTCCTTGCAGCTGAAAAGACGGACAAGGGGAAGCGACAGAAAACTCCGTTCTTTCTTTGGACCTAATCGTGTCAGCTATCGTCGCCGGTGGCGTACTGTGCGGCGAAGAGGCGTTAAGAAGCGACGCCGGGTTGTGGTGCGAGAGTTCAAACTCAAAGATTGTTTTCACACTTTAAACGAAAATTAATTTGATAAAACTTTCAGAATCAAACGACAATCAATTGTTCTTCCAAACCCATCATATTTTGTATTTTTACTTGGACCACCTCAGGGTGAAATAAACGGCTGTTTATGCGTCAAAACGCACTTTTTGGAAACTTCAAGATTTTTTTTTACTGCGAGATATTTAATTGAGCGGTTTAAACATTTTTTATAGATTATATACCTGCAGGGCAGCCGGTAAAAAGTTATATTGCTCCGGCTCCCCGGAGCAATTAGATATTTTCAATAAAATAACAAAAAATGCAAAAATTTGGAAAAAAATGTGTTTTTAAAAAATATTTAAATTAAACAAAACTGCACAAGCTCAACCAAATTGCAAGTCAAAAGCCGTGAAGATTTAAAAAAAAATATATTGTTGGGTGTTTCATAATAAAGCTGATTTTTCATAAAGAGTGATACCTTGTACACGCTATTTTTAAAATTTTTTTTCGTCAAAATATTTTAGGGCATAGCTACGGACAATGCGGCAGAAAGCCATGAATTTTTTTTTTTTTTTTTTGGAAATTGGAGGTGTTTGAGCGCGACGTCTAGGACGTTTGACATGGAATGACCGTTCTACGTCTTTCTGGCGATGTCTGACTACTTGAGCGGCCTTAGCAAAATTACCGAGGCTCGTTACACCGCAAAACTTTGCGTGAATAATGTGACATTATTCCGCGTGGCCGCCGCAGAATGGACGCTAAAGCCTGATTCGCATGACGAGATTTTGCTCGCAATTTTCAGTCGCGACGTCACTCGGGCTGCGAAAGCGTGAACCGTAGCTGAGATGGTCGACGTCGATACTGAAAATCGCAAGCAGAATCGTACCAAGTAAATCAGGCATAACAAGTCGGTGATGGTCACTGGTAACAATGATCAACATCTCCTTGTATCTACTGTTTACATCGAGTCTGCTTACCAACCTTCAAACTTAAAGGGGACCTCCGCCGATTTTTCGAGCTACCCAATCCAAAGGCATAATCCGAATGCGTATGGCTTCCTGATTCCGAAATGCTATCTCGTTCTCCCAGATTCATTCTAGTTAATTAAAAAAGTGATATTTTGTTTGCTGCCGAAACCGAAACATCGTTCTCCCTAGTTCTTCCCCAGTTTTCCCCGCTACCCAAGCGTGACGTCACGGGTGGGCAGCGAGGCGTGCGGCTGGCAATCGGGTACGCTCGCGCCCGCCTTTCTCGCGTCTAACAGCGAGAAAACCTGGGCGTTCGTGCTATTTGAAGTTGATAATTATCTATATTTGCACAAAGTATGACATTGGCCTACGTGCTAAACTATAAGAAAGTAAAAAGAAAAAAACGGGAGCAATTGGAATTTTGATCAAACCGTTTTTGCAACTCGGTACGCTCATGCTGCGGCTCGCTAGTTTCGTGATATCGCTAGTTAATCCTTTCTCTTTTTATTAGAAGATGGCTGGCGAAGAAAGGTCAAAGAGTCACGCAATACATTTTTTTAACAAATTGCCAAAGCACCACGGAAAATGCTCGGAATATGGATACAGATGTCCCACACGCTCGTATAACCTGAAGGAACGTTCCATTTGTTTTAGATTTTCTTTGGCAAAGTTACTGTTGCAGGTGCCAGCACGTGTAGCTACTCTTGTGGCAAGAATATGCTCCTTGGTGCTTAAGTAATTTAGCAAAAGATCTATTGACCATTCTGAAAAGCGCTTCTGGTCGATGCCATTTTTAGCGTTCGTGCGTGTGGCGCGTACATTGCACGCCTTCCTAAGCGACGAACATGTGCGTGCTGGGCTGTGACCTAACACATGTAGACTGTGATTCCTGTAAACAATAAAATGTATAGAATGGAATGAACTGCATTCGTGTAGATCAGATGGCAGGTTACTGGTCATGAAGATCGTGTTAAAATTACAATTAAAATAACTCTGCAACCACCAAGCCAAACATCAAGGTGCAACGGAATGCGTATAAAATACACAAATATACTGTTCATCTTTAAGTAAAGAATATTTGCTTGAAGATACAATAATGCGTAAGGTACAGAAAGACATCTTAAAACTTTTAATTTAAGATAAGTTAACAAAAGTTACTAAAACAAATGTGTGCCAGTATCTTTTTTTTTTTTACTTTTGGAGTAGAATGCGACGTGTTCAAACACCCGTCCACGAGAGCACATGGGAAGGGGGTAATTCTATATAAGATTTTTTTAAAATTAAGTTTTGGTTTAGCACAGTTTTCATCAGCTGTAAATTTGCATGCCTCCCCTGAACGACATTAATATTTTTATGGTCTAAAAAAAGAAAAAAACTTTTCAGCCTTATATAAAATTTATCCGCAATAGAATAAATTAAAAACGTTTTCATCACTTCTTCTGCTGAGATTATTGCACGCCAACCATTCGACAAACCAGGCAAAGGCTCTATCGTATATTAATGAAGCTCAGCACCTGCTCCATAACCTCTGTAATAGCAGACAGGAATAGTAATATGTCGAAAGTCATGTCTAAATTCAGACTTGAACTGAAGTTTCACTTCTCGTCTTCAACATATCGGCCGCATGAGTGGAATTCCGAGAGTAGCCAGAGCTAGATTCGACGTCCGAAACAGAAATAGTGTTTATAAATAAAAAAAAAAAAATCACCTAGCCAATTGTGAATAACAAATGTGACTGTGCAAAATGTCGACTATAGTGCTAGATTCTGTATTATTTTTCCTCGATATTATTAGCGCTCTTCTTTGGACGGATGTAGTAGTGGTCACAGCCGGCTTGAGTTTGCGCTTGCCGCTCTTGAAGCTGTTCCAGTTGCCGAAGAATACTCAACTCACAGCACGCGGCTATAGAGTATTCCGAGCAAAAGTGAAAATGTTTCACGTGACACTAATCCCCTCGGCACACAGCTCGCGCAAAAGTACCTTGACGTGGCTGGCCTCCATTGCTGCCGGGGAACTCTTTTTTTTTTTCCTTCCACGAAAACAAGGGTAAAAAAGAAGCTTTTTCCCGGCACTGTTCCTACAATCTATCGCGGAGCACAGAATGCTACCCATTGCAAAGGAACTTTCAACCTTCAAGCTGCGAAAAAATAATCTCGATCGCTGGCGCCCGGAAAGCGACTTCGCGGCTGCCAGAGTCGCTCGTCCTCCTGCCCACCCGTGACGTACGCGGGTGGGGAAAAGTAGGGATTTTTCATTGTTGCCAGTAGAGAGTCGCCTTCTGGAACCTTCCCGGCCAGCGCTACTTGAAAATGCAATAACTTCACGGACAATTTTTATTTTTGTAAAATATTTTGGTTATCAGTTGAGAAAGGGTTTTTGATGCGGTCTGCAAATTTCCAGCCAAATCGAAGTCTACCAAAAAATCGGCGGAGTTCCCCTTTAAGTCTTTTGAGGCCTGCACTTACTTCTTATCGTAAGTACACCGGGCCAACATTTGGTCTACGGGCCGGTATCGTCTAAAAGAGCAGACGACAAGCTGAAACGTTTGAAAGAGCAGACGACAGTTCGAAAAATCAGGCGGCCGTTTGAACTTAAAGACGCAATCAACGTAGTCCGCAGATGGTCCGTACAACTTGACGGTTTTCCGGTGTTGATGTTGGAACATAAAAAATAAATCTGATCACCACAAGTATCTGTGAATTCAACCCAAAGTGCTTCCCGCCCAAGCAATCGTGGTCTGACGGCGTCTGGTTTTCCCTTTTCACGGCACATTTCCACGTTCTCGGACGAACCGAGCACATGAAAACTGACCTTCAAACCTTTCTCGACTCTTTTGGTACAACCCCAGTCGCGGCCTTTTGACGAGAAGGCAGGTTTTTCTCTTGTTCCTTTGAAAACAACGCAGAAATACACGTCTCACATGGGGATTTCCGCCCACAGCCCCAGACCGAAAGTGCGCCCGACGCGCCACCACCGCGCAGTGACGTAACAGAGATGAGTTCGTGTATAGACCAACTCAACTCACTGACGTCACAGTGGTGGCGCTGCTGTCGGTACTGCGCATGCGCAGACGCTTCACTCCTCCCAAATTTGGTTTCTGCGCACGCACAGTTCCCACATCTGGTGTCGGCAAAGTGGGCTTGTTTGTAAACAACGTGCTGGTGTATACACCTTTTCTATGTGGGCGCCGCCATCTTCAATTCTGGCACTTCCGGTATGCGTGAAAACGTCGCTTTCTTCTCCCCTCGACAGTAGAATGTGTTATCATTTTAATTGCAACCGCAGTCGTTCTTGTTATCACCCTTCTATACTTTTTTACTTGTTCGGGGTTGTAATCTCTTACTTTTTTTCCGGAACGCATACCGAATATGGGGACGACGTGGCTGGGTGCGAGGCTAAATGAAAAAAGGTGTATAGACCTTTTCTGTGTACTCTCGTCCCCAGCCGCCTAATAGGCGTATCCGGTCTGTGCGACGAAAAAATAATCCAACGTTTCAACCTGCAAATAGTAAAGAAATAAAGGGGAGGCAAAATGAGAAAGTGTGACGGTTACGCTTATATCCTAAATGCCCTCTATCGGCGTGGCAAAGGCAAAACAATGTTTTCGCCCATACTGGAAGTGACGACAATTCAAGATGGCGGCGCACTTGCAGAAAAGGTCTATACACCTTTTCCACAAGCGCGCAGCCATCTTGAATATCGTCACTTCTGGTATGCGGTAAAACATCTTTTTGATCTCTCCCCGCAGCTGGAAGGTGTTTACGAAAAATGCATGATTGTCACACATTCTTGATTTGCCTCACCTATATTTTCTAGCATATTCCAGGTTCAAACGTTTTATTATTTTTTCGCCCCGCATACCAGATATGGAACCCACGTGACTGAGAACGACAGGAAACAGAAAAGGTCTATAGCTTTGGCTGCGGTCGGACTCGGAGGGAAACGAAGTGTCGTCTTTAGATAATACGCGCATATAACATTTATACAGGGGCACATGTAAGATTTCATTTTGGACGCTGAGTTATTCCTCTTGCCCCATACAAAAAAAAAAAAAAAAACACGAGCAGAAAATAAAGAAGGAGAGTGATGGCGCGTTCACACTGGGAGCGGATCCGCAAACGCGAAGCGGATCCGCGCGTTCTCAACCGCAAAGCGGCTAGGATCGAGCGGTTTGAGCGCGTTTTTGCCAACCGCTTCGGGACCGATTTCCCCCAACCGCTTTCACGAACCGCAAAGCGGCAACCAATCACAACGCGACGCTGACGTGACGTCAGTGACTTTCAAAACAAGATGGCACCTGTCGCTGGTGAGGCGTCCAAGGCGCTGCACTCTAAGAAAAAAAGGGTGTAGTCGGGTGCATCGGGCGCACATGCACCCTTTTCCTGAAAGATGCACCCTGCGTTACCCAGCCAGTGTACTTGTACACCGACAATGAGCATCCTCCTCTCCCTTAAAAACCTCTAGGTGTATCAGTGCACCCCCACGCTAGCCACTCGCCCCGATCAGCTTGTGCTTGGATTCCCTCTTGGAGGTCACTTTTTGGGTTGGGCAGTTTCTTAGGAAGTATGGAGCTATCCTGTACTCTCGGTATTGACGGTAGAGTAGACGCTATGCTTGTTTTAGGCCAATCGGGTCTCCGGGTAGGATCACGTGACTACAGTCTCCAAGCTAGAGATAAGGCAGAGCACGGCACCTGCCTGAAGGCCAAGGCCACGGGTAGCATCCACTGCACTATTAACTTTTGGTCGAACTTTCAAGAGGATATAATTGACAAATCCTTTCGTTGTGTTCATTGTTGGGCTGCCCCTGAAGATAAGCCCTTGCGAGGGCGCCCCCCTTTTGGCCTTGAAGGAGCTGCTATTTTCTTTTTCTTTCTCTCCCTAAGCTGAAAGCATGGAAGAAGGTGCGCAGTTGCCGGACCAATGAACCGGCAGCTTTTTCATCCCTCGACTCCACTGTCTGGGCGCGGGTGACGGCGGGAGCGTGATCATGTGGTAAAGGTTTAACGGATGACGTAGTAGCTTTTCCCGACCTCGGAATGTCTGCTTCTCGGCCCAGTTTCTGGTGTGCTGTGCTGCGACCAGCGGGGCTACCGTAGATTTCGTCCGCGACAACGTATTCGAGTGTACCAAGATTTCCAGTGTTTGAAAATTCCTACGCGTATATCGGCAACAAGCGATTTCTTCAAAAAAGCCCAAGGAATTTATGTGATGCGTTTGTTCGGCAAATTACTGCTTCTGCCACATCGTGTTGAATCTTCACGGACCCATTTTTTTTTTGTGTTGTGCTGCAGTGCCCGTGTCGACATATATTTCGGATTACATATTTCCAGTCCGGTATTTTCATCGTAAGTGCTCTGCAACCTACTCCTTTGCACCAATTGACCGTTCCGTTCCGGATGCCCTCTAGAATTCGGCAGTGTCTATTTTCTAGCAGCCGGGAGAATAATTTCCCCGAAATTCTATCGGCAGTCGCCTGCCATTAGCTGACTACAATCATGTGACAACTGCAGGTAGAATACTGACTTTCTTAATCTCCTGGCGTTCTGTGAAAACACATTTTCGTTGATGCACGTTCTGTAGACTCGCTTCATCAACACTGACGTTTCATCGTCACTCGTTAGGCGTAATGCACGCTGTAGGGACATTTTGTCGCGCGTGTATCTCTGAGGCGCGTGCTCACCGACTCAGCACACCCGTTCACGCCGTTTCATGGCGACAGTCTGCGGCGGCTCATTACGAAAATGTTAACCAACCTGTCCCCCCCGTACTCGTCACTTCGCGGGTACAGCTGTCGATGAAACGTCGTTCGATGAATGAATGACGACTGCTGGTGGAATTTCGTGGAAATAATTCTGCCGGCTGCTTGAAGAATAGACACTTCCCAAGACTCACTTCCGTTTCTTGTTTGCTTACTAATCTTCTCAGTTGTGTAACAGCTTCTTCGTACCTCTTCGCATATCACGGATTGCTTGCAAGTTTGTACTTGTTTACGAAATGAGCTGTCTAATAAACTTCTATGAGATTTGAAAACAACCCCGTGTGTCCGTTTACCTGCCTTTTTGCTATCACCGGGGTTGCATACATATTTTAAGGGTTTCCTTGATGTCTGAAATAGGTTTATGAAGTTAGTTATGAAGCGGGTGCTTAAAGTGGTGTGACCATGCACCTTTGAATCGGGTGCATCTGTGTTCTCTTCGAATCCAGTGGGTGTAGAAAGAGGTGTAACAGTACACTACTGAATGGGGCGCTCCTGTGCTCCCTTTGAGAGCAGTAGGTGTAGAAAGGGGAGTAATGGTACACTATTGAGCGGGGTGCATCTGTGTTCCCTTTGAGTGAGGCGGGTTTATGAAGCGGTGCAATGGTACACCTTCGAACGGGGTGCATCTGTGTTCCCTTTCATTTCATTGGGTGTAGAAAGAGGTGTAGCCGTACACCATTGAATGGGGTGCACCTGTGTTCCCTTCGTGTGAGATTTCTGTAGAAAAAGGTGTACATGTGCACCACACCAATGGGTGTACACGTACTCCCATATTTGGGGTGTGCAAGTGTTCCCCCAAAGGGTGTAGTATATGTGACAAGCACTTACACCCCCTATGGGTGTACCCCATGACACCCTTTTTTTTTAGAGTGTGTAGTCCTAGCGTTGCAGCATACAAATCAACGGAGAAACGCGATGTTCACGTCCGTCACTTGAATCCACCGCGAAAAGAATTGACTCGTAATTTTAACGGGCTTCGCACCGGTGATTTGGTTCGGGTAAGCGTTTGTTTATTATTCCGGGCGCCACAGCCCGAAGCTTGCTGCCTTGCCAGTCTCTGCCCGTAGAACGTCGGAACCCGCCCCTGATCGACCGAAATGTCAGCTTTTGTACCGACTAACGCAGTCGCGTGAACTATTTGAAAGCTTTCGACACCGTGCATGACCACCACGAAGGCCGATAGAGACGTCGTGAGCCTGATTGCGTAGCCAACGCACTGCCGCGTTGCGGGCAGGGTACCTGCGCTGGCTCGACCTGTAAAGTTTGCTACTAACAAAACAAATAAAGGAAACCTACTCAAGGAATAAAGTGTACGTACCAGACGTTGCAGAGGTAATCCATATGGCGTTTATTTGAGCTTAATGTCAAACAAACAGTAGACTCGATCGACGTGCGAGTGACGAAAGGAGAGTCCGCCACCAACGAAGCCACGACCGGCTAGCACCGAACACATTCCCCCGCACCACGGTCCACCCCACGGCTCACAACTTCAAAAATGATAAGAGCGAACGAAGGGGGAAAAGTGGCCCTCTACCCCGAAAACAAGGTCAGCTATTCATGCGGGAAGGGTCCACTTCGAAGAAAAGGTCGGGGGCATCCTGTTCTGAGTCAGCAAGGCGCACCTAGCTGGGCTTTGCTTGTGGGCGAAGTCAAGGGAATCACAGGCGAGTTTGGCGGGTCCATGCTTCTTTTTTCGATGCCTGAACTCGTGATGCGTGCGAACATCCCCGAGAAAAATCTTCAGTGCCAAAATTAGGGGTGTCGCGAACTTTTGTCGAACCGGATTTTTAGGTCGAACTTTCGGGGTTCGACTGGGTCGAACCGGTTCGACGAACCTTCGAACTTTTCACCAGATTCGACTGGTTCGACTTTGTGGACAGTGTGGCCAGACCTTGATACAAGCATGTCTAGGTTTGGAGAATTTTTTTTATGCAAAGGGTTATTTTATTTTATGAACAGCTGCAATTAAGAGAAAACAATTCTAATCACTGAAGAAGTTAATAACTTAACGTTTTGTACTGTATTACCTGAAATAACCAATCAGCGCTGCCCTTCATTCATTCATTAGCCATTACCATCCAATCCGAAGCCAACTGGCCAGCCTGCCGCGCATGCGCACACGAGTCGAAATTCAATACAAGGTTCGTCGAACTTTCCACTAAAAATTCGAAAAAGTCGAACCTGGTCGAACTCGAACCTCGGCCGGTTCGCGACACCCCTAGCCAAAATTGCAAAATTTTGGCTTTGGATCGTCGATTAAAGTGGATTTTGGATTGTAAAACAGGGTTGCCAAACGCAAGTCTCAAAAGATCACGCGTGATCGCCGAGAAACCGCCAACCGCCTCTCGGTGTGTCTGAACGGGGTCGCTCGCGAACCGCATCCGCAATCGCTTCGCGAACGCGGATCCGCTAGTGTGAATGCGCCATGAGAGTTGATACGAGAGTGCTTCAATTTTTCATTGTGTAATATGGACCGGACGAACCAAACTAAACGCTTAAAAATATTGCCGCGCGCAGGGCCGAGAAAGCAACGCTCGATCACGGACTTCTATGGTTCACATTTAGTCTTGCTCCGGAGATAACTTCTATCATTTATTCCTTCTTTTGTAGTTCTAGAAAGTGCGTGTTCATTCTCGCCCCGAGCGCGCGGCGCTCGAGCCTTTTTCGCCGAGTCTTCCAGATAGTGACGCACTCTAGATAAGAGGCCGCCCGCGACCTTGTCGAGTCAGTCTCGCCCCAGCGTTCGACTGGCCAAACACATGCGCGTCCAAACTGTCCGATTTCGCGTGCGAACCGCCGGAACGACCTTCGAGGGCGAGGGTTTTCGTCGCACCGGAGGCTACGAAAACCCTCGCCCTCGAAGGTCGTTCCGGCGGTTCGCAAGCGGAATCGGACAGTTTGGACGCGCATGTGTTTGGCGGATCCGCCAGCGAATCCGCCCAGCTTTTGGAGCTGGGGCGAAACGCTGGGCGGAAGCCGCCGAACGAGGCG
Organism: Ixodes persulcatus; assembly: GCA_013358835.2. Taxonomy (NCBI): domain Eukaryota; kingdom Metazoa; phylum Arthropoda; class Arachnida; order Ixodida; family Ixodidae; genus Ixodes; species Ixodes persulcatus. The sequence continues at coordinate 1,395,376 of JABSTQ010009560.1, forward strand.
TTTCACTGACCGGAAGTGACATTCTTGCGCAGCGCGACGCTGCCTACGTCATGAGTAGGCGTTCTTCCGGGAGCTGCAACGACCGGGATTGCCGATCTCTATGCCGGGGGAGAGAGAGTCGAGGTGGGAACTGTCGCCCCTGCTCGTCATATTTGACGGAATGTTACGAGAACAGCTGCCGCAGCCGGCGCCGCCGCCGCCGCTCGAAGGAAATAGATGTAAACGCAACCCGCTCGTCGTCGCCGCCGCCGGGAGCGGATCCGCTCCCGTGGCAGTGGATTTCTTCTGAGGTGTAAACGTACCATTACAACGACTTCGACGCCCGCGACGATCTGCTATTATCTTCTGTTTCCTTTTTTTATTTTTGAACACAAGTTCGCCCCGCCCCATTAAACGTTCAGTTTACTTAGTCATTCGCCGCTCCCCACTTGTCATTCGTGACAATATTACCATCGACGTTTGTTTTAAGGTCCTACAATGAAGAAAATGCAGTATTTGAGGACATTTATATCGTTTACAATTGTTTAGAAGGTTTTTGACATTAGCGCGCCGGTCTGTGCCACTCTAGGATTTTTTTCTCTTTTTTGTAGACTTTCATGGGGAAATAAAAAATGTTTCTCATTGTGACGACCTTAATGCGAAACCATTACGGTCCCAAGGACCCCGTGATCGCCGAGCCGTGAAAATTTAATCGTAACCTGGCGCGAAAGGAAGCCCCAACAGATGGATGCAGCTACGATGTGAAACAAACATTTGTTTGTTTCACATCGTAGCTGCTTGTTTAGTAAACATCGCTTGTTTAGTCGCCTCGGTGGCTCCGAGGCGAGAGCGCTGGCCTACGGATCCCCATGTGGCGGGTTCGAATCCCGGCCGAGGTGCCCCCAATCTGACGGAGGCTTATTGCGGAGGAGGCACCGTGTAACCGAGCTTTCGGTTGCACGTCAAAAGATCCCCAGGTGGTCCAAATTAATCCTTAGTCCTCCGCTGGGGCGTGCCAGATGCCCGTCGTTGGTTTGGCACGTAAAACCCCCAGATTTGACTTTTTTTAAGTTCGCTTGTTTCTAAGAACTGCTTCATCGCTCGTACATTTCGCTGAAATCATTATTTATCGTGATTATCCCGCTTATCGCCAGCGTCCCCCTTGGCGTTTTCATCCTCTTTGCGTTCAGCACGCCATCTTGGAGCGAGCTCGCAAACCTGTATAAAGACAACGAGCAGGCCAATGTAGGACAAATAAAATGCATGGTCATCGATTTAACGCGGAATGTGCTGAATTTCACGTGAAAAGTGTCGCACTCGGGTGTGGCGAAAAAGTCTTAAATGCGGGCCAAGGCAACATAAAGCTCGAATAGACCCCTTTCGAAATACTGCCCTCTGTTGGCAGCTGTGGAATCCCTGCACAATGGCGGACTAAAGCCGCAACGTCACGGCACACTTTATGCGTTTGGTTGAAGCAGAAGAAAAAACAGACCCACAAAAAAAGGCGATGAGCGCAGTGACGTTGCACTTTCGACGCTGTGTGATTGGCTCGTCGACTCCTAGCTTTGACTGCGCTCTGACGTTCGCTATCTTATGGAATGACTTGCACTTGTCACGATGTGTGCTGTTCCGCCATTGTGCAGGAGTTCCGACCTTCTAATAATCGGCACGGGAATTTCGAAAGGGGTCTATAGCACAGAGCAGTCAAAGCACATCAATGGCACACTTAGTCTTAGAATTCATTCGTAATCATGACTAGGCACCATTAATCGCGACCAGCGAGATTTCACCAAGGGGCTCTGCGGGAATCGAACCCCGGAACATGCGAACCTCAATCCGACATCTTCTCTCGGCGTCGCAAGAAGGAGGTGAAAAAAAAGCGGAAGCAGCTGGACGAAGTATGACTTACCACCGATGGTTGTCTTCGGCAGAAGGCGACTGACTGCGACGAGCGATACTTAGACCAGCATACGTAGTACGAAGGCGACCGTCAGTGGCAAGTCATATATATATACTAAGACCAGCATAATTAGTATTCAGGCGATTGTCGGTGTCGAAATATACTTAGTCCAGCATTTGAATGAGAACTTTTTCGACAGAAATCTGTCTGGTTGGGGAGATAATAAGTTTAGACGGAAAAGCTCCAACCAAAATTAAAAAAACAAAAAAACAACAAAAAAAAAAAAAACGGTTCAGCCCGATGTTTCAAAACCTGCTCGGTTTCTTCATCAAGGGTGACTAAATCGCGAGGAGCAGCAGGAGTTTTCATCTTCTTAGTTGTTTTCGACTCGAATTTTCTTGTTTTATACACATGGTCTTTTGTTTGTTGCCGTCGTTAGATGGCGCAATCCATAGACATACACCGCTGGCAAAGCACTCAGGGACCAGTTTATGTTTCCCGGTGTGTGTTGTATGTGTCGAGACTCCAGGAAAAGCCTTTTTCGGAATTGTGGCTCAGTTTCAATCATTTGCGCGTTCGCGAAGTTGATTGGATGGTCGTAAACGTCGAAGTGTTCCGGGACGGCGCTGCGCTCTCGGTCGAACTTGCGTACATCGTTCTTATGCTGTGCGATGCGCTGAGAAAAGTTTTTCGTCTCGCCGGTGTAAGTAGCGGGGCACTTTACACATGGGATCTTGTAGACCACTCCCTGGGCTCTTGTTTTTGGGAGGCGATCTTTGGGTCGCGGCGTGAATCGTCCCAGTGTGGAGACAGGCTTGTGTGACACTTGGATGCCTTCTTTCCTTAGCACACGCGCTAGCGCTTCGCTGGTCCCGCTTATATAGGGGACGCTGATGCGCGCGATGGGCCGAGGCTGCGTGTGGTGTGATGGCTTTTTGTATTGAAACGTGCGACCATTGCGACGGGCGATGCGCCCAGCAAAGCTGTTGCTGTAGCCATTGTTCTTCAGATCAGCAATAATGGTCTGCTTTTATTTTCTTCTGTCGGTCTCTGATGAGCAGATAGTCATTGCTCTGGATAGAAGTGTGGGGACCACTGACGCCTTGTGACTCTTTGGATGGTTCAAGTCGGTAGCGCCCTGTGTGCGTGGGTTTCCTATACACAGCGAATTTCAGTTCTTATTTTTTATTATCATGCAATGAATTGCAAAGGTGCAAATGAGCTGGACAAGAATAGCGAACAGTTTCGTCATTCAGTTCTTCCCACTGATCTCTTTTATGGGGGATCTTCCCCTTGCTTTTTCACCAATGCATCTAGAAACGGTGAGGTGTTATCCGTTTCGCATTCGACAGGTGAATTGAATGGCAGACTTAATGAAGTCGAGGTGGGCCAAGAAATGGTTAACTTCTGGTTTCTTTAAAATGCGGAAACAGTTATCCACATAACGCAAGAACACTTTGGGCCTGCTGGTGAAAGATTGTAGTGCTCTCTGCTCGATTGTTTCTATTGTAAGATTTGCCGTCGTGACAGAGATGGAAGCACCCAGTGCAGTTCTGCTGACTTGCTTGAACAGCTCACCCTGTAAACTGAAATATGTGCTGCCGAGACAAAATTCGAGTAGGCGACACAGTTCATCCACCATGAAGCTGGTTCCTGAGCCCAAGTGTTCATCTTTCTCGAGTGTATCTCTGGCTGTGGTGACTGCCAATGGAACTGGGACGCTTGTAAAAAGTGAAACAACGTCGAAGGATACCATACAGTCATCGTCGTTGAGTCTTACTTGCGAAACACTCTCTACGAAGTGGCTGGTGTTTTTCACTTAGGTGGACGTATTTCCCACGAGAGGGGCCAAAATCTGGTGTAAGTAATTGGAAAACGCGCGAAGTGGCGAGGTCGAGAAGTACTGTGTACTGTATTGTAGTCCTGATGTTTTATGCTTCAGTGTTTTTCTATACCCCACACCTGATAAAGCCCCGTACTTGGGGTGAACAATATCCCCAAATAAATAAATTAAATAAAATACAATAGGTCGTAAGGGTACGTTAGGCTTGTGGATTTTGGGGAGTCCGTTGAAGCCTGGTGTAGAGCCGTTTCTGCAAATGAGCCGCAGATAGAGGCTCTTCGACTCCGGGTATTTCTTGAAAATCTCCGCCAGCATCTTATTCAAGCTCGTCTGAATTCGTGATGTTGGGTCCTTGAGCTTTGCATAAGAAGGGCTGTCGAGAAGATTTATTACCTTGCTCTCGTACACCTTCCGGTAAAGAACGACGGTGGCCTTTCCTTTGTCTGCCGGTAGAATCACGACCTCGTTCAGCCTCGCTGTCTCGCTCGCAACTTCTTGTGTTGTTTTTTATTCTATAACACACTTTCTGCATTCAGACGATTACAGATTTGGCGTCTGGCAGGTCGGTCTTGATCGTAGGCTTTAATGCTGCTGACTGCAAATGGAGAGAAATAAAGAGTTTGAGTTTGAGAGAGTGTTTTTTTCTTTTTCCTGGGCAAAGCACCGTGAAGATTACATAATTTTAGCTTTTATAACGTTTAAAATTTATATTTACAGTCTTTTCTTGGCAGTTTCAGGAAAATTTCTTGTCCCACTTTGTTGGAGAACAATCAGTGACACCATTGCTGTAGATGTTTTCACCCTTGATATAAACTTACTAGTTTCCTATCCCAATTGTTAGATCTTTAAAATATCCAGGGCATTCTTGCACCCGTTCTTTTTTTTTTACAAGCATGCTTGACCTTTCCAAGCTTGGCAAAATCAGCACCAGCACAATTTTTACCATTTTGGTATTTACAGGGAAGTAGTGGACTCCTAGGATATAAAGTGTGGATGACTATGAGTCTTTAGAGAGTTGATGCAAAAAGGAATGTTGCATTGTGATGAGGCACACAGTTTAAAATCCTAGATTGAATAATATAGATAGTGCACACAATCAAACATTTTTAAAAAGTAGCATAGGCAAGCTTCTGGTAAAATTTATTTTGTCGAAGTATTTTTATCAACGAGTAATTTTGTTGAGATTGTGCGTTTTAACTGACATTTAGTGCGCTGGTGCGAACGATGAACGTGGCGCGGTCGGTTGGATCTATTCGAAGCGTATGTACGTTGTTAGATAAGAAAACTGTTGTATCTCATTTATACACATAGATCGTACTTGTAGCAGAGATAAAAAGTACATTCGATATTCTAAATAACTGAAAATCTCTCCGAATCTCTATTACTGCTTGAAAAACAATCCTCGGTGCACCTTATATTTGTTATGATTGCCTCAATATTGTAGTTGGAAATGCAGGCCAATGCACTGAGTCTGAGGCGCACAAACGGTATGCGGTCAAGCCTACAGCCGTAATTTTAAGTTTACGCAATATTGGTATCTTTACTTAAAGACCGGAGGAGTACCCCTAAACATTTTAAACTTGGTTATTTAGATACTGACTTGTATCAATTTTCACACACATCCCGCCGTTGAATATTTGCTCGGTTTATTTATTTAGTACTCAAGCGTGTCTTTTATAGAAGCAATACTAAAACAAAAATCAGCTAGTTTTAACAGAACACGTAGAAACAGCGCAGAATATCTACTGTTCGAGGCCAAATATAATGTGATATATTATAGTACTATTACGATAATTATTTCTTATGCAAAATCATCGTCCTAAGTTATAGAAATTTGGCAGTATTTCTGCGGATAATCAGGGATAGATTTATGAACAGTGCAAATATTTTAGTCCCCTATTATGTCCCCATATATGTCCCCGTATAAAATACTGTTTGTGTAAATATCATTCGATTAAAGCGTGGAAGTGAGACACGCACCTTTAAATGGCAGTCCATAAGTCTTTAGTGCAAATCAGTAGGAAGTTGTGGTTCTGAAGCTATGAGCTGAAAAACTTCTTAGTTTGTTGATAAACCATGAGCTTGTCAAATAAGTTTCAATCATTTTAAAGATACTAGCGTAACGTCTAAAAACGTCAATGTCTACCTGTTTCTTATCACAGATAAACAACCAAAAGTGTGTCCGGAATTCAGCTTCGATGTTGCAGAAATCGTTTCCAGGGGATACCATTATCACAAAGACACTTTTTTATGCTGCGCAAGAAAAACCTAAGCAAAGCCAGATAACAGAATAGTTGTACTTTTTTACCAAAATGAGTTGCTGGGCGAGTTGGATATACATAATGACTTAAACAGCGCAAATAAGGCACGGAAGGAAGAGACAACAGGAAGGAAAGAGCGCTGACTCACAACTGAGGTTTTAATGATGAGGTAGTGAAAGAGAAGAAAGGTGTCAAGTGCGGTAATATTGTTAAATTAAGGAAGGGAGAGGAATTAAGTTACAAAATTTATCGCTCTCTAAGAGCCATTTTAACGGAATGACAATTTACATTTTTAACTAACCCAAGTGAATACATCTATGTACGATTATTCACATGTGATCTACAAAGTTGACGGTGACCCAACGGGTACTGGTTGTCACAGCCAGAAAAAAGAAGAAAGACGAAGTTGACGGTGACCAAAAGGGTATTGGCTTCCACAGGAATGAAAATTAAAAAGAAAGAAAGAAAACATTAGTTTAGGGACTAAAATTCAAAAATTGGAGCTCTTTCGCCGTCAGAGCAATCGAAGGCGTACTTATACAGGCTGGGCCCTTATTCGCGATCTTGCATGCCTCGTACACCTCTCTAGTCTTTTGTTCCTTAAAATGTTTAAGCACCTTTGTCTCGGAAAACCTTGGTGTGCACCCGCAATCTCTCACATGCACAGCAAGATGGCCCGCTGGCGTTGACTTTAGAGAAAGTGCATGTTCCCCGAGTCTGACATTGATGCATCTTCCAGATTGTCCCAGATACACCTTTCGACATGACAACGGTATTTCATATATGATGCCGCTGTGACATTCCGCGTACTTCCTTGCATGGTTGATTTTACATAGTTCATGTGTATCCTGCTGCTCATTGATTTTCAGACATAATCGTTTAAGCTTGTCGGGCGCTGCGAGGAGGATAGGAACCTCAAACTTTGCGGCTACTCTTTTTAGGTTATGGGTTGAACGGTGAAGGTAGGGCATTACCACAGGTCGGATCTTTGTTCAGTTTTAACTTTCTCTTTGTCGTGGTTTTAACATGCTCTCCACGATGGTGGAAATAAGTGAAGTCGGGTATCCTGAAGCGCGAAGTCTCTGCACCTGGATGTTAAAGCTCTCTCCTGCTGTGTGGTCGGAAGACTTCTTCAGAGCAGCCCCCACCGTACTGGTAACAATTCCTCTCTTGACGAGCTTGGTGTGTGCGGAGTCAAATTGCAGAAGACTTTTCTTTGTTCGTGGGGCGTACATCCAGCATACACTGTCGTCGTGGAATGTTATTTTTAGATCTAGGAATTGGAGGGACTGGTTTTCCGCCCATTCATGTGTGAACTTTAGTCCCCCGGCGTGTTCTACGAGTTTCAGTGTGGCTGTCGGCCACACTGAAAAGACTAATAACTGAAAGGCCCGCTCCCCAGAAACCAGCTCGACCGAAATTCGTAGCCATCCCATACAACCACAACACAGCGCACCGTCTAAAAGCAGCCGCCCGACGGTTCGACACCGACGTCGGATTTACATGTCCGTTCAAGCTGGGCACGATGTGCCGCCTCACTAACAACGTCCCGCCCCCGAAGACCGAGTGCTCCAAGAAGCATGTTGAGCCCTCTATCCCTTGCGCCACCGGTCGTGTATATTCGGTGCCCCTTTCCTGTGGGGCCGAATACATCGGGCAGACAGGTCGCTGCGTCAATGACCGACTACGAGAACACCAGCGGGAGATCACCAAAGATGAGGCGGACTCGCAACACCCGATGCTGGTGGACCTCAGGGCATGCGCACAGTGCTCCCCCGCCTTCCCCACCACCCGCGTCCTGGGGGCGCACAAGAACCGGTACGGGCGGGAAATACTGGAGGCGTATGCCATGAGAAGAGCGCCGCGCAACATTTCGTCGCCGTCACTCCTGCTCTCGGAGAGGGAGATGACCTTCCTGGGGCCGGAGTTGGCGACCTTGACGGCCCGAACTGGCGGGCGTTGACTCGGAGAGTTTTCGGGAAGAGATACCAGTCCACGCCAAGCGCCATCCAACCTTCCTTTCCCGCCCCCCCCTCGCTCAATTCTTCGCTCTCACCCCTTTCTCCTTCCCCCCTACCTTTCACCCTTCCCGTCCTCCGCCCTCTCTCCCTCGCTGGTCTAATCTTTCCCACTAACCCTTTCCCCAAATCTTCGGCAGCCCGTTGCTTGTCGGCCTGAAAATAAAGACCTCTATGTGTTGAAAGTCGAAAGATGTTTGTCCTGTTCGTCCTCTTTGTTTACTCTTTCGTATATTTTTGAAGACATATAAGTACGCAAAGTAATATACAAACTCGCACACGCATATAAACATACAGAGAAAAGAAACAACTTTAGTTTGCATGGAAAGGAACACAAATGCGTTGATAATATACTCACACTGAAATATATTGTTCAGAGACAATGCTGGAGTGGCGAAAAAAACGAATCTGGACTTTGCAAGGCAGCAATCTCGCTTGGCAAGCTGTTCCATTCGTTTATCGTTCGTGGGAAGAAAGAGTTACGAAACAAATCAGACCTTGACGTGTACACTCGATGACTCGAACCTTTTGGTCATTATCTACTCTGCGCGATACATAAAATGACTCAAACAGGTAATGTGATCTTTCAATTTCAGATAAACCATAAACAATACTGTGAAACAATTTTAGGCGCAAATACTTACGCCTAACAGCAAGCGATTTCCATTGCAAACCTTTTTTTATGGCGGCGACACTGTTACGAAAGTTGTAATTATTTGTCACAAATCTAGCGGCACGGTTTTGAATTCTTTCAATTTTAGCAATGAGATATTATTGAGATAGATCCCATACAACGCAAGCATAGTCGAGAATGGGCTTCACATAAGAGAAAAAGAGAGTCTGTTTGAGGGATGGTGGAGCGCGCGAGACGTTTCTCCTTAGAAAACCCAGTGTTCTACTAGCTTTCCCTGTTACGTAGTTTACTTGTGAAAGCCATCTCAAATCATCAGAAAAAAGTACCCCCAGATATTTAGCTTCTTTTTAACGAGTAAATTTCTCCGTGTAAAGTGCATGTTGACTGGACAACGTTGCGTTTTCTTGTGAACCTTACATGACAACACTTTGGGATGCTTAAAGTAATTTTCCATCTTGAACACCACAAACAAATTCTGTCTAAATTGCTTTGAAGAGCCGATACATCAGAATCTGAATTCATTTCACGGTACGAAATGCAGTCGTTAGCGTACAGTCTTATTTGCGAGGCCATTTCCTGGGTTATGTCATTTACAAAAATTTAAAAGAGGAGTGGCCTAAACACCCTGTGTTACACCGGAAGTTTCATCAACTGGGGGTGACTTTACCCCATTTACAACTACACATTGTTTACGATTGCTCAAACAGTTAGCAATCCAATAATACGCGTTTCTATCAATATTTAGACTCCTAAGTTTTTCTAAAATAAAACAGTGCGGAACCGCATTGAAGGCTTTTCGGAAGTCCAAAAAACTGCAATCGACTTGCTTTCTACTATCCACCGATTGAGCTAAGTCGTGGGCAACTTCAGTTAATTGGGTGTCGCAAGAAAGCCCGTCTCGAAAACCGTGTTGCGAGGGAGTGAAAAAAGAATTAGTATTCAAGTGCGAGATCAGATTACTATAAATAATGTGCTCCATTATCTTGCATGAAACACTCGTCAGCGATATTGGTCTGTAGTTCTCAACACTGCTCCTGGCTCCAGATTTATGTACTGGTACACCATTTGCATGTTTCCAGTCGTGAGGCAATGAACCACGCTGCAGTGACCAGGTAAAAAATAATGAAATAATAGCAACTAATTATGTCATCACATGATTGAAAACATGGTTCGGGATACCGTCCTGGGTCCGACAGCCTTTTCAACTTTAATGTTATTTAGTAAATTAAGAATTATATTGTGACCTATCACAATCTCTGACATTTGTTCAAAACCACCCTCATTTCCACGCAAAGGCTTCGCATTTAAATCCAGAGAAAAATAGATTGGAAGTAACGATTAAAGCAGGGAGCTTTAGCGCGTTCCTCGGTAGTTAACTAACCATCTACCATAAGAGGTGGAATTCCTAATGACTCTTTACGACTAGATTTAAAAAAAAAAAACTTCCACATTTGCTTTGGATTCGTTTTGACCTTGCCTTCGGGAGAGTTAAGACAGCCACTCTTCGCTATCCCTGCCTTTCTCTTGAATTCAGCTTGAATATCTTTCAGTTTTGCATACGTATTTTTATTACAGCGGAGCTGTTAAGGGCTAGTTTCCCCAGGATCGTGTTCCCCGCAAAGAAATGTCGACACAAAACTCCGGACAGCTACCGCCATCTATGAGCGACGGCGGCAAGCTTACCGGTTGTCTCGTTGCCGCCGTCGCTCATAGATGGCGGCAACCTTTCCAGCCTTTCCACTCTGGTTTTCACCAGAGTGGAGGGAAAACTGTGAGGGCGCTTATGCGTAGCACTGCCCACGGACATCTGGTTTCCAGATCTCGGTCCACTCTGGTTTTCACCAGAGTGGAAAGGCTAAATTTCACTAGGCGTCGTCCTAGAAGTTGTCCTTGAGGTTGTCCTTGAGGTCGTCCGAGAGCTTGTTCTCGAGGCTGTCCTGGAAGCCATCCTCGAGGTCGTCCTAGAAGTCGTCCTGGAGGTCCTAGACGTTGTCCCTGAGGTCGTCCTAGAAGTCGTCCTTGAGGTCGTCCTTGAGGTCGTCCTAGACGTCGTCTTTGAGGTCGTCCTAGATATCGGTCCTGAGGTTGTCCTAGGTGTCGTCCTTGAGGTCGTCCTAGACGGCGTCCCTGAGGTCGTCCTAGGCGTCGTCCTCTAGACGTCGTCCACCAGGTCGTCCTAGACGTCGTCCCTGAAGTCTTCCTAGGCGTCGTCCTTTAGGCGTCGTCCTCGAGGTCGTCCTAGAAGTAGTCCTTGAAATCGTCCTAGACGTCGCCCTTGAGGTCGTCCTAGAGGTCGTCCCCTAAGCGTCGTCCTTGAGGTCGTCCAAGAAGTCGTCTTTGAGGGTTCCCACCTCGCTGGTCTTCCTTCTTCACCAGAGTGGAAAGGGTGAAAGGTTTTTTCTGCTGGCTTTGTATTTTGCTATATTCTCGTTTTTGTTTGTTAATCAGACTGCGAAGTTCTTTTGACATCAATGGCTTATCTTTTCTACGCCTAGAACTGATAGTGCGGGAAGGAATGTGTGTATCAACCAGATCATGAACCTTGCTTTTGAACACTTTCCACAGAAAATCAACGTCGTCATTATTACTTAAAGCTTCAAACTCAGGAAGAAAATCAAAAGGAGCATTTGCAATGCTAGTGTAATCTCCTCTTTCGTAGATGTACACTTTTCTGCTACAGGGTGTCGCATTTTCTTCAAATAAAAGCGATGCGCTATTTCCCACTGCGTCATGATCGCTTATTCCAGGTACAACTGATGTAGACTTAACGGCGTTCATTTTATTTATTACACAATATTTGATCTAACACTTTGGAGCAGTTACCCGCGCGTCTTGTTGGCTCATCAACAAACTGGTACGGCTCGAAATTGTTAATGATGTCAATAAATGCGGTATAAACACTGGAAGGGTTACTGGTTACCGGGCGACCGTTGCACCATTGAATTTCCGCAAAATTAAAGTCTCCCCCCAAAAGTATGTTATCTGAACTCAGTGCGCTCATACATTTATACAGTTCTAACATATGATCAACGGTGCTATTTGGGGGTCGATAGAAAGAACCGACGGATAAAAACTTGCCATTATGTAAAGAAATTCTACACCACACTGCCTCACACGAAATCCCCTAAATAGCAATTGGACAGCTGATGAGACTGTTATGTACAAGCAGAAACACCCCGCCCCCACGAAAATTTCGGTCATTCCGATATACAGTGAAATTTTCAGGGAACACCTCGGTATCAGAGACGGATTGATCGAGCCACGATTCGGTACCCATTACTATGAATGGATTTGTTACAGAATCAAGTGCGGCAAGATTATCTGGTTTATTGTTGACACTCCGACAGTTCACAACAAGTGTTATAAGTTCTCGTCCGCCTTTGACAAGACAGGATTTCGGTAATTGCTAGGTGCCGTACTCTTTGATACATTGGTCCGCAGGGTCGTACACGAAGGTTTTATTACCGATAATCAGTTTATTGTACTTTAGTTTAAATTTCGCGTTTTCATTTTTCGCATTCTCCAACAACTGTCTCCGTTCAGTACATACTCTTGCAGAATAATCCTCGCCGATAGAAAACCCGCTGCCTTTTAGCTTGCACGCAGTCATCAAAACGCGTTGCTTGATTTTAAAAGCACTAAACTTTACGATAATCATTCGTTTTGCGCTCGGTTTGGCCGAGCGCAAAACGACGGGTTTAGTCAGCTGGTGGCAGTTGATAAAACCCGTTTGCTCTACTGATGTCTAACTCCTTGTTAGCTCAGTTGGTATGGCACTGGCCCTGACAGCAAATGTTTGGATGTACGGGCACTGCTTGGACTGCACGCAATGTAGAAGTCCCGCACGGATCACCTCCTGGTTCTCGAAGGAGGAAAACCAGCATGGCGTCACTTTGAAGAAGGCTTCACGATTGCGAGTAGCCTCATTGCTGAGGTGGGGACCCCGAAATTGAGGTGGGAAACCCCGAAATTGCTGGCTGGGCTGAATTGGAAGCGCGCTTTAAAATTCCAAAACGCCTCGAAATTGGAGGAGAAAAGTGAGGAACTTCAAAGCCACTGAGTGTGACTGGGACATGAACCAATGCTGTTAAAATGGCCACATTGTGCGCTGTCTTTGCCCAAGTGTATTTCGTAAGTGTAAGGAGGAATGACGCCACAAGGGAATGACGTATCTGACAGCGCTCCGCACAAAGGTGCCAAGATGGCTGCCAAGAAGGACGTCTGTCCGTTGTGCTCTGATCCATTTTATTGGAACCAACAGTATCTTAACTGCTGTGCGTGCCTGCGTCGATATCATTGTAAACGTATTAACGTTCGTGGGGACGACTACAACCTTTTCATGGCCGAAGGCGTGAGTACCTACAAATGCAACTCGTGTTCGAAGCGACGTGACCCTGATGAAGCGAAGCTGAATGTCACCGCGACGGACACGCCCCGAAAAGAGGCTGTGAAGGACGGTGAGGAAAAGGGTTCCAACAACGAATCAACGGTACAGAGCAGCTCCCTCGAAATGCTCGTTTTGTCTTTGACAGCCAAAGTGGACTTGCTTGTAGGCACAGTCAAGATAATGCGCGAGGAAAATGCCATGATAAGAAGTGAGCTTCAACAAGCCAAATCGCTTTGGACGCAGCCCGTCCATGCTGCTCCCCAGATTACCGACCGTGCAGCGCCTCGTGCCCACAAGAGTTACGCCGCAGCCATGAGTACTCAAAATACTACCAAAAATAGTCGCCTCCTCGACAATGACGCTGGTCGTGCAAAGGAAAAGACTGCTGGGCGGAACATCGCTCCACCATCTCAGGCATGTGCCTCTGGCTCTGCCCCTGAGCACGCCAGCAGTATCGTCGAGGATCCATCCTCTGTGACAGACTCAGCGACCGACGACGGATTTCAGCTTGTGACGAGAAAGAGGCGACGTCCGCTCGCGAAAGTTGGTGCGTGCACAAATGCCTCACTCTCCTCGATTCCGCGGCCTCCTGTAAAGCGGGCCCTTTTCGTGACGAGGCTCAGCCCGGACACGACGTGCGAGGATGTGAACAACTTCCTGTCTTCAGTGCTCCAAACCGGAACATTTCAGTGTACCAAACTTCGCTGTAAGCACGATTCATACAGTTCTTTTCATGTGAGCACTACTGTTGATTGCCTGATAAAAAATGAACGACTCTAGCGTGTGACCGGAAGGTAGTCTCTTTAGGCCCTTTTGGGGGCCCTTGCGTGACTCGGAGTCAGAGCGACCAACAGCTAACGAGGACTCGTGATGGATAACATTCGTTTACCTTACCAAAACGCTCGTGGGTTACGGACCAAACCCGATGCTTTCTTTGAAGGTGTCACGACTTCCGATTTTCATGTAATCTGTATCACGGAAACTTGGCTTACACAGGCAATCTCTAGCAACGAATATTTTACTGACGAATATTGCGTTTACAGATGTGATAGGGATTCAACTGGTTCGCGGGCCACTCTGGGAGGAGGGGTACTCACGGCGGTGCATAAGTCGTTATCATGTTTTCGCAGGTTTGATCTGCAAGAAGGAAATTAATGTGTTTGGGTGCAAATCAGTTTATCGGGCCAGCCTAACTTAATAATTGGAAATTATTACTTTCCACCTCGTTCTGACACACAATCATTCATAGGCACTTTGAACTACATTTCCGGTGCTGTAGATTTTTCAACCGATGATGTGATGATCGTTGGTGACTTTAACGTGCCTGGCGTTGATTTTAATTCAAACACGATTAGTGCTGCATCAAGTGAGGCACGTGCTAGGGCCGAAGAAACGATGAAGTTTGTGAACTTCAATGGGCTTTATCAGCTTAATACTACAACAAACGGGGCTGGAAATACGCTGGACTTGTGCATGACTAACATATCAGCAATCACCTTCGAGGTTGCTGACTGTCCTCTTGTCTCTATCGATAAAGGAAGGATGGCAGTCCAGCAGAGCGTACGAAGAGTGCTAACCAGTTTGTTCTGCTCTTGCAGCTTCTGCTTCTTCAGTCTGCATTGCACTCGTGCCCCGCATAAGGAGACGGTTTTCAACGCGTCATCGCAGCCACAATACCGCTGTTATCGGCTTAAGGATTTCCTGCCCGACAAGTACTGCGGCCTTCCACGTGCCCACGTGACAGAGGGGGGCGTCTACGCGCCTGCAAGCAGTGAGCTTGCAAGTTTGCTTCGGACGCTTGGTCTTCCAGACCGGAACTCAAGGGGCGTCACTTCCGCAGCAGGATCCTATATCAGCGCATCACTCTCAGTCAGCGGGTTGCAGTCCAGCAGAGCGTACGAAGAGTGCTAACCAGTTTGTTCTGCTCTTGCAGCTTCTGCTTCTTCAGTCTGCATTGCACTCGTGCCCCGCATAAGGAGACGGTTTTCAACGCGTCATCGCAGCCACAATACCGCTGTTATCGGCTTAAGGATTTCCTGCCCGACAAGTACTGCGGCCTTCCACGTGCCCACGTGACAGAGGGGGGCGTCTACGCGCCTGCAAGCAGTGAGCTTGCAAGTTTGCTTCGGACGCTTGGTCTTCCAGACCGGAACTCAAGGGGCGTCACTTCCGCAGCAGGATCCTATATCAGCGCATCACTCTCAGTCAGCGGGTTGCAGTCCAGCAGAGCGTACGAAGAGTGCTAACCAGTTTGTTCTGCTCTTGCAGCTTCTGCTTCTTCAGTCTGCATTGCACTCGTGCCCCGCATAAGGAGACGGTTTTCAACGCGTCATCGCAGCCACAATACCGCTGGTATCGGCTTAAGGATTTCCTGCCCGACAAGTACTGCGGCCTTCCACGTGCCCACGTGACAGAGGGGGGCGTCTACGCGCCTGCAAGCAGTGAGCTTGCAAGTTTGCTTCGGACGCTTGGTCTTCCAGACCGGAACTCAAGGGGCGTCACTTCCGCAGCAGGATCCTATATCAGCGCATCACTCTCAGTCGGCGGGTTGCAGTCCAGCAGAGCGTACGAAGAGTGCTAACCAGTTTGTTCTGCTCTTGCAGCTTCTGCTTCTTCAGTCTGCATTGCACTCGTGCCCCGCATAAGGAGACGGTTTTCAACGCGTCATCGCAGCCACAATACCGCTGGTATCGGCTTAAGGATTTCCTGCCCGACAAGTACTGCGGCCTTCCACGTGCCCACGTGACAGAGGGGGGCGTCTACGCGCCTGCAAGCAGTGAGCTTGCAAGTTTGCTTCGGACGCTTGGTCTTCCAGACCGGAACTCAAGGGGCGTCACTTCCGCAGCAGGATCCTATATCAGCGCATCACTCTCAGTCGGCGGGTTGCAGTCCAGCAGAGCGTACGAAGAGTGCTAACCAGTTTGTTCTGCTCTTGCAGGTAAAGTGCTGTTTTGGTTTAAGCGCTTCTGTGATTTTATACTCTGCTGGACTGCCCCACTTTTTCAACATGCCTAACGACGCGGAGAATCGAGAGTGTATTGTGTGTCTAAAATCTCTAGGTTTGGATGGTCAGGGACTGAAATGCTCCGACTGTAACCAATGGTATCACATTGGGAAATGTGCGGGGATTTATAAGACTGCTCTGAAGGGGCTTTCTCAGGAGCAAATGCTTGCTTGGCAATGCTCAACATGCAAATTGCACTACACTCGGCAATCTTCAACTGATCAAGAGCCTACTCAAAAACAGAGCAATCTGAATGAACCGGACATTGCAAAACTGATTTCGGACATGAGCTCAAAGCTGACGGAAGTACTTGGTCGTCTTGATTTGATGGAGAAGTCGATCGCGGTGCAATCAGCCAAGCACGATGCTGTGATTGCAAAACTTACGCAGCAGGAAAAAACGATAGAAGGAATTGAAGAATCAATGGAAATGTTGGGGTCACAGTACGATGAAATTCTTAAAGTAAAAACTCAAGAGGACACCACTTTGGAACTAAACAAAAAAGTGAGTAAGATGGAATCCGCAATGTCGAAGCAAGAAATGGAAATCCGTGAACTTAAAACAACTGTAGATAACATGGAACAGTACTCAAGACGAAAAAATGTTGAAATACACGGCATCCAAAAGAAGGAAAATGAGAATCTACTTGAAATGATCCAGTGTCTCGCCAATAAACTGCAACTGCCTGTACCTGCGACGGAGGATGTTGAGGCTGTACATAGGTTAAGTGCTCGAGAAGGAAAAATTCCACCTATTATTGTACGTTTCAACGAGCGTTCTGCCAGGGACCAGTGGCTGACGAAGCGAGTGGCACTCCGGCAAGAAAAAATATTCATTAATGAGAACTTGACGAAGTCCGTCAGGGAACTGCTTTGGAGTGTGAGGCAGTGTGCTAAAGAGAAAAATTACAAGTTTGTATGGGTCAAAAACGGGAAAATTTTCGTTCGTCAGAGCGAACATAGGGCAGTCATTCGTATTAACCGTCAGGAAGATTTATTGAAAATCGCTTGAAATGTCAGTGTCGTTTGAAACGTTTTCAGAGTGGGAATCCCACTGGAAGGAAGCCATCGTGGCATCTCCTAGCACCGAGGTAACCCTAAATATGTTACACATCAATATCAGAAGTATACAAAAACACTGGAATCATTTATTAGTTTCCCTGGCCGATCATGTTGACAGTTTGGATATTTTAATTTTAACAGAAATTAATACTACCATATCAAACGTCTCCTTGTACTCTCTAGATGGGTTTCAATCGTTTTCACTGTGCAGAGAAAATAGAAGAGGGGGCGGAATACTTATGTTTGTTAAAAGCTCTTGGTTCTGTGAACCAGTAACCACATCTTTCACTCAAGCTGAAGTGCTGGTCACTGCTATCTCAAGACAGGACATTTCATTCGTCATTGGCGCTTTTTACAGGCCGCCAAGTTCGAATATTACCTTATTTTTTGACGAGTTAGCAGGATTACTAAACACGTTTGGCAATGATAGCCAGCTAGTGTTCGCGGGCGATTTTAACATCGATGTAATGAAAGTTGCGAACAATGGAGTTGCAAATTATCTGAACCTGTTATCAGGTTTTGGATTAGAAAACTTGACCGCAAATTTCACAAGAGAAGAGTTTCTTGGTAATCGGTTTACACGTACGGCGATTGATCATGTAGTTGTGAGACTAAATGAAGCAAAATTTGCCTCTGGAGTAATTAAGCAAAAAATTGCAGACCACTATTTTGTATCCTTTATAGCATTTTGTGGCGCACCGCAAGAGGACATGGTTGATCAATACAGCGTGATTCTAGACAGAAGAAAAATAGATAATTTTATTAAGCAATTTGACTGGAGTAGTTTACTCACCATGGATCATATCACTGCATATCAAACAATGGTGGCTCAATTTGAATATATATATAACAACAGTAAGAAAAAAATAAAGATAAAACAAAGAAAAAGCAGAAATGCGTGGATTACTGTAGAAATAATGGAATTGTGCCATGAAAAGAATATACTATGGAATCGAGTGAAAGCTAACCCAGCAAACAGCGCACTGAAAGCGGAGTTTAGAACCTTACGGAATAAAATAACGGCTGAAATAAGGCTAGCAAAGAAAAGGCACTATAGCACTCGTTTGCAGCAAAACCAAAAAAATCAGAAGAAAACGTGGCAAACTGTGCAGGAACTAACAGGCCACAAGAAAAAAGAAAGCATAGATGAAACAATTAAGAAAGCGTTTAGTGATACTGATTTGAATTCACTAAGTAACAAATTTAATACTACTTTTGTCCGTAGCGTGTCAGATCTTCACTCCCAAATGAGGGGTGTTCCGGACTTTGCATCCAGCCCCGTTAGTGGGTGCGGAAACTCGGCTTATTTAACACAGATGACAGAGGATGACTTAGTGAAGATTATCAAGAGTATGGCTCCAGGCAAATCACCAGGAGCTGATAGGATTCGCCTAAGAGATATATCGGCAAATTTTGAGCACCTAAAGCACGTACTTCTGATGATAATCAATTCGTGCCTTTCTACTGGTCAGATCCCCAACGGCCTGAAGATCGCGGTCGTGCGGCCCATCTATAAAAAAGGTAGCCGTAAAGTCATATCAAACTACAGACCAATTTCTATCCTGCCCGTGATTTCATTGATACTGGAAAAGTTCGTTTTCAATATAATGACTTCATTCTGTGAGAAATACTCCCTGTTATACCCATCCCAGTATGGGTTTAGACAAAATAGAGGAACAATTACGTTATTGGAAGATCTCTCTGACCATATCCACAAGAACATAGATAACAACAACTTTGTGTTAGCTCTCTTCCTGGATCTAACAAAGGCATTTGATTCAATTAACCACAAAATACTGATAAAGAAATTACTACGCATTGGCTTTAGGGGCCCTTTTATTGAATTTTTAACTGACTACCTCTCGGCCCGTCACCAAATGGTAAGCATTTGTGACGTTAAAAGCGATTTATTGCCAATTAGTACGGGCGTCCCTCAAGGTTCCATTCTCGGTCCTCTTCTTTTTAATATTTATGTAAATGACCTTGGCAGTCAACCATTTTCTTCGACGGTATATCAGTACGCGGATGACACTGTTCTGGTTTTTGCAAGTAATGACGAAGCCACAGCGTTATCGTATTTTCAACGCGATATACATGGGTTGATGGCTTGGTTCAGAGCTAACCAAATTTTAGTTAACGCGGACAAAACGAAACTAATGCATTTTCATAATCCTCACAAAGTATTAAATTTGTCTACGCCTTTAATGCTACATGAGTCTGACTGCAGAGACTGTGAATGCACACCTTTAGAATATGTGTCATCTGTAAAGTATTTAGGTCTTTTTTTCGACGAATTTTTAAACTGGGGCGTTCACATAGACTACCTTGCGAAGCGTCTTCGCGTGGTTTCCGCATACTTGTTTCATCTGCGTATGGTATCTGACGTAAGTTTACGGATGAAGGTGTACCAAGCGTTAGGTGAATCGGTGCTCCGTTATGGTATAACGATATATGGAGCATGTTCAAATTACAAGAAAACAAAATTAGATAATATTCTACACAATGTGTCCAAAAATATTGCGTACAGAACAAGGTGGAGCGGTGTAGATACTGATTTAAGAATGAGGTCTCTTCTAATTCTTTCCATTGAACGACTGTACATCTATGTAGTTTGTCTAAAACATTATTATAATGACACATTCAAGGTACCATTAAAAAAGCAAAGAACACTAAGGAAAACAGAGCGGTTTGTCCAGCCTAGGATTTTTACGAATTACGGAAAAAGAGTAAGATCATTTTATGTCCCATACTTTTTTAATAAATTACCTGACGATCTATTATGTTTACAGTCATTCAGTGTTGTTAAAAGATGCCTAAAATATTGGTGTCTTACTCATTCTAACTAGTTCAGTGCGTGCGTCTCAGTGCAGACTTTGTTATGTTTTAATATGTGTGCGGTTGCATGTGCAGTTGCATTTTGATATTGTATAATTTTGACTTCTGTTGGCTGTCGGGACCCGCCCACAAGCACCCTCGTGCTTTTGCGGGCCCGTATGTATCTGTGTGTTTTCGTTCAGAAATAAATAAATAAATAAATAAATAAAAAAAAATGCAAAAAATGGCATCCACCATTCACTTTTTCTATCGTACTTCCTGCTCGGACGTCGGCCAGTAATTAGTCTCTCGGGTATAACTATGCTCGTGGGGATTATCTTGGTCTTTACAATCACCTTTGCAACGTAGACTGGAGCGTTATTTCACTATGTTCCAATATCGATAGCGCAGTTGAAAGTCTAACAGACATCGTAACTGCAGCCATGAATAATTTTAGTCCACGCAGAAGTGGTCGCACTAGCAACGATCCTTTTTGGTTTTCCAGAGAGCTACGTGATGCGTTGCGTAGAAAAGCGAGGTATCATAAAAAGTACAGGAACACCGGCATAAAGATATGGCAGGCTCTGTTTAAAGAGTATCGTTCTGCAGCCAAAAAGTTGATACGGCGTGATTGGGAGAACTGGCCAAATTCAGTTGAACGCAATTTAAAACGCGATCCTAATGCTCTGTGTAATTACGCGAGGTATATGAGGACGTCTAGTCGATCGAAAACTATTGCATTGCAAGACGACTCTGGATATACATCTGAGCCGTCCGATGTCTGTGATGTTTTTGCTACGTTTTTTTCTTCCGTCGGTAACTTGATTACTCCTTGCACTGTTACGACCGATGCTCCTCTTGAACCCTCCCGCAGCTTGGCAGTTCCGAATCTTATGCTTGAAGATGTGCTTTCCGTAATAAATGAGCTCGCTCCAAAAAAGTCATGCGGTGAGGACGGAATTCCTGCTTTCATTGTAAAGGGATGCAGGGATATTTTTGCCCCTGTGCCGCATGTTTTTAACATTTCCTTAGAGGCCAATGTATTTCCTCAAGGATGGAAGAATGCAGTAGTTGTACCTATACATAAATCTGGGCGCACTGACAGCGTTAATAACTATAAACCAATTTCTCTTCTTTGTTCTTTTTCTAAGGTATTTGGAAAGGCAATGTATAAGCATATTTATTTTCATTTTAAATCGTCTGTTTGCCTCAACCAACATGGTTTTTCGTCAAGGGCGTTCTGTGGAAACAAACCTTGTATAATTTTTGGAACACACTCTACCTAAGGTCACGTCCCGTGGACAAGTTGATGCTATTTATTTCAATTGCTCTAAAGTTTTTGATCTCGTAGATAATAATTTGTTACTTGCCAAATTTTCAGCGTTGGGCATGACTAGCTCGTTTTGCAGTTGGTTGTCTTGTTATCTTGGTGGAAGACGTAACCGAGTGCTGTATGTAGGGTGTTTTTCTTCCTCATATGTTTTAAATACTGGAGTGCCTCAAGGGTCCAATTTGGGGCCGTTGTTATTCAACATTTTTGTCAATGATTTGGTAGGCAGTGTGCAGCATTCAAAGGTGCTGCAGTTTGCAGATGATGTTAAGATTTATCGCGAAATTTATTCAACTGCTGACTGCCTAATGATGCAAGATGATGTTCAGGCAATTCTAAACTGGTGCTTGAAACATAATTTGGTACTTAACCCCAGTAAGACCAAGGTTGTTCTCTTTACCCGTAAGACAAGCTGCATTGAGTATTCGTATACCATGTTAGGTTCAGCTATCGCAAGGTCAGATACTATTCGTGATCTGGGAGTGCTGTTTGATTCCCGCCTTTCGTTTACTGAGCATGTTTCGAAGGTTGTGAATGACTCTTATCAGGTGCTAGGCATTATTTCCCGAATGACGCGGAATTTTCGTACTTACGCTAGCATGATTCATCTATTTCCCGCCCTTGTTTTGTCTAAACTTGAGTTCTGCTCAGTCGTGTGGAACGCCATTAGATCTACTCAATCATGTATTTTAGAAAAAGTGCAGCGTCCTCTCGTGCGTATTGTTTACGATAGATGGGTTGGGAGGCGCATTTATTTTGATTATGAATACTTATTTAATCTGCTTGACCTGGTACCCTTGCAGAAAAGAAGATTAGCGCCAGGCATGTCTTTTTTGTATAAGATAGTGAACTTAAAAGTAAAGGTGCAATTGATGCACCTTTACTTTTAAGCGGGATTTCTTTCGGTGTTCTTCAAAAGCGTATCAGATTTTCATTTCTTTTCTACCCGCAGAAAGTTGGTGTGCAGTCCCCGATGACACGCTTCAGCTCCTTTATAATCGCGATAGGAGGGATTTAGAATTGTTTTCACCCCTTTTAAGTTTTAGAAGAGCATTGTTGGCCGCTTGACAAACATTAGTGCTCTGTTGCTCTCCGTTGTCCGCCGTAGTTTTATTCATTTCCTTTTATATTTTTTAAATCACGTCTTGCTTGTGTTTTTGTCTGTATCTGTTCTTTCATTGTTTGTAATATGTGCGCACTAATAAGGCCTTGAGCTGTTTGTGAGCACATTAAGCAGAATAAATAAAATAAAAATGAAATAAAAATAACCATGTACACAACGGGTGTTTTTATATAGATAAATAAAAAAAGCCAAGTCGGAAATAAAAATAAAAAATAAAAAAACTCAGTTGGTAGATCTATCCACTGGAAATGGAGAGGTCTCTGGTTCGATACCAGGACCAGGCGGATTATTTCGGTCGCGTACCAGTCACCTAGTTGTGTTTGGAGCTTTGTGTTTGCCCATTGTCCCCGTTATTCTCCTTCTTCTTGGCTTATTATTGCCATTGTACAGCTCGCTTGCACCTTTGCATAATTTGCATTATCACCTTGCGTTAGATATTTATTTATATCGTGCCCTCATCGAAACCTATGCAGTTGGTGGTTTAAAACCCCATAAAACACAATTCAATTTATTTATATATATATATTTTTTTTGACGTGAAGGACTGAGTCAAATGTGGAAATTTCCGCCAATTTCCGTCTACACTTGTCATTAAAAATGTCTCATATTCTAGCTGAAATACAATTAGTTGGAACATAACATAACACTATACAGCCGTAGAACGTAGGAATTCACAAAAATATGAGGCTGAAGGAAACGTCGTAATGACAGCACGGTACCTGGCCTGCATCCACGAGCAGCGTTTTTGGTAGGCAAGAACTTCGTGTCTTAAACTACATTCTAACAGTAATTGTGTGGAGACATCCGTGTCGACATAGCGTTTAACGATTATTGATTAATATCCTCGGCAACTATCTCAATACAAACCATTGTCTAGCACACCTTGGCGCAAGTGCTTGTGTGCAGGCTGCTCTGCGATGCGCTAGGAACATTTGATATTCTTTTAGTCGGTAAGAGCTTTATCTTACTCTGGGGGTCATGCAAGCTCAGAGGCTTCTTGGTCTATAAAACGACATGCCGTCTGGACGCTACAGCTCTCGGCGTCTACATTTCCAAGGCTGATTTAAAATAAAAGTCATTAACCGGTATCTTAAGGGCACCGGGGGTATGCTATGCATACGTACACTTCTGAGAGCGGCTCTCGTGAGAAAATTTCTCTTTACGCCCCCGTGTGAGTGAATCATTGGTTCCGGGAGCCTTCGGTACAAGGCAGCGTTTAAAGCTTTCCACAAAACCTAGCTGCCTTGTATAAGGTGTTGCAAATGCTGAAATGAACAAATTAACAGTACATCTATTTAATTAACGAGAATACTTCACATGGTACTTAAAGGAGTCAGGACACGAAAACTATAGGGGTACACTATTTATAAAATGGAATGTTCATGGGTTGCTTAGTGCGTATATACACTAAGTTTCGCGATTGCTAGAACTCTAGTAACTGCCATGATACGTTTACGGATGTTGATCATTTTTATCTGGCGACCAGGCAACACTTACATCTGGTTGATTTGGTTTATTTTATTGGGTTTAGAACTTGCCCAAAGTGACCATAACACAATGATCACTTTAATCACTAAAAATTAAATGAAGACAAGCAACGAAGTCGTGTACGTGTTTTTATTGCAATCATATGTAAATCGTATAGATGTCGCATAGTTGTAAAGATAACAGCTTCACTGATCCTCCATCTTCACGTGAAGTGGATGGGCTCTACATTTTTTTTTTTAGACAGTCGATCAATTTTTACCTTTTTCCGTCCAATATAAAAATTGCGCCAAAAAGGAGTATCGCAAGGCCTGCCCACAACGACGCTTGGAGGAGTGTCGTCGTCGTTTCAGTTGTAGTCAGTCACTATCTCGGCAACGTATCCTTAAAGGGTGCTCCGGTGACGAAGTGGCGGCGTGAGCTACCACGCGGGGCTTGGTGCGCTCTTTTTGCGTGCAATTTTTCAATCGGGCAAAAGAAAAAATGCGAAAATTGATCGATTAATATCTAAAAAATTCACTTTTTCGCAAATTCTTTTTAACTTTGTCTGGCCTCTAATAGTAATTGCCGTCAATACAGCGATTTCCAAAACAACTCTATAAAACCGCTGAATGGAAAGCGCCGAATAAACAAGGACGAAGAAGGGGACAGAGACGAAGCGCACTCTCAACTGAAGGTTTATTGAAACAAACATTTGGGGGGGGGGCAGTGACGGCGCACTAATACACAGACTCTCCCCTGGTTCTCTTATACGGAATGCCTCATGTATTTCTCGCGCTGTTTTGTTTGCGTATCTGCCCAGATACGCAAACAAAACAGCGGTATTAATAGTCACCCCCCCCCCCCCCCCCCCCAATGTTTGTCTGAATAAACTTTCAGTTGAGAGTGTGCTTCGTCTCTGTCCCCTTCTTCGTCCTTGTCTATTCGGCGCTTTCCATTCAGTGATGTACCAACTAGCCCATTTATATATTCCACTAAAACCGATAATTATAATGCTAACAAATTTTAGTTAATTAGTCAACTTAGCGTGACTATTGTCAGCTTGGCTACTGTCCACCGAGCCTGATAAAGACATAATGAAAACGGCACTCGCCTCTCACCCTCTTTAAAAAAACAAAAATCTGTTCAAATTAAAATCAAACAATAATAAAATCATTGCGGATGCATGACGTCCGCACGACACATTCTATGTTCCCTGTGTTTATGGGATGATCAAGACACGCTTAATTAACCGACAGGTGAATGTCATTTCAAATAAGATCATGCCTTCAAGGTGTCAAGTTCTTGGTGTTGTGGACGCAGTACTCGATGCGCGGGCGCAAGCCTTTCAGCCGACACTCCCAGTACGTCCCTACTCACTCCCTAAATGAAATAAATATCACACTGCTGCGGAAGTGAAGGAACTTTGTTAAACCAAAGCCGCACAAATTCTCAATGGTAATGCGCCTTGAATAAAAAAAGAAAGAAAAGAATCACTCTTTAAGAAGCGGCGCAACAACAGAGTTTTAGTACATCGTCCCGATACCTCCGACAACGGTACCCGATAACGAGACACGCGCGAAGGCGTCGGCAGAGTATCGGGTATCGTTATCCCAGTCATCGAAACCGTCTATTAAAACTCCCTAACGACGGTCCTTGAACTTAGTATAATGTTTCCGAGAGAACAAACCTAACTAAGCGCGGCGAGTTGCGAGCATGTGATTATCGCTGCGCAGCCAACGAGATTGTCGCGTTAGCCGATGAGAACACAGAAGAACGAATCGCTAACATTATAAGCCACGCCCTTCGCTTCTTAAAGGAGCTGTGCAACGATTTTAACGTTGAAAGAATTGGCATCGTCTACTTTTGACATGGTTCACCTTGCCACAAAGGACAGAAAACACACCTCCTTCCTTCGAAATGTTGCGATTCCGCCGCGTAATCGCGAAGCAAAAATTAGAATATTCCCCGACCTGCAGCCGCAAGCGGCGGCCATGAGAAACACGCGGCGTGACGTTAATTGGGGGTCTTGTAGAAAGATAGCAAGTTGTGCGAATACCTGCTCGATAAAAGATAACCTTTCTATAATTATTGTAGTTCCAACCTAAACATAAATGCGTCAAGAACCTGGTGTCGACATAAGGACAGAACGAGCGGGTTGGTAGGGATAATTAAACTTTAGGAAGAAAACGCTTCTCGTTTTCTTCCTCAAGTTTAATTAACCTGGTATCATCGACAAAACTTTTATTATACGGAGTTTTAGTGGCGCCATCTATCCTAGGTCCACAAAACCGTCAGCTCTATCTCCTACCGCGAACAGCCGCCAGAAGGGAACAGGGCCGGACGGGTATGGCCTGACCCGGATGAGACTTTCCTCCTTTCACCATATTGTTCGCGCTGCGCCCCCCAGCACGTGGTCACGTGGTCGCGAGCGGATGAGTTCTCGCTGCTCACTGATTGCTCTAGAGAGAGAACTTTACCGGAACCCCGCGCCTACCCCATCGACGTCACTGTGCACGTGACCCGGAAGAGATGTACGAGTTGAGAGGTGGCAAAAACCTGGATCTTTTTCATTTTTTAAAAATAAAAACTAGGGTATCCAGGCAAAATCTGTTTTCTGTAGTTCACTTCAGAAGTGTCAGGCATCAACTTCCACAGTTATTTGAGCAAAGCCCTGAAATTGTTGCACAGCTCCTTTAAGACCCAGGGCAGTGAACAGGAGGCGCCTCGGTCGGCTGATAGTCAGCGTGACTGGTGGCCAAAATGTGCAACTCTAAAAAGGCCTAACCCTTGGACGATTGGACAGGAGCGCTACGTCGTCATAGTTTGGAAGGGCAATCGGAGATTCGTGCTCGAGGTCTCTTTCAGATTGATTGCGGCCGAGGCTCGTCACAGTGCTACTAAAATTTCGCATAAGATGGCGCCACCTGTCGTACCAAACTTCGTTATCTATCCGGTAGGCATACTTTGTCTATTTTTTATGGCGCACTGTGAGCTTGCGGTTAAACACGTGTTTAAATCAATAGAACGGAAAGTCGTGGTTCGAGGAAGGCTGAGGTGATCCTTCTAAGTTCCTGTAAAAAAAAGTGAAAGCCGTTTACAACTCCCTGTAACGCCGAATTAGAGCGCAGCTCTTGAGGAGGAGGGAAGGGTACTGGGGGGGGGGTGTTTCAAGTGACCTTGGGGGAGGGGGGAGTCACGTGACCTGGGGTGTCACGTGACCTGGGGAGGTCACGTGACCTGGGGGGGTCACGTGACGATGTCGATGCCGATGACGTCATCAGTGACGATGACGATGCGGATGCCTATGACGTCACTGATGACGTCATCAGTGATGATGACGATGACGATGCGGATGCCGATGACGTCACCAGTGACGTCACGCGTCCCATAATGTTTACGTCGGCGTAACCGCGCGGTTACGCCGACGCCGACGCCGACGCCGCTCAAGCCGGAAACGGGCGCCTAAGAGCTGCGCTCTAAAAACGTTCAAGCTTGACAGATAAATGCCGGTCATTTTAAAAGTACTAGCGTGGTATTTTTGATCGTAAATCTCCTCTTGTCTTCGACCACCGTGAAGTAACCCGAAGTGCGCCCGAGGTTCACCCTGTTTCAGATCATATTTTCCGCGATCCGTGCGCTAATATTTGATTTCCAACGAAGAGATTCTCTCCTGTGCCATCTCGAGCATTTGTGCGTATACGGACAAACGCTTGAAACGGCACCAGCCCAGGCACTTAGCCAGGGGGGGAGGGGGAGTCCCGTGGGGCCCGGACCACCCCCCCGTCCCGCCGAAATCTTCTATTTAGCTGGGGCCTCCTCTACCCCCTCCCCCTCATACAGCATTTTGTGATGGGCGGCCCCTTCCACCCCCAAATCAAAATCCTGGCTACGTGCCAGCACCAGCCAGCGTAGTACGCGACATATATGTCGCGTACTATATGCTTGCTTTCCCAACCAGCGAACGCGCGCGTGCTGGGCTGTGGTCCGTGGAGATTGCACACCGGACTGTCGGTTTTTTTTGCAGTCGTTGAAAGTATATTTACCGCGGTGCCCATCGGCCCACTTCCCGTGATGTCACGGAAGGAACGTTACCGTGACGCTTCAAAATTGTTTCGTGCAATAAACAAAAAGAAAGAAAAAAAGCGTTTTTTTTTTTGGTATTTCTACGAACCAGTACCTATCAAACTGCATCGGTTTTTGCCCCTTGTTTATTACTACTCGCGCGTCCCTGCACATGCGAAGAATTTCACTTTCATTGACTGTTTCCGCACTTGTGAGTTTATTCCCGTGGACATTCCCGAGTTGAGATGAGCAGTGAACTTTCCAAGGTGGGGTTAGGATGCGGGAGTGGATGCCTTCAAACATTTTGAACTCCACTACAAGCAGTATAAGCACTAAAGCGAAAACGGAATAAATTTGACAAAACAATGGTGCCTCCAAAAAATATTTACAAGGTTTGTTTTGACTGCGAAAATGGTTGTATGGTTCTATGATATTCCATAGAACCATAAAACCATTTTCGCAGTGAAAAAAACAAACAAAACAACCTTGCTTAGCCGCGACCATTTGGTGTACACTCCAAATGGTCGCGGTTAAGCACGCGTTTAAATCAGTGGAGGACAAAATCGTCGTTCGAAAATGGATGAGGTGAGTGCTTTTTGAGTTGGTGAAAAGACCGTGGAAGATTTCACACAAATGCCAATGTTTTAATAAGTGCTAGTTTGGTATCTTAGACTATCCAAGTCGAGTTTTTTGTACAAAACATGATGTTCCGTGTCGGTTTCTGCGCACTGTTGGTTGGCGCTGTTGGTCCTGACTAGATCAGGGGCGGATTGATGGCTAAAATTTGGGGTGATTTCTTTTTCAATTGCGCGGGCTAGAAATTTTTAGGGTATTTTAAAAGGAAACTGTTAATCGTGTTTTAACGTTTGTTACTGCCTATTGATGGCTACCAAACTTTTATTGGTTTCTTGTTTTATTTAATAAACTGGCACCTGCTGCTTCAGTGGTTCAAAGATTTTCACTATAAGTAGTAAACGAAAAAAAAAAGAGAGAGAGAGAGAGAGAGATGTACGTGTGCATGGTTTGATATTCTACATCTAGACAGTGACTATCCCCATTTAAGCAACACAGGCAATTGAGTTACGTGGCGAGACAAAGTTTAACAGAAACTCGATCAAATAGTATACATCAATTTAGACAAAAACACCACGAAGGCCGGAGAAGAAAGGAGTATTTTAGCAAGAAAAATGTAAGAAGGCCGAATAATATGGAAACTTCCTGATTCCTTCACGAACGCGATCAAAATGCCTTGCTATTTTATTTGTTATTTTATTGACTCACTATCGAAAATGCAAAGTTCTTGGGAATGGGATGACGCGACAGGATTTTTAACATTTAGTTTAAGCAATTAAACTCTAACAGGGAAACCGTGGGTATGATTCCTCAGCGACTTTACTCTCAATGGCTTGGGATTTTACGGAATACACCCAAACAAAAATAACTGTTGGATTCTTTATGGTCTTGTAGTGGATGCGTGAAACCAATAGAAAACAAAAATGCGAGCTCAAATGTTCTTCAGCGCAGTCCCTAGGCAAATGGCATGGAACAACATTAAAATTATTTATTGAACAGATTCACGTGTATCTAATGAAATGAAGAAGATAACCCCCTACACTTGGGGAAGACAGTTAAAACAGACACAATTATTTACACAAGTTATCAAATTAAGGGTTCTTCACAGCACGAACATCGCCGTCCATCGTTGTCCTCCCTGTGCCTAGCGGTTTACCACCTTCTGTTGGTCGACGATGACAGCTCAATGGACGTTGAAGAGGAACAGTCCGTTGAGTCGCTTTTCGCCACACCGCGATCTAATCCAAGTCTTAATCCGACGAAAGATAGAGAAGGGCCGCTCAGCCGTCGCAACACTACCTGGCAGTGTGGCGAGAACGCGCAGCAGAGTCCTGATGTTGGGATACAGCTCTGGCTCCGACTGTTAAAGTGTCTCCACTGCCGTCGATGGAAGAGGCCCCTTCTCCTGTTCTCGTCTCAATTTCTCAACCCACAGTGAAAATTCGGCTCTGAGGATGGTTTGCAATGCCACATCTCCCATTTCGAGGAGCACGCCGTATTTCGCTGCCAGGATACTGAGCTTTGCTTGAGCTTCCTTGTCATGCACATGGCAAGGCGAAACTGTGTTGAGGCTGTACACCTCCAGCACCTCTTCTGGCAAACGCTGCTGAGATTTTCCACGACTGATTTCACAAGAGGAATGTAGACTTGTGCGCAAAGTATGACTCTGCCGTCTGTGGAGGCAATTTCGCGCCGTTCATCTGTGGTTGCACTAGACGAGGCACATCTAGTTGGGCTCCCATGTTTTCGGCAACGCCTTCTGCATTTGCGAACATTTTTTTGAAAGTCTTCTCGACGTTCAACGGGTTCCGCTTTTCGCTCAGGACGACTATCGTGTCTTTCAAGATGTCCGAGGCACTGTTCATTTCGAGATCCGGCTTTTGGAGCAGCCGACTCAGGGGAAGTGGGACTGAGTGAACGTCGTAGAGAGCTAGAGTTGCGATAACGAATTCAGTATCCAAGACTGAGGTAAGCATGGGATGTCGCCTTGGCAGCCGGGCTTTGTTCTCGCTACTGGGAAACCGTTTCTTACGCATTTGCAATGGTTCCCACGCTCTCACTCTGAACTGCAAAACAGCGTCGTGACGTTCGACTCAACGTGGGTTGGGTCGAATGCCAACCTGCCATCTTACGCCGCGCCGCCAAGCTGCCATTTTCTGCGGTTTTTACGTCTCTTTGGATTCGGGCAAGCCAGCGGGCACGGAGAGAGTAACTAAATGTCAGTCCGTCATATTTTAACCGGACGACGCGGAAAGCTCCTCCTCCTATGGGGGCGACCCGCGGTGCCGAAAGCGCGCGATATGTGAAATCTTTGGTCCTGGGCTTACTACTTGTCAGGGCCGCTAAAAGCTTCTTTTTAGTCGAATTACAAAATATAAGTGGCGCGAATGTAACTGGCAATCACATCACTAATAATGTGATTCCTGCACCATTGGCAACAATCCGCTTGATGCTCGATGCTTGATGAGATAGCTTCGATATCTGGACGTGTTCCAATGCGTCAGTGATGAAATTGCTGCGCCATTTGCACCAAACGGCTTGATGCTCGATGTGGTCACTTCGATATCTGGACGTGTTCCAATACGTCAGTGATGTGATTGCTGCGCCATTTGCGGCAATATGCGCGAAAATGCTTACTCTGATACATTCTGCTACATATTGCCAAAATGTGAAGAATTTGCGCCAAAATTGCGCC
Source organism: Ixodes persulcatus (assembly GCA_013358835.2). Taxonomy (NCBI): domain Eukaryota; kingdom Metazoa; phylum Arthropoda; class Arachnida; order Ixodida; family Ixodidae; genus Ixodes; species Ixodes persulcatus. Next base: position 1,426,527 of record JABSTQ010009560.1, read on the forward strand.
AAAACTTAATTTCACCTTAATAATGCTGAAAATATAACAGCTCGGACCTCTTCGCTACCCGGTCGGATCATTACGATAGGCTTGTGCGAGTTTTCAAAACTTTCGATTATCGCCATATATAACGTACTATTATATCTGATCTCGTATCAGATACTGACAGTACTCGGAAAATTCGCAACTTGTCTCATGTTCGCGGCCTGCTCTGGCAAGTTAGTTCGCTTCTCATCGCGCACTGATGTACGGCGGTGAAGCGACAACAGCAGAGTAAGCATCGCGCAGAACCGTATATGTAGAGAGTTTGGCCATTTATTGGAAAGTATAGAATACAAATGAGGAGGCGCCATTGGCCGAAAGCGGAATGGGCCTGTTTCAGGGCGTCTTCACAAATTCGAATTTGGCCAACCAGAAGCCAGAAATAATACCCTGGCAGTGGTCGCGAGAAACAAACTGCGTCGGAGTAACTCTCGGTGACTGAAAATATGGTGCACGTGATGTTTCAATCACGGTCATTCAAAATCATGGTGGAAGAGCGCGACTAGCGGAACGATCGACATAATCCGTACGCAAGGCGCCGTGGGCCGGGAATCTGCCTTCCGAGCGGTCACACCATGCCCGAGCAAAACAGAGTTCGAGCGGCACATTCGATTGTTACATCCTTTTGCATGATCATGATCAAAACATCACGTGTACCCTATTTTCAACCATGAAGGGTCACTACATTTAACGCTTACGCGCTTATTAAAATGGTTAAAACTGTTTCTCGCTACCGCCACTAGGGGATTCTTTTCGGCTTCTGGTTGGCCAAGAGAGCATACCAAGCCTTCTTTCTGCGTCTGGTGCACAGCCTGGCTCTGCCCGCGCCTCCTATTGAGCAAACTCTCTGTATACACGACTCTGGCATCGCGTAGCTGCGTTTCATGCTTGCTTCGCCTCAGCGCGCTCGCGTGCTAAGGGGAAAGTACTCACACAGAGTGGGGCATTATACCCACACTTTCTAAATAAAACTATGGCTAGAATATATGATAGCCTGCGATATCCCAACAATATCTTCTTTTTTTTTTTCAATTTGAGATTTAGCAAGGATACTTCGGTATTGCAGCAGTACATTTGTTTACTGTTCCCAATGCTTTTTTTAATATCTGTTTTATGCCATCTTTTTTGCTGCCTAAAAATGGAATTTTGGCTGCTCCAACAGGTGCTCCAAAATCTCTCAAATCAACCACATCACTGAATACGTTTCTGTTGCAAACATTACGCGTTAAAAAAAAAAAAAAAAGAAACTCGTTGAAAATAATTGTTTTTCGTTATATAGAGATTTTTTTTTTTTTTATCGAAAGCGGTATATCTCGAGGTTTAGGGCTCCTCTAAAGACCGCTAATAACGCGCGGATGAGGTTCGGTGGGACGTGGTGCGGTATTACGATAACGAAGGAAACAAAAATAATGCTTCTTTAATTTTAAAAAGCCAGGGAAGTATTGTGATCAGTGTATGTTGAAACAACTGACGTATATGAAATTGTTTTTAGTTTTTTTAAATTATTATTTAGCATCAGCAGTCTTAGTGACGCTCTTGATTATTTTGGTATGAACGGAATGATTGTTAAAAGAAGACAAAAATTGTAAAATAAAATAATATAAAAAGGGGAACCCTAAAATGGTGATTATTGTTAGGAAATCCATTTATTGATATTATACTACTACCTCGAAGCACCGTAGGGTATATTGACGCTACATAGCGACGCCGAATGCAATGGCAAGTTTCAAAATATCTTATGTTGTTTTGGTGAAAGCGTACATCGCTGACGCAATGCGCGGGCTCCAGAATCATCGGCAGTTTCTCCAGCTGCGGGCATGGTGAAACTGCGTTGCAAGCTAGCGCACCCATCTTCACTGCAGGCGTTGCCAAATGACCAAAAAGAAGCTATGTATCATCAGAAACGTTGTTTCGACAATTCAAGCCACATTCTTCTGACTATAAACAGCTGGTGAAGAAAAGAGTGTGAGGTTCTAGAAAACTGCGGAGGTACCGCATTTACGCCGTTTCGGCACCACCACTGAAGTTCGGGACGTTCCCTGCGAAGCATCTCCTCTTGAAGTGCGGCACTCGAGGTGCTACAAAAGGTATTTGCCTTTTCTTTTGTGTCTCATCGTTACTCTATATAGTTTTTACGAAATATTGATTGCATTTGTCAGACTTGTTTAAGTACTGTTCACCTTCGTACTTCTTAACTTTCGCGCACATTTCGTGAATATTCGAATATTATACAGTGTCTGAAGAAGCAAATAGTAATACTATCAAACGTAAATAGTATGAGCTAATGAAAGCCCGTCTTGTGATTTACACAGGATTGCTTTTGTTAATAGTGGCTCCGGTTACGACGACCCAAGAAAATTTTAAATGCGACAGGTCTCTAATTTTCATATTGATTTTTTTGACTCTAACGGTTTTAGTATAATAACCAATAAGATCAAATTTAATGCATAATTTTTATATCCCGATAAAGCGCAGTCTCGTAACAAAATTTCTTTACCGAAGCTTTTCGGACGAATCGTTTCGAGTCATTCTTAATATCTTCCCCTACTTTTGTGCCTTGCTTTAGCGCCTATAACCTACTGCACGTTTTGCAGGATGCTCGGCTTTACGTGTGTGTTTTTTGGGTACTTCAGGTTCGAGGAGAGACCATCAGGAACCGCGGCGGGCGTCATGGCTATCGACCTGTACGTTTCGACCAGCAGCCCTGTGTGTGCCTATGTCCTTATCTTGGCCAAGCGGCTGGGTCTCGAACTTAATGTGCACATTATCAGCATTCGAAATAAGGATAATCTCAAGGCAGATTTCGTCGAGGTAAGGTTGCGGTTATGTAGCCATCGAAAAGGGGGAACAATTAAGACACACACAAAAATAGTATCAGTATAATGTTCGTCGTCGCTAACACAAGGTTATTGTGGCAACATTTCTAGAAGGGGGAAGAGTAAAAACTAACATAATTTAAAGCGTATTTAAGGCATAATTTAAATCAATATTTAAATAAGACTAGTTTTAGGATGCTGATTTAGATCAAACCTTTCCCGCAAAGGTAAGGAAAACATCTTTTTTTATTTGCCGTTTGTTTACCATTTGACGTTTTTATGTGCATTTATTTTGTATATAAATCAAAGAATCACAAACAAAAATATTATACATGGCGTCCTCCCAGAAAAAAATTACAGTGTTTTGTCAATAAAAAAAATAAAGTGCGCATCGCCGAACTCTCGCCCTTCGCCCAAAGGTAGCGCTGGCGGTTCGAACCAGATGCCAAAGTTTCAGAACTAACTCTTATCTTATTTCAAAGTTATCGTCATCATCATCATTTACTATTTTTGAAGGACCTTACGGGCATTACACAAGGGAGTGGTAATTTTTTTCTCTTGACCGAACATATCGTTCAGCAATTTTAACAAAGTAGGAGAAGGAGCAAGTGGGATAAAACAGAAATGAAAGTGGCTATAGAGGTGTAGAGTTTATGTGTGTCAGTTTTAATAACAATGCCGTTTGGCAGTGTGTTCCAATCGTTGATGACCAACGGTAAAGTTGAACTACTGTATGAAGTAGTTGACAAAAAAATGGGCCGCAATTTTGGAGTGGCGAAAGCTGGGGAAAATCTGCCACGGGGGTAAAAGCAGCGATTCACGAAGGGGCCCGGTATGCTATGATGAAAGATAGATGAACGAGAGAGACGTAGCAGTTTCGCGCAATCCAGATATACCTATGAAAGGTGAATAATTGAAAAACAAAAAAACAAAAAAAAACAATAAAGCGCAGAGCGGTGATGGATTCAAGTTCGTTAACTAGGTTAGATTGCTAAAGGCACCAAATAGAAGAAGCGAATTCAAGCTTAGACCGAAATAAAGTAGAGAATGTTGGTTGTTTTATCTCTGGTGTTGCGGGTTTCAGGTTTCGGCGCAAAAAGCCGAGGTCCAAATGAAGCGCTAGCCGTCCAAACCAGATGCCAAAGTTTCAGAATTAACTGCTTTCTCATTCGAAAATTATAAGTCGCGTTGGGCGAATATTCGAATTCCCGAAAAGTAGTTTAGAATAATACGCTATTTGGTGTTCGCTTCAAGACGAATTTTTCGAATAGCGTATTATTTGAAACCACTATTCGAATATTCAACCAACCCTACTTAACATTTTCGAATGAGATAAGAGTTAGTTTTGAAATTTTGGCATCTGGTTCGGACTACAAGCGCTACATTTGGGCGGAGATTGAGCTTTCAGCGACGCGTAATTCATTTTGGCAATAAAAAAAAAAAAAAAAAAGAACACTATTTTTTATTTGTTTTAGGCGGGGGGGGGGGGGGGCGCATTCTGTATATGGCTGAACGCGAGCAAAAATATTCTGAGCAGATCGGAGCGTTGAGCTTGTTTTCTCCCTTCCGCTTCATTTTTTTTTTTGTGAGTTACGTAATGTGATCTTGCAACAAAATCAGAACGCAAAACAACAACGAAAATTAGATAGTAATGTCCTATTGCAATCAGGTCAGAATGCGCAAAAAAGCAAATAAAACTTTTAAATAAGTAAACAATTCAAGCTTCTTTTCTTCTAATATGGCGGGAATTACGTCAAAAAAGTTATTTAAGGTGTACTTTAAATTTCCAGTAATTATTTCTTCCGCAGTGATATCAGTGATCGGACGAATCGATCAATCAATCTAGCATATTTAAGCATACATCTAGGGAGAAGAAATCACTGGTTTCTAGCTAGAGGAATTTAAGTCAGATTAATTAGATGTAAATAAAAAAAAATCTGGTTTATAATTTGTAATTTTTTTTCTAGATATCGATGTCGTACTGCTGAATTGCCAGCGTAACCTAAAGAAGGCCAACGCGTGGGGCAGATTGGCCACGACTGTTACGTCAGCTCTCGGCTGGGATTTGTGTTCTCCTCTGATTGGACACGAGTCTCAGCCGACCGCTGACGCAGGACTCGCGTCTAATCAGTTCCCTGCGCTGGTCTGAGACGCAGAAAAAGCAGCACTACGGCTTTGTTCCCTAGAATGTGTTGATTATAGTCGACTGTATACAGCTTGACCCTAATTTTTGATGTTAATGAATGTTAATGTTAACGTGTTAATGAAGTACGCCGAATGCTGCTATGGCTTCAATCGCCGTAATCGTTATTGCGTAAATTTTAAAGCAAAAATATGTTAAAACTTCGAAAGGTATCAACTGGAGTGTGTTGCTAAAGCCATGACAAGGTTGAATTTCGATAAAAAACAAAGTGTTACAACATATAGACATTTCAAAAATTGCCTTCTGCGCGCTGCCATCCTTGTCTGCTGGGCTGTAATATGCCTTCTGAGCATGCGCTGTTGCTCTGTTGTGCGGTATATCAGACGATGCGTATGCGTCAACAACTCAGTGACTCTGCATTTTTTGCCCGGGTGATAAGCGATGCAAAGGTGTATAGTTATGAGGTTCTGAGTATTAATCGATGGTTATCTGTTGGATCCCAAAAGATGAATCCGCAGAAAACGGTGCCTCTTCTCAACGACAACGGAGTAATCTTGGCCGAAAGGTTCGTATTTTCACTTTCAGTTCGATGGAACGCGTAGAAGAGTGGCAGTGTGACGTGCTAATTTAGGACGCTGCGTCATTATCGCACAGCGTACCGTCGGCGCATTCATTAAAGGAACACTGAAATGACAAGTCTTTGTAAGGGCTTGGTGAAACATAAATTAAAAAGAAAAAAGAATTTCTACGGAACAATCAAATGGGCAGAACTCGCTGCTGCCGCCACGCTGATTTTCGAAGAAATGCGTGAGCATTTCGCGCGGCGGTTCTATATAAAAAAGAATGGTAAATGCTGCCTCTCAGCGCTTTTACGCGGGGTGAACATTCCCGTAATCTCTCTCCTCCTTTGGTGCAAGCAAATCAGGTCCCTTAGCGTGTGCATGAAGATGGGAAACGATAGAGCCATTTCGCTGTTGCGCATAAAGGGGCGACGACACCGTTGGCTTACGGCCCTCTGTCATGGTAAGATGACTGCGCGTCAAGAACGGCGTGGTAGGCCGAAGAACGAAGCCGCAGCCCGTGCGCGCACACAGGTCTCCGAACCCGGCGGCAGGAGCTTCCGAGGGCGTCGAAAGCGCTACGCACACCGGCCGCGTGACGTAACACAGCCAAGATGCAGTGGGCGACGGCGGGGCTATACTTGGGCCGCTCGCGGGGTGCCGCGAGGCTTTCGGGTACGGGTGGCCCGAGGTGGGTTAATATTTTGTAATGAGCCATCCGCAGACTGTCGCCGAGAAGCGGCGTTAACGGGGAGGGGGGTCGATGACACGCACACCCGCGGCGCCGAAATTGGCGAAGGGGGACGCCGCCGGCAATCTTCAGTTGCTATTGTCGGTGACAGGTTAAAGGCTCTGTTGTACTCCGACGTTGAGCGTGTGTGAGTATGTGTAGGCGTTGTAAATGGAGATTGGGAGGGAAAGGGAGAGCCAATTGTGTACGCGCACAGGGCGCATTTGTCACTGGCTCATACCTACCTTGAGTGCAGCGAACACAGCGCAGCGCAAAACGCGCGCGTTTCATTGGCCGGCGAGCAGGAGCTCGATATCTGCGACAAATTGGTATCCGTGTGCGCTGCGCTACGCCGCGTTTGCTACGCTCAACGTCGGAGTATAACAGAGCCAAATACTTTACTAGGGGAATACAGGACACTCTCCTCATTTGTATCAGGCATGTTGACGGCCGCGCCGAATCCTCCCCTGGTGGAGTGGTTTATTTGGCGACGCCTCTCTCCCCACTCCCCTCCTGTCGTCGCCAGAGCACGTGAAGGCGACGCCTGGGAATGCAATGCCTTTGACGGGGTCGCGGATGCGAAGACGGTGCCGCTGCCGCCGTCACGCGTGTTTCCGCAGATTTTTGTTGTCGAGTTTGTCTATGTAATCTTGGGGAGAGTCTTGTATTCCCTTTGTAAAGGCAGTGCCTTAAAAAGTGGAAGCTTCTGCCACCTCTTTCTACTTTAGCAGAGCGAACGCTGAAGAGGAGGTTTGACTGTTTGACCACGCCAACTCTGGCAAGACGTTACCCCTTGTAATCCCCCCCCCCCCCCCCCCCCCGCATTCTCCGCGCTTGGTACTTGATCAACAATGTATTCGCGCAACGATTTTTTTTTTTAAGAATTGGAATAATTTTTGTTAGGTTTTAAAGTCTCGTGCACCGTGTCACGGATGTTTGCTGATCCTCCGAGACCGTGGGGAGCCGCGCAGAACCTGCAACCGACATTCAAAATATACAGGGCGGTCCAAACCATCCCGCTAAACGGGCGAAAACGGGTGCCTGAGCAATCTGGGAGAGAGAAGTGACACCAACAGTTACCTGAACGTAACGTTTTGCGGCTCCGCTTTGCGAGTCAAAGTTGAATATATTGAACTTTTTCCAACCCCGGAGAGCCCCTCCACTTTCCTTGCCCTCCTCGCAAGCCTTGAGCGGAGGGGAGAGAGGGAAGGGGGTGCGCTTGTCGCTTCTCGGGAACCCTACAAAAGGACAAAGGGAGGCTTAGGAAGAACATATTTGAAAAAGCCGGAGAGGACGGTTTTTTCAAGTATGTGTAACATACTTGAAAAAAACTTCCTCTTTATTTTAAGAAGCTGTTACTTTTGTTGTATTCTCCCCCTCGCATGTCACTCAAAAAACCCACAAAAGGTGGCTTTTTTCCTTCTCCCGCCCGTGATGTTCGTTTTTCCCTTTCCCGCTCAACCTTTCGGTCTCCGGCGTTCCGGCGCGCTGTCTTTTCCCTCCTCGTCCATACACTCCCCCGCGCTTCTGGGCTAAAAAGACCAACGAAAGTTATATAAAAAAAAGGTTTGTTTATCTTATTTTTGCGGGCCTGTTTTGCGTCTTGGTTTGGACCACCCTAGGTCTTCCTCCCTTTTGGGAAGGATTACGGTGAGTAAGCATTCAGGGGCCTTCTTTTCTTTTTCTTTTCCTCTGCCTTTGTTCGATGAGCCCTCGAACGTAGGATTTCCTAAACCGCCTTCTTCTTCTCGCGAAGTTTCCTCCTTGAACCTCTAGGGGCCCTAAACTCGTCAAACACAAAGTTGGAGCCCAAAGTTTGCGGAGCACGCCGATTGGACGTCGGTGGAAAAACGCGAAGTCATCGTCGGGATAGTCCAATCGGTGCGCTCCGTCAACTTCGGCCCCAACTTTGTGTTTGACGAGTTTAGAGGCTTAGGACGTACTCAGTTTTCTCCGGTGATAAAAAAAGATGTGTCGTGCGAATGCACCATGAATTTTCTCCGCGCATCTAGGAAGTGGTAACCAGAATCCGTCAATGGCGGGCCGCAGACGACATGTTGCGCAAAGTGGTGGAGGCGGCTTTGCACGACGTCACACCCTTCGCTGTGGCGACTGACGAATTTTAGAGGGCATTCCTGGATGTCCCTTTCGGGTACTCGTGCGATGTGTGCGACCAGTTGTGCTTTCTGAAAGACCTGACCCACGCGCAATCCAAGCAAGTTTCCGCTTTGGTCCAAGAGTTCACCGGCTGCTTAGTGCGGTTGTTTTGGATGTATCTATATACCGTATACGCCTTGTTTTGTCTTACCAGTCCTTGCTGTTTTCAGAGCTTTATACTTTTTAAACTATGAACCAACTAGCCCTGGTTAACCACTTTGCTATGCACTACATACGTTGCGCATATCCGTGTCTGACTGCCTGTGCTTGGCATGTCTTTTTATATCGTAGCCGGGCTATAGGCATGTACCTGGTGAATAAATATGCCCCGGACAGCTCGCTCTACCCTCAAGACGTCGAGAAAAGAGCCATTGTGGATCGGCTAATATTTTTCGAATTTGCGAGTGTGTATGCCTCCGGAGAGAAGATGTTTGTAAGTACAGCTGAACCCCTTACACCCAAACCTTGTTGATTCGAATGCTCGAACAAACTTTCAACAATGAAAGGATATTCATGTGATGTACTATATTCTGGTCTTCCGTGTTTGTATGATATCGTGACACAATTAGCCTCTTTTAAAGTGCTAATAGTTTATAAAACGTAACGTGTATTGTGACCTTTTTAGTCTACTTGCGTTGCCCTAAGAGGGGTCAATTTTGAGTGCATGAGTTACTGCCGGTAAATATTACAACGCCTAATGGTTTTAAATACGCACGGCATAATCTGATGTTTTATATTACGCTGCAGGGTGTTTAGTGCTATGTCTGGTTTCTGTAGGAACTCTGTATTCTCAAGCGGATTGACTATATTTATTCTCTAGTGGCAAAAAGTTGGTCGCTCCCCTAAAGCAGTAGTAAATGTCTAGTATTGCGGGCATTGTTATGCGACGGCTGGTTTTCTTTTCAGCCAGATATAAACTGGGTAAAAAAACGAGTTATTAAACATGTTTTAATGTACACAACATATACAGGGTGTTTCTCGAAATGTGGACAAATTCGATATTGCGAAAACTACGCATCGCACCACAAAATGGATTGTGTCGTTCTGGTCCTAGGCCAGGGGCCTATTAGGAAAATTATTAAAGTTCGGGATAATTAAGTTGTTAATTATTTTCGCGTAATTAATTTGCTAAATATTGAGTTTAAGGGCATGGTTTCAATTAGAATCTTGCTCAGCATCATCGCAAAATACTAAATCAACAAATTGCAGAACGATAGAAGGCACGCGCGGTATTTCGCGGCTTTCTGAAAAACCGCACAACTTCGACGGGTTTTTAAGTTTTGGTTTGCAATCGGAGCGCTTCTCGGCACCGACGGCACCGCACCCCGTGGAGAAATAGTGCAACCAACCTCTGCTGTGCTGTCCTCGCGCAACGCAGCAGAGGCTGGACAGAGACACAAACTTTGCTTAATTTGGAAGGCAATGGAAGATTCTACACGTGGTATTATTTTAAAAAAGCAATACTAAACACAGTCGACTAAAAAAAAATTAGCAGTTTAGGTCACAGTTGTTCGCGGAGGCATGTATGGGGATTTTTACTAAGATTGAAGTGACGAATAATAAATAATAGTTGGAATTTAGTTTTACCTTTTTGAATATATATCACAATAAAAAATATTGACGGTCTCTTTTTAATACTTTGAGATTGAGATTGATTCAAAATAGTCAAAACCTCGTCGTTCTTTCCCGCTTCTTTGAGATTTTTTTTCTGCGAAACTATACATGTCCGGACATTCAAATAAAAAGGATTGTTCTTCTTGGAACATGCACCACAAAATATAAAAATTTGAAGCAATATAAAAAATACGAATTCACCTCGTTGCCTGAATCGATATAAAACCGTCCATATACATACTGTTACTACGTCGTCACATAATCACCTCACATATTTAAAGAGATACTGAACCGAAATTTCGAGCTCACGAAACAAGGCTGGACGAATGGGCGGGACGCTGCAAAACCCAAAAACATCACTCATACAACGATATCTCTAACGGATCGCCTTATTTTTGGAAAAGTGCGCGATTGAACACGGCCGACGAAACTGACGAGACAACTCACGTCACGTTTCCTATTCCCTCTCCTACTCGCTACGTCCCGTCGAGCTGGTGAACCAAAGCGAGGAGGAGAGAAGCGAGGCCGCTTCCCCTCATTCTCAAATTTTCCCGAAGGACAATAACGTCAAAGACCTCGCTTGATCGCGCCCTTTTTTTCCAAAAGTGCGGCCACCCGGCCGTTTGAGATATCGATGTATGAGTGACGTTTTGGAGTTCATAGCGTCCCGTTCAACGCTTCTGTGGCCTTATTTTGAGAAATCAAAATTTCGGTTGACTATCCCTTTAAGGAATTTTTGAAAGACCAGTTCAAAGGAGGTTGCCGCCTTGGATTTCATTCATTCACCACGCTTGAACAAGATCGTCGGTTGCCACAGACCATCTTCCCTGGCCCCCACCATGATGGACGTGTGTTCGTTCTCCCCGAAACCTTATGCAGTTTCCTCCATGAGCATCACACGTTTATGGCCACGGACGATCTTGTTGGGCGAATGATTAAATGTCTGCTAACCAGACGGGGACTACTTTGGAGGAGGACATTCAAAATCTTGTGCACAGTCAGGTTAAGTGCCTAAATTTGCACCGTAATTACATGGTGAGATAGCTACAGCTGGTAACTTTTGCACATAATAAAACAGTTAATCAGTTTTGTTTCTTTTTTTCTATACTCAATTCATATGAGTCTGAAAACAAAACAACCCTCGTACGTTCGTATTAAAATTTAAAAGAGGATTAATTGAAAGCTTATTTTTAAATTTTTCATTCATGGTATAAAATGAACGTGTACTCCTGCGAATATATTGACTAATCACGGCCGCAGCAGTATTTTAATTCAGACATTGGCAACATTCACATAGAGCTTTATTGTTGTTTTAAATATTTTATTCAAAATTGAAGGACAAACACTACTTCTCGGAACGCGTGCCGCGGGGCCGAAGCATTAGATGATTTTCGATCGAATGAAATAGATTGAAGGGTGACACCCTTAGGAAACAAAGTACCTGCAATCTCACAAAAAGGCGGTTTTCGAGCCTTTTGTGCATTGCATGCATGCCTACTTATTTCATGTTTTGTTGATTATTTCAAGCCACCTCGATGGTTCCGAGGCAAAGCGCGAGGCTACGGTCCCCTGGTGGTGGGTTCGAACCCCGACAAAAAATGCCCGTAATCTTACGGATGCTTATTGCGGAGAAGACGCCGTGTAACCGATGCGCGTCAAGAGATCCCCAGGGGGTCGAAATCAATCCTCAGTTTTTCGCTGGGGTGTTAGATGCCCTTCATTAGTTTTGCACGTATAACCCCCAAATGTGATTTGTTTTGATAATTTCATACAAGATAAACGTTGACACAGATAGCCTCCTTGGTTGAACGTATTGATATCTAGAAATACTGACTTTTATCCGCAAATAGAAACTTAGAAAGTGTTTTAATGAACTGTTTTTATTTAAAAACTTTAAAAAAAGTGAAAGTATAAGATTTGCTTGCTTAACTGATTGTTTAATGTTTCTTAACGTTAAACAATAAGCATTGAATCGGTGCAAAGAAAATTATACGTATTGTATATGACAGACATTTTAAGTGTCGCTTTTATGAGTGTGAATTTCTTCTTAATGGTGTTTTTCTGAGGTCTTTGTCAAATAAAAAATTCAAGCGTGATTTGATTTTTTTTTTTTTTTTTGCACGGAGTAGTAAATGGTTCGATTGATGCTAACCTGCTTCTGAATTCTGTCCATTTTCACGTTCCTTGTTGCGTTACCAGAAATTGTACTGTATTTTACGTTCAATCCATGTCCCCACTACCACCAATGTCCCGTATGCCAATTTCATTTATTAGAATCGCATCCTCTAGCTTGGACATTTTCACGGATCCCTCAGGTTTTCGCCGGGACTTGGAGAGTCCAGTTCAAAGTTGAAACTGTACTGCATTTTGTGTGAAGTGTGCCCACTATTTGTAGTCATGTTAATATGTACATTTGATGCTCTACGTGTGTTGTATTTCTTCTTTTTATCTTCTTGTGTGCACCAATGTGAGGACCCGTAAGGTTGGTTTTGGTGCACAAAATATACAATATTATATTAATAATATTATATTATTATAATGTGGGAGATACCATTTATGTGATAAGATGTCAATCTGATGCGATAATATATCAATCAATCAGTCACTCAATCAATCAATCAATCAATGTTTTATTGTGCCTGCAAAGAGCTGGCAGTAAACACTTCTTTTAACTTCTGAAATGTATAGTTCAGAATTTCACGTCATAGTTATTAATTTTTTCACATGTAAGCTGAATTCTTGTCATTATAGTTAAGGATATGCGTAACTAATGACATGAATGCAGCTGAACAACATTCTGATCACACATGTGTTATCAATTTGTTATTATTGGAAAAAAAAAAAAAAAAAACAGACAAACGCGAAGAAACGCGAGCCTGTTCATATTTAGGAGGAGTACATTGAAAAGCTTCTAACTCTGAATTAACTGGAAAGCATGCGAAGTTGAACGGCAATTCTAAACCATTTGCAGAAGGCCTACACTAGACTTCGCTACCCATCTAAAGAAGAAAAGGATGATGCTTTGGAGGAAATGAGAACGGTGGTTGAAATGCTGAGAGGAAAGAGATTTCTTGCCGGAGATTCACTCACCTTGGCGGACCTTGGGTTGTGCACAAGTCTTGAAATGTTTTTCAGGGTAAGTTCGACGCCTCTGCCATCTGTTTCACATCAATTTTTATTGCCAACAACGCAAAAGTTGGGATCGGATAAAGGGTCGTTATAACAAACCCGCTGTGTACGCTCAACGATTGAGAAATTACACCCTGAAAAGGTACTAAAACGTTATTCTCAAATGAACCTTAATAGACATAACTACTATGAAATGGCTAGATCAGAAACATGAATGTTTCTAGCCAGTATATTGATGTTAATGATCACTGGAGTCTTGTTTCTCTGCAGTTTTCTTCTATTGGGTTAAAGCTTCGATGCGCAGAGATAGCTTCCACGATCAAGTTCCCCTTGGCCACATGCCTTCATGGTTTAAAAGGGCTGCCCTCTCTTGTTCAAGCCTGAGCGCCTTTTCGTTTTTAAGTATTTCAAGCAATTAAAATACGAAAGTCGACTGAAAATAACATAAATGAGTTGCTTGCTTATGTAGTTTCCTATCTATCCAAGGCTATGGGAATTCACAACCCTCTGAATGTCATAATCATATAAAGCAGTGGTTTTGGTATACATGTTTTAGATATAGAAGCTCCTGCATGAATACTTGATGATAAAGTTGTCATTAGTAACAACGATATTTTGATGTGTTGTTTTGACAATGATGTATGTACCGAAGAAACGTAGCCAAACATACTTTCCACTACTTCATGGTTCCTTGAGTTACATGAACTTTGATATTGTTCAGAAACGTTTACACGAGCCACCGATGCACGAAACATTTCCCGCGCTCTACTTTGTTTTGAAAAAAAGCTTTGTAACCGCTATTTAACTCCGCGCTCAAACGCGACGGTTATTCTTACGAAAAACAGGGTATTGTGAATTCCACCACGTTTAATAAAAATAAATCTTGAGAAATGCAACTAATCAAGCGTGCTAGGCTGAGAATTGCTCTACTTTTTATGGCCATTATTTGTATGACGCTAAGTTACTTTTCAATTTTAACGAACAGTTTTTTTGTAGCTTCTAAATTGTGAACATACAAGAAATAGATTTTAGGTATTCAGCTTGATACATTGTAAAAATGCCTCAAGGGTCTGCGGAATATTGATTTTACTATTATATGACTGAACTGCATTTCAAGAGAATTCTGAAGATGACTAAAGACAAAAACAAAATCGCATTCTCTTTGCTTACTGCCAAAAAAAGATGTAATGCGCAGACATTTTGGATCTTTTGCCCCCTCATCAGACGTCGGTCAAGCTTGGCGCCTTCTGGGTCAGCCTCAGTGCCGCCATTTTGCGTCAATTCTTTCTCAGTAAAATGTGTGTATATTTACACAAAATCAAGTTCTCCCGCTAAATCCAATTGGTATACCACTGATCGAACAACAATTCACGTTTTCCCTCTATATTTGGCGGGAAAACGCTTCACACCACATTTAGCGGGAAACTTGAATGCTGGTCCGTTATTTATGATACACCAATTTAGGTTTAGGTATCGAGCCGTGGCGGACGATAGCACACAATCTCACGGTCTGGTGGCCCTCAATATAGTATCGCATGTTTATCGGGAACAATTGTCCTGATAAACCTATGCAGACTGTATTAAATTTTTATGACAGTTAGAGATTAAAATGATAATTAGCGATCCGGGAAGTAAGAGTGCTACGTACCCGAGTCTTGTTCGGTACTTTCGTTCCTGTCTGTGTGGTGAAAGCTCTTATACATGCTGCTTTATGCAATATTCTTTAAAGCGAATCCGTTAAATATATAAGCATCAGTAATAAAAATTAATTGTGGTTTATGGTGTCCCTATCTTAATTTTTTGAAATCGAATCGGTATTTTTCTTTTAAAGAATCTTAATTAATGCCTCAGTTTCCAGGAGTTACTTCCGGAAATTTGTAGAAAGGACCAAGTTATTATTACTTTTTTTTTTCATTGCAGCAAGACATTTCATCAGGCTTCAAGGACTTGGAACAACTCCGAGAATATTACGAGCGAGTAAACGCTGGTATGCCCGAGATCCGGGATATTCTTCCGAAAACGATGGATGAACTCTGCGATGTTATCTGTCGGTGCAAGCGTATAATTGAGATGGCTTCTTCAACAACTTAACAGCCACAAAGTGAGGCTACTGATAACGACAAATAAAGATATATAAGCGTTAAATGATTCCGCCCAGATAATTATGCGATCGGAATAAGGCTCATCGTTTCTCAGCATTTATGAATATTTAGAAAGGCGAGTTTTTCTTCGTATATGCTCAAGACAGTAGTTGCTGTATATATAACTTTAACTGTGAAAAGGTTTCCATCATGAAGTGAAAGGGTCAGGAGCTCGTGGCTTTCTGAGGATCGTCAGCAGAAGTGAAATGAATAAATAAATAAAATAAAAATAAAAAAAAAGTTTCAAAATAATCGCTTGAGGTTGTCACGTTTCCATTATGGGTGAAATATAAGATCGGTTCAAAGCTCTCATTTATATTTTTATCGAGAGCGGTACTGGATTCTGCGAACTGAGCCAAGGAGTTGCCTCGTTTTCTCAACTATATAGTTGTTGTCATCTCAAGAAACGAGCAAGTTTTTTTCGCGATTTTTGCATACACCGCGCGAAGTAGATCTTACAAGATTTGGTTGTCGGTGGAAGAAGCAGTGCTTGTGGCCTTTGAAACGTGTATACGTCTTGATAATATAACTTACAGAAAACCGTGTTTTTCGGCTTGTGTAAGAAATCTATGCATCGCAGAAGGCTCAAACTCAGTGGGAATGTGACGGTTGTGGCTGGGATACAACGCGAAAGTTTGAGAGCTTGACGTTACCTTGATAAAAATATAACCGAAAAGAAAACGCAGTTTGTCTATGAGCCGACGTCTAACTAAGTCTAATGTTGTAAAAACAAGATATGACATTGTGGGCCCCTGTGGCAGCTAATTGTAATGATGGGCCGAATCTGCCGAATTTCAGATTCGGCAAAGTTTGGCACATGCCGAACTTTTGAAGGAATGTTCGGCAAAGATTCGGCAACAATTCGGCAACAATTCGGCAAACGTCTGCGAACGCGCCAGAACGCGACGGGGCCATGGATTACAAATGGACGCCGTGCGGTCGTGCGGTTTCCATGGAACAGTGTAGTACCACCAGCGGTTACGGCGAGGTGCGGAGCAGGCGACATATTAGCTGCGTGTTTGTCAGCCTTTGCGGGTGTGGTTCTCTTCAATATTTTCTGCCTCAAGAACGGAAGACCGACCAGGAATTGACGCAGTCCGTTACGCAAGTACCTAATGATGCTGCACATAACGTGATTTTCATTTGATCTTTCCAGTGACGCAACGAGTTGTCAACATTGACTGACAGGTACTTTAAAGAATTCCTCGCAATTATAGCAGACCTGTTTGCGGCTTATAAATAGCTTGTGAAAAAAAAAGGAAATAATATTGTTTAATTTGCGTTATTTCGCTGTTTACATTTATCCGCATAAAGCTAAACACAGAGCTGTCATGATCCGCGTTGTACATCAGATATGCCTAACTCTTCCCATCTTCGTAAACGTCCGCGTGTGTTCTGACCAGAGTGTTGAAGCGGAACCGAACCGAACCGTTATTCTTAGCCGAACCGGAGCTGAACCGAACCGAAATCTTTGTCGCCATCTTAAAACTTAACCGGAACTGAACCGAACAAATATAACGGTAACCGGTTCAAAACGGTTCACGGTAATGTTTTTTTAACTTCTTTCGTTACAAAATGAGCATTGGAGAAGTAAGAGTTGGCAGCTGTATTTCTATGTAGTGATCAAACTGTCATATACCGATTTGCAATGTATGAGAAATAGTAGGTTTTCGTGGCGCTTTTGTATTGGTACTACGATTAATCATGTGTCACGTGGTCACGTTACGTCATGATGCCAAGACATGCTGTCCAATAATGTCACGTCACATGGCCCCGTGACGTAGTCGCGTGACTCACCGCGTCAAGTCGACTTAAATTGAGAACGTCACTAGATGCATTCCCGTTGTTGACAGCGTGACGTCACATGCCGTCACGACTTCTCCTAGCGAATCACGTGGAACCGTGACGTACTCGCGATTGCCATGAGCCCGAGGGCTCGGGTTCTTGACAATCAGCGTCGCCAAACATTGGTGTTGGCTCGTGTTCAGTCAAAGATGAGAATAGCCGAACTCTACCAATGTTTAAAGCTCAACCGACTCTCTATTATATGCCAACCGCATCGCATGACTGTGATGAACACTGACGGTATACTATAATTAGCGTCAGATCACGTGGCCGCTTGTTCTAGTAGCGAGTTGAGGAGGAACATCTGTTTCTTTCCTCTATTGTTTCGGCGTCCACCATTGAGATGAGAGGAAACCTAATGGGTGATTTTGCAAGTTATCAACGTCAGAGATCAGCTCTTACCGGTATTTACTGTAAGTACAAACAGTGTTGCACGAATTATTTTACATGTACACATCATTGAGACACCCAAATATGTTTTCGTTGTTGCTGAACTGTCCCAGAAAGTTGTCTCCGAGAATAGAAGAATTGAAAGGGCTAAATATGGCTTATTAATTAGACGATAAACAGAACTACAAGTGTGTACGGCATACCTGAAAAGAAAGATTCTAGTGGCCTCAGAGGGACAGCTGAACGTTGGCAGCCGCTCAAAATCTCGCAGTTTTCTTTAAACTTCACAGTTTGTGGGTGCAAAATTAAATAAAGCGAACATTACTGTTAAGAATTGTTGAATTGGCACCCCCAAACGGAGGAGGGAGGCCCTCAAAATTAAAAAAAAAAGTATTTTATAAAAAAAAAAAAAAACATCGTGAAATAAAAAAAGGGGGGGGGAAGGGGGGGGGGGGGTTAAAATATATACTGTGGTGTAAAGGTTCCTCTGCTCCACATCTTCGGCACAGACCAGACAGCGTGATCCCGCAAAACTACTTCTTTTGCAAAATCACTCCTGCCAGAAAGCGCGTTTTCGTGGTGTCAGACGTTCGCGCAGTTACTCACGACGCTGCACCAAGCAAGAATAATTATTGTTTCTGAATACATGGGTTGCACTAGTGCCACTAAATAAGCTAGGCCTCAGAGTAACGAGACTTGGCCATATTGTGGCTTAAAATCATGGTTTCCAGTTATCTGAAGATTTATCTGAAATAACGGGAAACGTTTTTTCGTCCTCCACAAATGTTTAAACAGTTTGCGACAAAGCAAAGCAATATTACATGAGCTTCCTAACACCGAATCTAATGCTGAGGAAGTCGCATTTTTGAATCATGATGATCGGCAGTTGCGTCTGCTCTGCACAAGCCCAAAAATGGCGGTGCCCACACCAATGTCGGAGAACGGAGTGCCGTTATTCCAAGCACAGCTTATTTAGTGACTGTAGGTTGCACTGAGGGCGAACCTTCTGCAGAGTGAATTTTTCATTACGGGATTGGATTTTCTAAGCAAAAAGAAATCTCAATGACTACTAACCAGGGTTGTAAAGTACCTAGGTACAAGTAACTGGAAATCAGTATCTAGGTGTTTTTGTTGTACCTGAGGTACAAACCTAGGAACTTTTATTTCTCGATATCTGTATCTGTATCTTAGGTACATTTTCTTGTAACTTGTAACTGAGTGAAGTTACTTTTTACAGGTACTTTTCTATTCGCTTCGTCAAAATGGTAGAAACTATAAATCTGAAAGTTTTAATACACTACCATGTGCCGTGATTAACGGTGAGTTGGGTACGACCTGGGAGGCATTAACTTGATCGAACGACGTTTTAGCGAACGAAGCCCCCGCCCATAATGTTTCATCGAACGACACTTTAGCGAATGGCTGTGTTCGTTTGAGCGAACGGTGGATTAGCGATGCCGTTCTAGCGACACCAATTATCGAATCGCTTCGGAACTCCGTTTGGGGAAAATAGCGACCTGCTTCCTTCATCTCAAACCGAAACCGAAAAAGATAACGTGTCATCGAATGCTCATGTCAATGCGGTTTTCCTTATTTCTCACATTGACACCAATAAAGAATATTTATCGAACTCGTTTTTGTGTGCATCCTTAGTATAAAAAGCTTTACTTCCAATATATTCGGACGAATTTGGGGAAAATAAATAAAGAAAGTATCTTTAAAGTAACTGCACCTGTGCCTAGGTACATTTTTAAGCTAGTACTTAGGTACGTACCTAAGTACCTTTTCGTATGAGTAACTGTAACTGTATCTTAGGTACATTTTTGAAGTAACTTTTACAACCCTGCTACTAACATATAGTATATAATGACGTCACTACCAAACCATGTTAAACAGTTCAGTGTTTTGGTGAAATGTGATGTTCTCAACACAATACTCCTTTCACTTTAAGCGTGAGCGTATAACAAAACCCACGAGAACGAGCTCCGGGCTTTCAACGTCTTTGCCAAGCACGCGCGCTCGTGCAGTGCAAGCACTGTTCAGGACCACATGCTCGCGCTGGTAGCATCGGCTGCGTCTGGAATTTAACAGGCCCTGCAAAGCGTTTCTGGACATTTTTTTTTTAATTTGCATCGCGTTCGCTCGAACTTGTGAGTGGGACTCTAGCAACAGATAAAATATAAAATAAATAAGAAATCTGATGTAGTTAGAACCTAATAAGTGGAAGAAGTTCAGCATTTTGAGCACATTTTTTTTTTTTTTGTTGATGACGTCCTTGGTCTAAACCAATAGAGAACCGAAACGACAAGAGCGTGCAACAACCATGCGCTATCTTCATAGGTGTTGGAAATTAACATCCATTAATGAAGATTTGAACGCCCCACCAATTTACGTGTGTTCCAAGCAAACATTTGGGTGAGATTCAAGCGCTTCAAAAGATGTAATCATTATCCGACGCTCTATAGACCAATGTTGTCACTGAACGCTCGTGTTTGACACTGATAGGCACGCCTTTGGAAGCAGCATTTGGTTTTCTTCGTCTCTTTGCAGTGCCCTTTTAAGCTGAAACGAAGTATAGCAGAAGGGGATGTTCAAAATTGTGAAGTTTTTGCGGTATATACAGGAGTCTTGAGATAATATGCGGTAGCCGAATAAAATGCTAGAGCGCGCATGATTGATAAAAAAACTGAGTTGTAAAATGAGGCCCCAAAACAAGTGCACGTAAAACCGAATATAACATTAGCCTCCCGAGGTAGTATTCTGCGAAGTTTGGAACTCGTGCAAGCTGAAGTCCCTTGATACTCCTTTTACAAGTAACGACAACCAATACAAATGACAAAGCACATCCCGCTGGAACAAAATGGCGGCATTCAGTTCAAACCTCTGCTGTGCGGCGCCATTCGCTTCCTAAAACCTGCACCGTCACGCAGTCGGCGCTTCAAAGAATGCCGCTACTTGTAGGAACCTTTTATCTAGCGACTTTAGTGCAAGCCGATGTCCAAATGTGATTTAAATTAGAAAAATAGTGTCTGTTCTTCGCGCTATTTATGCGTAATTAGGAACATCATTGCACGTATCTCTATTAGAGAAATACGGACCATAACCTACCAAGTCCTAAACAGTTAGGAACCCGACGTTTCAAAACCGATGCGTTTTTTTTTTTTTTTTAGGGGCGACTATTTGCACGTGGAGAGCAGCGGCTTCTTTTTCATTTACGGTGTGTCGTTTGCTTCACTCACGTCTTATTTTTCAAGTGCCCTAGTCCGTTGACATACGCCGATGGTTAAGTGCCTGTCGACCTATTTAGCCCGACCTATTGAAACGTCAGGCTCCTAACTGTTTAGGACTTGGTTTGTGAAGGTCTGTATTTCTCAATTTTTTGACCCAACCAGACGGAATTCCGTCGACCGTGTGTACGCTTAAAACATGCATCTCTATATATTTCTTTTTGCAGTTTTGCAGTATTCGATTATTTAGAAGAATACCATTTATTATCCTCCCTTCTGCGCACCTTGGGTATTTGCATTCAGATCTATAATGTGGGCAGACAGTCCTTTTAGGCATACCCCGCAACCCGGTGTTTCAGACTGCCAAACAGCGAACACAAAAACACGTTTCCGCAGACTCAACAGATGGCGTATTTTTGAGTATCATCCTCCTGTGTCGGTGTCAAGCGGTTATGTGAGCTTTATACAATCAAATTTATTGATGAAAATAAAAAAAAAAAATTATTACTGCCTGAAGACATGACAACATAAACAAACATAAACATCATAAGTAAATGCACCCCCAAATTATATGAAATACGCTCTGCAAATATCTTCCGGCGTTTTTATCCTCGATTGGCACGTCTATAAGTGATTTGGGGGAACCTTAAACAATTTTTTAAGCTGATTTAAATAACTTATGTGCTCCTGACGCGTATTCAACTTCTCAAACATATAGAAGTCTGTTGCCTCTTTTATGTGATAAACAACAATTTTATGTGTCTGTGGGCTGTATGAAAACAAAGTCCAGAGAGACGTGGGGCGGAACTGTGATGATTGCGCACGCAGACCGTCAGAAAGTGACCAATTAAGTAGCTGCAATGTCGAGTAGAGTACGAAATACTACTTTCTTCTATTTAACAAAAAAAAAATAGCAACGGTGATGCTTTTTTTGAAAATTGAACTGACCAACAGCTTGTCAGGAACAAACTTCAAACGCCAAGCTGTGTCGAAAATGTTCACTTCTGCACGCTCTATTTTAGGACAGATCCAATTTGTGTACGAAGGTCACTCTTTTCTGCATGATTATTTGTCTGCATCACGGTGCTGGGTGCAATGTTGATCAGGAAAGCAAGCGTTGTGATTGCCGCTCAGTGTTTCGATAAAAGGTAGACTGAAAGGGTTTGACCTAAACCTCTCTTGACATTTTGAAAATATTATTGCTTTTAGCTCAGTTGCGTCGTCATCATACATATTATGAAACGTATTTTGTAAACTAGATTTCAGGATATATATGGCAAGGACGTGCCCATTTCATGATTTTAAGTACTAAGGTCAAGAGCATGACAGGATTAGTTTTCTAATACTGTGACGCAAAGTTGTACCAATCACGGTTATTTTAGGCGACCAATCGGACTGATAACCTTTCCATTCAAATAAAATATATGCAACCAAAAAAAAAAAAAAAACAGACGTTGAGTCATGTAAGATAATTTATACTTCGTTTCACCTCATGTCCGAGCGCGGCCGATGTTATGAGCCCAAGGGCCAATCAAACAGCGCAAAAAGCGCAACGTCATGGCGTGCACCCTGCGCTTGATAGGACTAGCCGGCGTAGGAGCACGCACAGAGAGACTGCGAATACCGGCTGGTCCTATCAAGCGCAGAAAGCACGCCATGACGCTGTGCCTTTTTCGCTGTTTGATTGGCCCTTCGGTTCATAACATCGGCCGTGCTCGAACCTAAGCTGAGCGCAGTATAGCCTTTATTTTACTGTTTCATCGAAATTAAATAACGAAATTTATTTTTTGTACCTGAATGTAAAAGTGAATTATACGAATGATAAAACGCTATATAAATACTCGTTTCACTGCTAAAATAGTGCCTATTGCCAAAAAAAAAAAGAAACAAAACAACAATGCGGAAATTATATCCTCAGTTTAGCGGTTCAAACCGGTTCGAACCGTTATTAGGGGCGAAACTCCTTAGGGTCTAGCCTTGTCCATCCGTCCGGCGTCCGTGCTCACATCGACTGCCATCCCATCTGTCTTCTTAAAGAAAAGAAAAAATGTTTGCGCAGCCGACAGGATTCGAACCTGTGCGGGGAGACCCCAATGGATTTCTAGTCCATCGCCTTAACCACTCGGCCACGACTGCGGGACGAGTAGGGGGCTCTGAGATGTGGTAGTAACTCAAGAGCTCGGGTTTCTGTTATGGATGAAACGTTGCATGTAGCCGCTCAACGTCTATACAGGAGAGGGCGCTGCGGTCAAATGCGTATATAATCGCGTTAAACTTTGCATGCATTGGCTCAACGTTTATAGACGAGAGGGCGCTGCGGTCAAATGCTCAATTGCGTATATAACCACGTTCCATACCACACATTCTCTTTCTGACATGGACCGTTGACTTAAGCGGTGGAGATGCGTTCCCACGGCTTCTAGCGGATCCAAGCTGATCCGCTAGAAGAACCACTGGCTCTACATTTCACCGACCATAAAGCAGTAATAATGAAGTCAAAACCAGTGTTGTGCCCGTTACCGAAAAAAAGTAACGAAATAGCGTTACTCGTTAGTTTTCTAAAAATTAACGCGTTATTGATTTACGTTACTCTTTTACAAACGTAGCGATATACCGTTACTGTTACTTTTCAAAATTAACGAACGTTACTTTTACGTTACTTTTGTGTTCGAGTACATGTGTTTGGCAGAAATGTGTTCGCTTACAAACATGCCTTCGGTCTCGTGAAAGAGAAAACTATTCAATATTAGCCCACCTGCGTAATATATTAGATTATGACCATGGTCAACATGTTTGTGGAATGCGTTAATGAACTTATTAAGAAGTTCTGGGAGCGCTAGCACTGGCATAAAGCAACGAGGGCAGTGAAACATCAGCAAGTTTTAAAACATACCCGCGATCTGTGAACATTGTGAAAAGCGGGCTGAAGAGAAAACTAATTATAATTGAGAAACGTACTCACCTTGATGTGCTTTTTTAAGTTAGAACTAGACATCTTTAATGCGCGAAGCAGCTTAATTTTCAACATGCAGAGTACCGTAGGCATTGAAACTGTAAATTATCTGTTTCCGTCTCCTTAAGTTGATACATTCCCTTCAATCCTGGCCATAGCGACGGAGTTTTGTTATTCATGTTCATCTCTCACGTAGAATGAGTCGGAGATGGTAGTCAATCGGCTTTTATAAACTAAAGCATGCGAACGGGGGCTGCTGGAACACAACCAGCCAACCAACACCCCTCATCCTTACGCCGGTTTTAATAAAAGTCCGGTTCATACTATTACCAGAGACTGAGCTACTTCACTATGTGGAACAGGACACCGGTTACCAGAACTCTGGATATAATCACTTGCTGCCTCTTACCAGCAGTAGCTCCTAGTTTTCCTGCGAAAATAAAAAAAAAGGTTTCGTGTTTGTATGTTCTCTTTCCAAGTCTAAAACTTTTAATTTTTTTATTATGACCTTAGTGAAGTAAAGACTAATCAAGCGAAAGATTCTTCTGTGTACAAAAGTGGGTCAGGAACTTTCAGGCAGCGAGGGTGAGATTGAGGGTAAAAAATTCCACAAAGGGTGTGAACAAAATGTAAGGGCGCAAACGAGCCGGTGTACATTGCACATGGTTGGAAAAACCCCGAGACTGCGGGTAAACGACACAACACTTAAAAGTCTCTAAAAATCTCTTTTAGAGACTTTTTAGTGTTGTGTCGTTTACCCGCAGTCTCGGGGTTTTTTCAACCCCATGTACAAAGGGTGTTTTTTTTGTAACTAGAGAAACGAGCAAATGGCATCGCCACTAGTTGTCCACTGTTTTAAACGAATGTCTCTTTCTCCCTCCCCCCCCCTCCCCCCCCCCCCCCCCGCTGTCCACCTCTGCTGCACAAAGCAGGGGGGAAGAGGGGGGAGGGGAGGGGGCTGTAACGCAGTCGTTCGTTCAAGCCTTGTGGGTGGTGACTCTATGAAAAAAAAAAAAAAAAAAAAAAAGAGGACGAACGGAATTAGCTGGTAGCCGAAGGTTTGTTTCGTCTTCGAGAAGCGAGATAATGTCGCCTTTTAACGGATGTCTCTTTGGGTCAGAAAGGTTTTGTTTTTTTTAAGTTTACTGTGACGGATGCTGGTTCCGTGCAGCGATAAGCTTGGGCAGGATTTTAAGATGGATGAGTGAATAGATGAACTGATATGTGGGAAACCCACCGTTTTAGTAAATCAAAGGTCTTAGCAGCAAGATACGGCATGGCCTGGGCATTGCGTGCTCGAGCGCAAGTAGTTGCCCCTCGAGCAGAGAAGCTAGATCCTCCATTGAGCTTAGTGACCTAAATTTAGTCTCCCTAACGTCTCCAGTTTTATGCACAATATTGCTATTCTAAACGTTAGATCACGCGTCGTGACCTTTTCCAAATACCTAATGTATTTCACCGGTTTTGGTCAAAAGTAACGAGTAACGTAATTTGATAGCCGATACCGTAAAAAAGTAACGAAAATACTTTACTCGTTAGTCATTCAGAATACTAACGAGTACGTTACTGCGTTAGCGAAAAATGTAACGCGTTACCAGCAACATCGTTACTAGTAACGCGTTACCTCCAACACTCGAAACGCAACCCGGAACTCAGCACTACCTATGAGCAAGAAAAAAAAATCAGCACCATCAGCACTACCTATGAACAATAAAATCAGTATCATCAGCACCACCAGAGCTTCGCCCCAATCAACATCCTTCA
Source organism: Ixodes persulcatus (assembly GCA_013358835.2). Classification (NCBI taxonomy): domain Eukaryota; kingdom Metazoa; phylum Arthropoda; class Arachnida; order Ixodida; family Ixodidae; genus Ixodes; species Ixodes persulcatus. The sequence continues at coordinate 1,452,029 of JABSTQ010009560.1, forward strand.
CCACGTGGAGATGTTGTGATTTTTTTGCTCCCCGGGCTGAACCGGAACTGAACCGAAAGCCGTGAACCCGAACCGGAACCGAACCGATAAAAATTTCGGTTCGACACAGTGCATGAAGCACTCTAGCATCAAAGACGTTTCTATCATCGTTTAGCAGCACGTCTAGCCGGTTCAGTCAGGAGCCTACGTTCACGGCGCTCTTCATTATATAGTTCAAGGGAAAAGTGAAGCGGTTCTGTATTTGAGAGAAAGAAAAAAACAATTAAATCGTCTTTATATGGCCTCAAGGAATATGAATATCAAAATTATATTTCAGATTGATGCGCCAAGTAGCCGCAACGGCGTTTTCAAAACAGCGCTGAAGCCCCTCCTTCCCGCCGCGTTAGGTGCGAGGAGGGAATCATGACGTATTATACAGAGGTCTCGACACTTCCGCGCTTTCCGCAAGCATTACCCGAGCAGTCAAAACCGGAGCTCGCGTTCCCTCGCAAGCGGCACTCGCAAGGCTGGCGCAAGGCAGCTGAATACATTGGGCGTGACGTCACACCCAGCGGTCGGTTTTTCAAATGCTTGTGATATTGAAACTCACAGGGCAAAAATACGCCAGAATTCACGTCTAACTAGTATCTTTTCTTTTTTTTTTTTTCCAAGAGCCTCTTTAGCTTCACGTTAACGCGTGGCATATATGTACACTTGAAATGATAAACCTGGTGATCTTCGGAACCTTCTAACCTACTCCTCCTCTCCCGCTTCGCCTCCTCGCCTACCTCTTTTCCCACTTCACTGCAGGTCACATGACCTCCCCGTCAACCAATCAGTGTTAAGCACCTCACTCCCCCTCTCCCACATGTCAACTAATCAATGTCGAGCCTCGCGGTCACGCTTTTATCGAGGTTTCACTTTTGGGCTTCACGAAATTCCGAAAACACAGACAAAAAAGTTTCACGTAAATAATAAAAAAAAGTACCCGCGGCACTTTTAAGCGCACCTGTGTTAGCTAGCAGTGTGTGACTAGTCCTCAGAATGGGCAGTCTTGGCGAGGTTGACCGCAAAGCTGCGAAAAACACGGTACTCAGACGTAGTGTAGTCAAACATATCTTTTCCACATAGCAACATATCACGCACACACCGCAAACAAAAAATCACGTTTGGCATTTGTCTTTTTTTAGGGGGCTGAAAAAAGGAAAAGGGGACCCCTTCCCCCCCCCCCCCCCCTTTGCCCCAAGAAAAAAAAAACACACTGGTGGCGTTGCTATTAACTGCGACTGTGTGCAGTGAACACAAATACATAACTGGAAAGAACACATACCAGTCTCATGATTCGGAAAATAATGAGCTGAGTGCCATCTGAGTTTGTGGAAAAATCATGGAGGTTTGTCAGGAAAATGGCTGTAAGTGTAAAAGTACAAGTGGGATATCAAATATTGTGAATGTCTTCTCGTTTCCGACTTTACAGGCTAAATACTGCGAGGGAAAGAGAAAGAGAGGAAGAGACCAAACGTTTTTTTACAGGTCCTGTCTCACTAGTCCTCGTCCAGCAAGTCTTTGACATGCTGAATGAGAAGTGGTCAGAGGATTGCTTTAGATTACTCCGGTTCCGGTAGGAGGTGTGGGCCATTCCTCCCAGCTAACTCCCAGCTGGGGTAACTGTATGTGCTACTCGCAGCTTACGTCCCTAGATATTTCTTGAAAATATCGAGTGTCTCTACTTCAAGCTTCCGGGCTAGAGTCTCTCTGAAAGGGATTGCAGTGTTACTCGAGTTTGGCTGCTACCATGGGGCAGTCCCAAAGTTAATGGGCGTTACTGGGGTACTGGCTGCAGGAACTGCATTGTGGTGGGCCTTCTGCGCCGCTATCTTGAGGTGTTTTGTCATTAGGGTTGCAGCCTGCGCCCTGCGCACTATACTGAGGTCTTCTCTGTTTAATATGTAAGGACGGCTATTTAGTAAAGTTTTGTTTTCTCTGAGCTCTTTGAGCATCTTGGTTCCCTGTTTGTGCATAAAGGCTCTATAAATGTAGGGGTCGTAGGATGGGACCATGAGATGGGGCGGCCCAGATTGGGGTTTCCGCGCGTGAGCTCGTTCCCCTCTATGCCCTGGTGCCCCGGTATTCACTCCACGGTTACTGTGGTAATGGCACGTTTGGTCCTAGTGTCTCTTAGCATAACCATGACGTGGGAGGGAAGGAGGCGAATACACCTCCCGGCTTCTGGCGTATCCTTTGCACTTTCGTCTCGTTGTTTCGTGGAGTCGCCCCTAGTACGATAGATGTGTTTACACTAGCCAGGTGTGAGCTCCGGAGTTTGGGTCGAAGCAAATCAGGATCCGGCCAGTGCCAGCAGTGCGCCGACGCGGACGAAGAACACTGTGCGGTTGATTGAAAGGGCTCCACGTGAACGCGTGTTACTAAATAAAGCCGCAGTAACATATCCCATTTATACGCACGTGGATTGGAATTGCTGGCAATGAAAACGTATGAAGTAGAATAAACACATAAAAAACAACCGCGTAGAGTTATTAAGACTAAAAAAATACAGCAAAAGTCACGTTATATTGAATTTGTTTTTTGTCTCGTCGTAATTGCCGCAGGGTTATATTTCGAAGCACCCATGTCAGCACAGTGAGGCGCGAGAACAGGATACAGCCGAGCCTACCGCCGTAAAGTTAGAAACTTCGACGTATCGGTCTTTTTAATCGAAGACCGGATGTATGCGACGGAAACGTTTTAATTCTGGTAAATGCGAAGCTGTATACCGTAACATCCCTTTCATGATTGAAACTCGTGTAATTTATTCCTTTCTTTTTTATATTTTGTTTTACACGAGCATGGCTTTGATAGAGGCGATAACGCCAGGTATACCCGTTAGCAGCGCCAAGCGTGCAGAGTCACGGCGGCACGGCGCTTGTCGTCTGTGTGCGTTTGCTGTCCGCCGGTTAAACCAAACAGGCGCACAGTGAATGCCTCCATGATCCTGCGCTTATCTTTTTTTTTGCGTGATTGTTATAGCCGGTAATATAGCAACCGCTCACAGACGACGATCGCCGTTGCGATGCACTTTTGGCGTTGCTTGCTTGGCTCCACCGGATAGTATAGACCAACTCAACTTCCTGACGTCACGCCGCAGTGGGGGCGCTGCTGTCAATACTGCGCATGCGCAGACGCTTCACTGCTCCCAAATTTGGTTTCTGCGCACGCGCAGTGTCCACACCCGGTGTCGGCAAAGCGGGCTTGTTTGTAAACATTGTGTTGGTGTATAGCTTTGGCTGCGGTTGGACTCGGAGGGAAACGAAGTGTCGTCTTTAGATAATACGCCCATATAACACTGAATGAGGGGCATACGTAAGATTTCATTTTGGAAGCCGAGTTCCCCCTCTGGCCCCATACAAAAACAAAGAAGAAAAAAACACGAGCAGAAAATAAAGAAGGAGAGTGAGGGTTAATACGAAAATGCTTCAATTTTTCATTGCATAATATTGACTCGTCGAACCAAACTAAACGCTTAAAAATTATTACCATGGACGTTTTGTTTTTAAAGTGCTACAATGCGGAAAATGCAGGATTTGAGGATATGTATATCGTTTACAGTTGTTTAGAAGATGTTAGACATTAGCGTGCCGCGGTTTGTGCTGCTCGAGGAGTTTTTCTTGTTGTTGTACACTTTCATGGAGAGAAAAAAAAAAAAAAAACATGTTTCGATGTGACGACCGTACTGCGAAACCATTCCAGGTCCCAAGGACCCCGTGATCGCCGAGCGGTGCAAATTTAATCGTAACCTTGCGCGAAAGGATGCGCCAACAGATGGCTGCAGCTACGATATGAAACAAACATTCGTCTGCTTTAGAATCTATTTTATAACGGAAGAAGTTCGCTTGTTTCTAAAAACTGCTCCGTCGTTCGTATATTTCGTTGAAATCACTAATTATCGCGATTATCCCGCTTGTCGCCAGCGTGCCGTATGACGTTCTCATCGTCTTTGCGTTCAGCACGCCATCTTGGAGCGAGCTCGCGAACCTGTGTACACACGACGAGCAGGCCGATGTAGGACAAATAAAATGCACGGTCATCGTATTAACGCGGAATGTGCTGAATTTCACGTGAAGAGCGTCGCACACGGGTCACGGCGAAAAAGTGTTAAACGCGGGCCAAGGCAACATAAAGTACGAATACCACACAGCAATCAAAGCACATCAAAGGCACATTTAGTCCTAAAATTCATACGTAATCATGACTATGCACCAATTTTTGCGACCAGCGAGATTTACCAAGGGGCTCAGCGGGAGTCGAACCCCTGAGCATGCGATCCGCAGTCCGACGTCTTCTCTCGGCGCCGCAAGAAGGAGGTGAAAAAAAGCGCAAGCAGCTGGACGACGAATGACTTGCCACCGATGGTCGTCTGCGGCAGAACGCGAATGTCTGTGGCGAGTGATACTTAGGCCAGCCTACTTAGTATGCAGGCGACCATCGGCGGCGAGTTATACTCATCTCAAACATACTTAGACCGCAGGCGACCGTCGGCGGCAAGTCATGCTAAGACCAGCATAATTAGTATGCAGACGAGTGTCGGTGTCGAGATATACTTAGTCCAGCATACTTAGCCCGCATGTGACTATACTCGGCGACACCTTTTCTTGGCAATGAAGGGAATGCTAGGGGGGGGGGGGGGCGGAACTCCTGCACATGTATCACTCCGCCAAGCATCCGGGCTTTCATTACGTCAGTTTTGGTTTCGTTTTCAGTTTTGGTTTCGTTGTCGGCATTCAAGGCAAGCACTCTATACATCTCGTTAGTGTCTATGAAACCGTTTCCAGTGGACATACCCGGGCTCAGAGCGGATGCCATCTGTTAAGGAAGAGATCCCGGGCACGTCCGTTTCGATGGTGTCGGTTTATCGTTCCCTCTCGTGCCGTTCATGATCTCGTGGTTCTGTGCTCTACCTCCTTTTCCTCTTGTTACCTACTATCAGATCTTTAGTAACTAGAAAACTAATTTCATTTTTATATTTTTATTGTTCAAGATTCATAGTGATGTGACAATTATTATTCAAATGACGAATATTAAGATTATAATTTACGTTACAGCCAAAACACAATTTAGACCCGGGGACTGTGTTCAGCTGCGTAAGAAGACAGCGTGCTTCGGCTCTGTAGCTTTGGCAGCATTGCCAAGAAAAGTTGTCGCCGAGTATAGTAGGCTACGAGTCAAACTTAGTCCAGAATAATTAGTCGGCAGACGACTGTCGGCTGCAAGTCATACTTAATCCAGCCTATGCGTAGCTCAAGTTCGTCTTGCTTCTTGCACAGACGTTGCGATGATGTCAGAACGCCGAGCTCTTATTGGATGATTGAAAAGCATAGTGGCTAGACCTCAAAGCATCTAGCATTGAGGTCTACCCACTATACTTTCAATCAAAGCCAATCAGAGCTCGGCGTAGTTCTGACGTCACTGCAACTCCTGCGCAAGAAGCAGACGTCTTGCTCTTCGCATACCTAGTCCGCAGGCGACTGTCCGCAGCAATTTATAATGGGTCCACCGTAATCAGTCCGCAAACGACCCTCGACGGCGTCATACTTAGTCCAGCAGGTGATTTTTGACGGAGAGTCATGTTTAATCCAGCATGCTAATCCACAGACGGCCGTTGGCGCCGAGCATTATATACTTAGACCAGCATACTTTGTAAAGCACGCGACTGTCGCCGGCGGGTTATTCGAGGCGAAAAGTTTCGGAGTCGCCATCTAACGGAGGCCCGGCACAACCCAAAGTGAGGGCACCCCCGACACCGCCAGGGTTGAACGAGTGTTGTTTCAGCCTCGCTGTCTCGCTCTAACTTCTTACGTTGCCTTTTTTTCTATAACACGCTTTCTGCATTCGCGTGATTACAGATTCTGCGTCTGTCAGGTCGGTCTTGATCGCAGGCTTCAGCGATGCTGACTGGAGTGGTTTTCCTTTGCCCAGGACAAAGGACGGTGAAGATTACATATTTTTAGCTCCCTAATGTTTAAAATTTATGTTTACAGATTTCCCTTGGCAGTTTCAGCAAAATTCCTCGTCCCACTTTGTAAGAGAACAATCAATGCCACCATTGTTTTACATGTTTTCACTTTGGAGATAAGCTTACTTGTTTGCTATTTAAAATATCAAGGGCAGTCTTGCGCCCGTTTTCTTTTAAAAAACATGCTTGACCTTTCCAAGCTTGACAAAATCAGCACCAGCACAATGTTTACCATTTTTGTAATTACAGTGAAGTAGTGGACTCCCAGGATATAAAGTCTGGATGACTATGAGTCTTTACACAAAAAGAAATGTTGCATTTGGGAAGAGGCACCCTTAAAAAATCCAGCACGAAAATCTAACTGGTCAAGCTGGTAATTAAGGTGGTCAAACTGGTCAATGTGGTAATTAAACTGGTTTAACTGGCAATCAATCTGGTTTACGCTGGGCAAGCTAGAATTTGAGCTGGTCAGTTTGGTCCAAACTAGAATTTGGTGTTAGATCCAATCTGGTGTAGCTGGGAGCCAGTCTGGTCCTAACTGGTCTTCCATGGAGCCAATGTGGCCAAGCTGGGAAACAAGCTGGTGAAGCTGGTCAAACTCCTAATCGTGCTAGTCAAGCTGGTCTTGCTGGGAGCGCGCACGCCAAGGCCGGCTTGGGCTGGGACGAGGCCACTTCCTGTGCTTTGTCCTCTCGTTTTTAGTATGTGACCGGGCTCTTCAGGCGCGCGCAAGGCCTCTTCCACCCGTTCAACAACCAAAACGTCAGTTTCGCCTGTTTGCCCAATGAGCTGCTGTAACCTAGATACGGCTTCCCCAAACTCGCCTTTGTCCCCATCGTGTGTTGTCTTCTGCCGCGAAGTCTACACAAAACAAAAAAAAAATCTCTCTCTGCTCGGCCAGAAGAAAGAGAGAGAGGGTACTAGATTCATTTACTCTCGAACCGATGTTCCTACAAAAGGTTCATTTCGAAGAAACGGCAGTGCGCACTCTCAGTTCGGAGACTATTTGGACGGCGGTGCAAGCAAAGTGGGTTTTGAGGAGACAGCGAGCGGCAGTTCGTTGAGCACGGGAAGAGATTGGACGTCCCGATTGAGGCGTCGCTTCATGTCTTCGAACATGTGTGTGCTCGTGAATGACGGTGGTGACGAGGAGTATTGCCAATGCCATCCAAGCCCCACGGATTTCCTCGCCTCTGCCGACTACTCAAGAGGCCGCTTCGCCCTCGTCACTGGTGGGACCCAGGTTCGCTTCTCTCATCCGTGAAGTATTTTCTATTGTTACTGCCTGTTTTTGGCGTGTGTCTAGTATTTTTTGTGTTGAGAGATAAGAAATCTAGTTTTAATTACATTGTTTGTTTTAACCCGAAAACTACAGTCTGTGGGTCGGTTAGTATTCGCAACTCCAACGCCCTATAGGTGGTGGGGCGGTAGTTCCAAGATGGCGGAAGAGACGGGGATAGATTCTCCAGGATATCCCGTGCGCCTGCTCGCTGACGCTGTTCAGCGCGGTAAAAAATGATTTATTCGTCTACAAATGCGAAGCGGTTAGGGAGGGATCATATTACAGGTGACGAAGATGCTGATGCACGTTAGGAAAACAAGCATGCTGATATTTAAAAGTTGCAGAAACCTCAAATTGCGAAGTTGTGTGGTGGACGAGCGCGTTTTAAGGCTTGTTCACACGATGCATTTTTCTCGCGCATCTAGTGTCGCGAAATGTAGTTTCGCGAAATGGTTGCGCCGTCTGAACGAGTCCGAAAAGGACGCTCGCATCTAAAAAAAGTTGCGCGCACACCTCGCTTTTGGAGCGAGCTTTTCTGAAACTTTGCCGAGTCCTGTCAATCACTCTGAGGGCGCCGCCAATGGCCGCTCAGAAACGCTCTCACGTGGCCTTTGAGGGGGGAGCGAGCTGTTTGAGAAGACCACTTCACTGCCGGTGTTGTAGCCGAGCCAAATCCGAAAAAACCGAAACCGCGAACGATGGATACCGCCGGCGCTTCCGCAAGCACGTCAAGCACCACTGAAGGAAAAGTGAGTAGCATATCGGAAAAACAATCCAGCGATGGACGAAGACAATTAGCGGGAGTTGGCGAGATTAGAATAGTGCTCATAGCGTTGTTGTCGCGACGATACCACTGGATAATACCCCTGTTACACGGGCACCCTTAACCGTGGTTAACGCTTTAACTGCTGTTACGTGGCACCACAGTTACCGCACTATACTCGCAGACAGCTATTTCAGAAGAAGTGAAGAGCGCGCGTGCACTGCTTCGATGGGTGCTCAAAATGCTCAAGCGCACGTTCGCCCATAGCATTGACTGCATAGCCGCAGAATGTTGTCCGCAAGTATTGTGCGCTAGCTGTGGCTTAGCCTAACCGCAGTTAAGTGTGCCCGTGTAACAGGGGTATAAACTGAAACCAAGTTTGCTTTGTTTACATTCGAACGTGAAACCATTTGCGCTCTCTGAAACAGTGCACAGTAAAATCGGGGCAGACATGGGCGCCGAGAAGTAACCAGATTGGGCACGTAGCGTTTCTATGAATACCATGTGCATTGATAGGAGCTTTGGCAATGAATTGGCTGCGTACGGGCTCGGCGCCGGCACATGTCCTGCACGCACAGGTTGCCGCCTCAATCGGCTTTGCGCACATGCGAGATCGCTCCAAGTAGTGCAGTATGTGAGAAAAAAATATTAAAGTGAATTGACTGCATAAAATGCGCAAAGCAGGTCCCCAGATAAATAGCGATCTGATTCGGAGCGCCACATTATGATCAACACCGAAACTATTTTCGCGAGTCTAAACGTCATCGTTGTTGCACGTGAAGCGGTACGTGTGAACGAGCACATTTCGCGAAACTTGAGTGTCGCGAAACGGTTGCGCGCCTAAAAGATGCATTGTGTGAACAGAACTTTAGGCACCGGCCACGTTACTGTTTGTGGCAGAATATTTTTGAGGGTGATGAAGATATAATGTTTGCGCTTTGCCTGGCCATTAGTGCTCTGAGAAGTGAGCCGCGAACGGTTACCATCGAGCTTCGCAAGAGCAGCGTTTACAGTATTGATGTCTTTCGTGTCACAGGCTCGCAACTCGCTGCTCACTGTCTCGGGATCAAACTGCTCCATGGTTATGGATAGAAAGTTTGTTACCTCAGGCTACCGTGCGGTGTAGCATCTCAACTGAAAACTCGCGCTGCGCCTTTGAAGCACAATCTTCAGTGCGTGCCAGGAGCGTTGCCGTGCTTGACACTCTAAAAAAAAGGTTGTAGTCCTTACACCCCTTGTCACATATACGATACTCCAAAACTTCAGATCGCAATGCAGCGGACTGACGTCAAACTGACGGCCCCAACTTTTACGAAAGGCTTGATGACGGCGCAATATAAGATATTAAACAGCTAAAGTACGCATCAAAGAGTACAGAAAGATAACACTGAGGTTTTGCAGTAGGGCCGAAAAAAACCCGATTACTTTCTTTTTACATTCATTTTCACTTACTTAAGCTATTTTATTAAGTTGTACAACTCAGCTATCGAGAAGCTCGTGAAAGTTGGTAGCGTCGGTTGAACGTCAGTGCTCTGTACGTCGAACTGAAATTTAGGGGTGTTTTTACGCTGTGCGAAAGCTGCCTATTAACATAACCGGCGCGTTTAAGGGTTTTGTTTATTGCTCTATCAAAAATAAATATTTTAATATACCGTACATTTTGTTTGTACCGTGTTATTTGCACCGTTGTGGTCCCTCTGGTGAAAACTGCCCGTTCTAAGCTCTCGCCACGAGCGGCTGGCAAACACAGACGCGCTTAAAATGCTTCAGGCATTTCTTTATTTGCTTTGTAATTACCTGAAAGCAAGTACGGGTATTCTGTCTTTTTAAAGTGCTTGGAATAAATGGTCATGTTCCTTAATTGTAACGGCCTTAAAACGTGAACCATACCCGATTTGTATTGCTGGACATACCTTGCGCGACGAGTTTTCTCCTACTTGTGACAAAGAATAGACTTTTCGTAGACCGTACTACAGAGTTCTTCATTAGTAGCGGGAGCGTTTTCCGTCACGTTGAGCACAGATTGAGCTGGCGGCAATGCACAAGACCAGAAATCCGCAGCGTATGCGATATACGAAAAGTGCCTAATGAAATTAGACATCCCGGTCCTTCGTGCAACATTGTTGCAAGGCGGAGCACAAGAATTCCGTTTTTAACGCGCTCCCGTTTTTTCGTTAAAACGGCTTCACGCATCAAGGCCGACAGTCCCTGTCACCGTTTCCGCGTCGCCGCCGCCGCTGCCGTCCCCGCTCCCCTGGTTCTCCGTTCGTCCGCGAGAGGGCGAGCGGCGGGCTGGAGTTGCGAATTGTGTCAGCACCGAGGATGTGTAGCATCTGAGCTCATGTGAGAAGGCCGCGAGTACGAAATTGATAAATTGGATGCTGAGTTGGCTTTTCTGAAGAGTTTGGCTTGTTTGTCCTGTACAGTCCATAATCCCAGATTGAATAATATAGATACTGTACACAATCAAACATTTAAATAGTAACATAGGCAAGCTTCTGCTAGAAATTATTTTTTCATATTATCTCCATTAACGAGTAATTTGGTTAAGATCGTGCGTTTTAACTGACAATTAGTGCGCTGATGCGAACGATGAACGTGGTGTGGTCGGTTGGATCTATTCGAGACGTATTCACGTTGTTAGATGAGACAACTGTTGCATCCCATTTACACACATAGATCATACTTGTAGCAGAGAAAAAAAGTACATTTGACATAATAAATAACTGAAAATCACTCTGAATTGTTATTAAGGCTAGAAAAACCATCTTCGGTGGACCTTATTTGTTTATGATTACCGCAAGATTGTAGTTGGAAATGCTGGCCAATGCAATCAGGCGCGCAAACTGTGTGCAGTCAAGCATACATCCGTAATGGTAAGTTTACATAATATTGGTCTCATTATACTTAAAGACCGGAAAAATACTTTAGCTGAATTACCCATTAAAATTCACGATAAAAATTGTAATTAACTGTTCATGCCTAGCAATTGAATATGTCAAGAATATAATATACCTTGGAATGTATATAGACCAACATCTTAAATGGGACTCTCACATAGAGCAAGTATGCAAAAAATTAAGGACACTGATGGCCTATATGTTTCACATTCAAGATATTGTCTCCCATTCTGTGCTTAAAATTATTTATAACTCATTGGGAAAATGTGTAATAAAACATAGAATAACTGTTTATGGGCACTGTGGTAAATACCTCGAAATAAAAGTTGAAGCTCTAAAAAAAAAAAAATATATATATTCAGAAGAGTTGGATGCCAAATAAAAAAAAGGAAACTATTTAATAGATGATATACATAACGAATTAGGCGTATTTTACTTTAGTGACCTATTGAAATACGACATAATCACAACATTCTTTTTAAGCAGTTGCCACAGCATAGAAATTATTAAAGAAAACATTACGACCAAATAGGAAATATTTTGAACTATTAATAAAAACAAAGTATGGAGAGGCTACAAGAAAATACTATGTGCCAAAACGTTTTAACCAACTTTCTGAAGAGCTGATTGAATGCAAACATCCACATGCAAGGAAAAAAAAAAGATAGCAAGAATATAGATCAATGAACAGAGGAAGTAAAAAAGTGACAATTAATAAAAAGTTTTACCTACATACTTCTGTAACCACTGTATGAATTGTATCGATTATTAAAACAACGCAATGAGAAGTATTAGCAAATAGCAGTGTGTACCTAATAGAGGCCCGTTCCGACTGTTATTGTGTTCCTGTCTATGAACCGCTTCTTTTCTTATAGTTTGTTTGTTTGTTTAAACTCATAGAGTGAGTTGAAAATGGAAAACGTCTGGTTGTTAGTCACCTGTCGCGTTCCACGCACAAGCCTCATTGGCTTATGTCGGTACAGAGTGAAATGTATTAAAAAAAGAAATACAAATTTTATTGTATTGTATTGTACCGCTAAAAATTTAAACGTGGTTAATGAGATATTGATTTGTGGCAATTTTCAGACAGATCCTGCCGTCGAATATTTGCTCGGTTTATTTATTTACTCGAGCGTGTCTTTTATAGAAGCAACACTAAAGAAAAAAATCAGCTAGTTTTAACGACATAAGTAGAAGCAGCGCAGAATATCTACTGTTCGAGGCCAAATATAATGTAATATAGTATAGTATTATTATGATAGTTATTTCGGATGCTAAATTAGCTTCCTTAGTCATAGAACTTTAGGAGTATTGTTGCGGATAGTCAGGAATAGATTTATGTACGGTAGAAAGATTTTAGCACATTAGAAAGCAAAAGGTATTAAACTGCCTTTTTATGATTGAAATTTTGTATGTCTCCACATACAAAACTTTGTGTAAATATCATTGGATCAAAGCGTGGAAGTGAGACACGTACCTTTCTATGGCAGAACAGAAGTCTTTAGAGCAGATCAGTACAAAGTTCAGGTTCTGAAAAGGATGAGCTGAGAAACTTCTTAGTTTGTGGATAAACCATGAACTTGTCAAATAAGTGCCAATCGTTTTAAAGATACTAACGTAACGTCTAAAAACGTCAATGTCTACCTGTTTCTGATCACACACGAAGAATCAAAAGTGTGTTAAGAATTCACCTACGATGTTGCAGAAAACGTTTCCAGGGGATACCATCATCACAAAGGCACTTTTTTATGCTCACTTGTAAGCGACTGTACTCGCTAAACTGCGCAAGGAAAACCTAAACAAAACTAGATTATAGAATGGTTGTACATTTTTTATGATGTGGCAATGTACGTATATATTAGTGTATGGATGTCCTGTGTCACCGTGACATGGTTGACTTTTGAGACATCAACCTCGATTTAGGCACCGTCCTTCTGCTGGCCGGAGTGTCCAAACGTTCTGTGAACTGTTTACATTTTCTGTTCTTGATAAAGATGCTCGAATGAAGTACGAGGAAGATAAATTTATTTTGAGGCTAGTTTAGTGCGGAACATTGATATGAGGTTGACGTAAAGTGCGGAGAAATCTGCTAGACGCCAATAGGATGAATGTATTACTGATGTGTCGCAACTTGTGGCCGACGTAGATGCGAATGTGTGACCACCCACTCTGGAAATAAGACAGTCAATGAGACAGGCTGAGGTCCGTATTCAACCGGGGATCCGATCTAGTGGAACTGAAAAGACGCACCTAAAAAACAAGACAAAAAGAAAATGACACGAGGTCGAAAAAATGGAAAACGTGTTTATTCAGCTTTATTACTCGTGTCAATTGTGCATGGAGACTTCGTTCTTCTTCAGAAGCAACTTCACGGTGCACTTAATCTTGGTTACAAATTCAAGGAACCTGCCGCAAAATGAAGTTCTTTTCAATGCTGGGAGTACATTTTTGTCCTGATGAATGAACCGCCTGAATTTTAGATTTTTATAGTAACTGGAAACTTCTGGCATCCGACAGTTTCCCCGCCGTCATGTACCTCGAACATGATGTTGAGAGTTCCATTCTGTAAAGAACAGTCCGAAATAAACAGATTCAAAGTTTTGCGTGTTAAGGGCCAGAAGAAGTGAAGTTGAGTGTAGTAGTACTAAATAGAATCTCTTCGTGAGATGTCGTGTTTAGGGCCAGATCTCTGCATATTCACGTCACATTACTGGGGTGCCGCCGCGAAGATTCGTAGTAAGATTGTTAGGCATAGAAAGAAAGGGATAGAATTTAGCTGGAAATCAATCACACAGAAACAACTTATGCCACGGGGAAGAAAGAAGTGTCTTAGCAAGGCCAGCCAAGGCGGCAGAAGGTTCTCGGGCTCGACGTATTTTCCGGCAGGAGCACTGTCAGGACACAGCAGATGGCGTGCCTTGACGCAGCATCGGCATATGCCATGAAATTCGCTGCGCGCGCGTCCGCTTTCAGTTTAGATATCAACCACGCAAACAGCACGGTTTTGCTCCTCTCTCCTAGCTGTCGTCTCTTCTCCTTTCTTGTTTTCGGGAGTTCGGGGACCGATAACAACAGCGGAGGCGGTGACGACGGGCAGCAGAGCGTGTAGTGGCTATCTGCATCCACGTGATGAACAAGCTGTAAGCCTCTTTTCAAGGACGCAAGCGGAAAGAAACTTTCCTTCCGGCAAGTTTAAAAATCGTTTTCTTGAGTTGCTAGATGAAGCAAAAAACATTTTTTTTAAATATTCTGTTTCAAATTAGTAAAATGTAGAATGACCTATGTTAGTTTTTTGTGATATTATTTTAATTTTATGCTGTGCATGTTGCCTGACGTGTTGGAAAAAAAATCTATTTAGTTTTCGGTTTGAGGAGGAGGAGGGGAGGGTACGGAGGGGACGGTATGCCCCTCCTCCTCTCCGTGCCCTCTCCTCTTTCATCTACTCCTCCCGTACGTATCTACTACTCCCGTACCGTCCCCTCTTCTCCTCCTCCTCCCTCTTCCTCCCCTCCTCCTCCCTCCTCCTCCCCCTCCTCCTTCTTCCTCCTCCTTCTTTCTCCTCCTCCATTCCCCTATCCCTCCTCCGCCCTCCTCCCTCCCGTGTCGTGCATTATGAAAAACGTCCCATAATGCAACGCGCGCGTCACCGCGGTGCATTATGAGACGTTTCCCATAATGCACCGCGCGGTTACGCCGATGTGTTACGCCGACGCGTTGCGGTTAGGCCGACGGCGACAGCGAAGCCGACGCGTTACGCCGACGCGTTACGATTACGTTACGATACGTTTTAGAGCGTACAAAAGGTACGCTCTAAAACGCTCTAAGGGAAGGGTACAAAAGCGAATCAGAGTACGGCATATGCACATGAATTTAGAAAACACTTCATCTGCGTTGAGGAAAAAACACGCTATCTGCCGTGTCCTGTTTGGACACCCCTTAGGGGCTGACCAAACAGGAGACTTCAAATGGCGTAAAGCGACACAGCACAGTCATATTGCGTACTGCAATTTGTTTTCGTCCGTTATTTTTATCGGAAGGAAAGTTTTTATTGTTGTTGTCCTTGACGTAGGTCTGGAGCGTGTTCATCACGTGAGTTCGGACAGTCACTCACGCGCTTTTTTGGCTATCATTCTTCGCAGTTGTTCAGGTGCGAGCCTCCCGGAAACGGCAAAGGCAAAGATACGAGTAGTGAACACTGTAATACGAGGGCGAAGAGGTGAAATCTCTTTGGCCTCCTTCCTCAGGCGACGGCGGCCGCGGGAGGAAGGCCGCCGTCGCCACAGATGGACAGGCACACCTTTGGTAAGTGGCGTGTGATGTCAATTCTGACGAACCCTGACGTCACGAAAGAGCCTAGCAGGCGAGGAGGAAAGCCGTGCTATTTGTGTGGTTGATGTTCAAACTGAAAGTGGATGGGCGGACAGCAACTTTCACTTATACGCTGGAGTTGTGTCGCTTTACACCATTTGAGGCGTCCTGTTTGGACAGGCCTTTTTTAGAGGCCCTCGCGGTGGCGCGCTCGCGAATCACGCAGCGCTCGCGGCCTTGAAAACGTGCGCGAATAAAGACGGCTCGTTTGTCAGAAGTGCGAGCGAAGCTTCGACACACTTGCTCCATGGTGAGACTTGCGCCGTTCAGACGCCTTTCTTCCACCGTGGTGTGGGCCCTTCATGCGACATGAATAAGGGTCATAATTTTGGAGTATGTAAAATTAAACACGAGCGCATTTATTTTCTAAAATGCTCAATTCTAGTGTAGTTGCTCAAAGTATCATATTAAGTGCGAAAAGTGCTTCATATAAATCTATGACTGACGGGGTCAGGAGTCTGTTACTGGCCCTTCGAAGACCGAGCAGAAGTAACAAACAAATTCAGTAATGATTGCGTGTGAATGTCATAGTTGCATCCTGGGTAAACTATGAGCCTGGTCTAGAAGTCCCATGTATAGAGATCAGAAGTGCACTTCTATGTTACGTGCCGAGTTAAATAAGGGTAACATGCAGCGTAGCGGCATGTCTTGCGCTTTTATCTTTTATCTAGCTAATGCAAACCACAGTTCGAGGTTTTTTAAAACGCTGTCTTGCATTTAAGCAGCGATAGAAGATTGCCTGTCTCGAAAAAAAGGTGAAGTTCGTTTTGCTATTTCTCAACACAAATGCCCTCTCCGGTTAGACATTCGTGACTTGGATTCTGTAGAATACAATGCCCATCGCAAATGGGTCTGGGTTTGTACTGCCAAATTACTTTAGATGTGGATAATTAATTAAAATGTGAGACATGTGTTAGATATTGACAATAATAATCACTGAAGAAGGGGAACAAGGGGGACGAAGGACAAACTCAAAGTTATAAACATAGCTATGTGACTGGTGCGCGACCGGAAAAATCCGCCTGGTCTTGGTATCGAACCAGGGACCTCTCTATTTCCAGTGGGGCTCTCTACCAACTGAGCTAACCAGGAGTTAGACGTCAGTAGAGCAAACGGGTTTTATCAGCTGCCACCAGCGGATAAAACCCGTTTACTTTACTGACGTCTAACTCATGGTTAGCTCAACTGGTAGAGCGCTCCACTGGACATGGAGAGGTTCCTGGTTTGATACCAGGACCAGGCAGATTTTTTCGGTCGCGTACCAATCTTCTAGCTGTGTTTGGAGATATGTGTTTGTCCTTTGTCCCCGTTATTCCGCTTCTTCAGGGATTATTATTGTTATTCTTGTCCAGCTCGCTTGCACCTTTGAATAATTTGCCTTATCACCATGCGTTAGATATTTATTTGCATCGTGCCGTCATCGAAACCTATACAGTTGTTGAATTGGAACCCCATAAACATAATTATATTCATTGCGGTGGAAGAAGCGAAAGTACGTACGCGACCTGTTCTGTAGAGGCGCGAAAAGACGTTAAGAGCTCGAGCTTATGTGTACACACATATATGCCTGTATTTAACTCACAAAATATGTATTTTTTTTAAGGCTGCGCGCACTCGTGGCAGGTCTGTGGTGTACCATTTGGAAAATTGTGCGAAAGGGAATTTTCTGAGCAGCCTTATTTCCTTTGTTCGCTTGTCACACTTTTATTTTACGGCAATAGCGTTAGTGTCCTTCCCATGCAAAAAACAAACAACAAAACTCAACTTCGACCGCAAAACTCCACTCTACGGCGGAGGCACTGCTCTCCCTCTCCCCGTCGTTCCTGCTGCATCTTCCGGAGGGTACGTGGGTACATCCATGCACCCTCGTACCCTCCGAGGACGCACTCTCTTCCTCCTCCCTCCCACCCCCCCCCCCCTGCCTCCCTATCCCTCCGGTAGCCGCCGTTGCAAAATACCCGCGTGGTCGCGCTGTGCGGACACGCTCCCTCGCCTCCCCAGTGCCGCCGCCCAGCTGCCCAGGTTCCGCTCTCGTGTGCTTATCGCGCCTCTACAGAATAGCTCGCGTACGCACTTTCGCTTCTTTCACCGAACAGCGGATCATAAACCCCCCCGTACCAAAAAAAAAGAAGAAAAAAGAAGCACGTCTCTGTTTTTTTTAACACTTGCAACATCTTTTACGATTGTGCTGCCAAAGCACACATCTCCTCACACGCGTCTCCTACATGATTCCACTGAAATCAAAGCATTAAATGCAAAGAGTGTACAGCACACTGACTGAAAGTAAATCTCCTTCAACATGCCTTTTCACTACGCAGCAGCTACCGCTGTCAATCGCAGCACATTTTGTGTGGTCGTTTGCAGGTTTTGTACTGTACGAACTGGGACTATACTTACCCCAAGAAACGACTTCGCAAGTTCGGGCAGTTCACCACTATAGGACTGGGTGTAGGAATTAGGTTCGATGGGGCACTCGTTGTTCCAGAAGGACCCGAGCGTCTTTTCGGCAATGCTAGTGCCGCCACACATGGCATACGTGCTGGGACAGGACGGAAATTATTGAGAAAAGAAAAAAACGTAAGTCACTGATAACCATACAAGTTAAAGGGGCGGTGCAACGATTTTCAGAGTTTGGCCAATTAACTGTGGAAATTATTCTGTGTCACCCATGGAATTGACTGCATTAATGAACAAGTCTTCACCAAGAAAGTCGTAAACGTAGAAAAATGTTTGAACAGCAGTAGAGGCTTGATTACACGACGTTTCGGGAAGAGACTTCCTTCTTCAAGTGTGCCCTTCTTCAAGTCTGCAAGTTCCTTAAGTGTTCCCTTCTTCAAGTGTGCAAGGCACACTTGACGAAGAGAAGTCTCTTCCCGAAACGTCGTGTAATAAAGCCTCTACTGCTGTTGTAAGTTGAACTCTGACTCGGAGCTCGGGAAGGCAAGAAAAAGAAAAACCAACGAGATGGCGATAAATCTCACGGGGTACGGCGCAGCGTAAAAAGAGGAAACAGACAGGACGAAAATAAGTACACACAAAGAAGAAAGAGAGACGAACACGAGGAAAGCACGTGGATGCTCGAGTAACCTCAACGGGCTCCTGACGGACTGAGCTTTGCCCGTGGCTTCGCGTGATGTTTACACCGGCTCGGGCGAACTTGAGCAAGACGAGATGTCTGCCGCCACCATTAACCACCTGGGCGTGTGAAAAGAGGACCGGGAAAGAAGCGGAATCTGAAACGTCGGCGGGAGGAGGAGAAGGAAAAAGATCACGGGACGACGAGGTCTCAGGGAGAGATCGAAAAGGAACGCCACGAAAGACGCCACGCAAAAGAACTCTTCTCTGTTTAACGAAGCTTAAGTTGTAGATTTAGACTAATAAACAGTTCGTGTTGGGTTAAACCTTGCGGTTGTCATTAAACAACAACTGCTGTTCAAACATTTTTCTACGTTCACCCATGGAACGAAGAACAGAAAACCGTATTTTCTTGCGAGCGCTAGTTTTTATATATAAAAAAAAAAGAGAAACAAATCGCAGGTAAAAATGCCTCTCAACTCTCCACATTGCCTTTCGAGTGACGTGCTCTGGGGGATCACGTGGTTTCCTCTTGGGTTCTCTCTTTAGAGACCCCAGCCGCTTCCTCCGCGATTATCGACTTTTCAAGGATTTGCATCATCGAAGGTCGCGGCAATCGATCAACACGAAAGACGGTTCGCCACGGGGGTAACGGCGAGTGTAGCAGCGGAGGGGGACAGGTTTTGTTCACTCCCGCGTATCCCCAGAGTACGTTACAGGTCACTTCCGTTAGCCACCATAAGCGTTTGCAGATCGGAAAATATTTCGTTTTCTTCTTTGTGACGCGGTGACAAGGTGACGCGTTTTTGGTCACTTGTGCTTGGAAAAAAAACAATATAAAAAATACAAATTGCCACTTCTTTCAACACTAAAATCGTTGCACAACCCCTTTAAAGTTACTATACTTCGTGCAAGTTCCTCTGCTCCTTGTGCACCCCGCGGGATCTCTACGTTGCCCTTTGATTGGCGTACTCCTCCTCGCGCTTCGATGCGCAGAAGAAGCATTTGGGAACACTTGCTAGCCGTATAGTCGGTGACAGGTTAAGAGTTCAGGGAAAGCTCCTCCCAGCACTTTCTGCTTTAGCAGAGCAAAACCTGGAGAGGAGGCGACCTTCTCTTCAGCGTTCGCTTTGCTAATGTAGAAAAAGGTGGGAGCAGCTTCCCCTGAACCCTCATCCGATCACCAACCACTCACTTGAGAAACTAACACAGAAAAGCGAACCCTCCCCCCCCCCCCCTTCCCCCAAATGCCACCACCCGTAGCTCGAAGCGCCTGCCAGAGGCTGTAGTTCAAAACTGCACTCTTCGGAGACGCTCAATAACACCTAGAAGACAAGAACTGCCCCCCCCCCCCCCCCCCCCGCCTCTCCCCACCGAAAATCTTCACTAGTTGATCCAAATAGCGCCGCCATAGCTTGCGTCACCATCGACGTCTTCGCGTCTCGCGGCATCTCACAGCGAGCGCGACGCTATGCGTAGTCAAGTTCGTCTGCTTCTTGCACAGGAAGGTTCTATGATGTCAGAACGCCAAATTATTATTGATGATTAAAAAAAATAGTGGGTAGGTACCAATGCCTCATCTAGCACTGAGGTATATTCACTACACTCTAAGAAAAAATGAAGAAAAAAGGTAGCAACGGCGCATTTTCCTCCCTTCTACTGACGCGCTCCCAAGCGGACACGAGAAGAAGGGAGGAACGAGACGTTTTCCTCCTTCTCCAGGCAAACGAGAGAAAGCTTTCGCCCTCCCCCGACTCATCTTCTTTCGGTTTCGTTTTTCGAGCACGTCGCACACGTTGTGCTGTTGTTAGCTCTTGTATTGATGCTGGTATGTGTATGTGATCATTGTATGTTCAGCTGATGTTTGTAGTATGCGTAATATGTATATATGTGTGTGTAATAGAGGTTCCCGAAGCGCAATGATGGCGTGAAAATATATTTTTTGTAAAAACATGAATTGGGCGGTACCTAGCATCACCTAGCCTAGCTACTTGCGATTACTCTGCTTGACCCTGCCATCTAGTGGCAAGCGATTTAACCTCCTTTTCGCTACGCGGCTACGCCATAGAGTTATTATAATGTACGCTAGAGGTTCAAGTGGCGCTAGTGTGCTGCTGCAAACAGAGCCGTTTATACTGAGAGAGTTTGACCTTCTTAAGGAGATTTTGACAGCCTGGCAACCACATCAGCGTAGTCTGACAACCGGGGGATGACTACATCCGTCCGCCATTTTGTGACTCTGACTCATAGGAACTCTATGCGATTTCTCAGGAATAAACAAGACAAAGAAGTAACGCCATTTTGTGTTATCGCGAAATCCGTTGGTTCTAGCGGGCAACAAGCTCCGCCCATCGGCCAAACTCTCTCAGTATAAACGGCTCTGGCTGCAAATTGAAGCAGACAGCAACCAGTCGGAAATTGACTTCCGGTAATGCATTTCTATGGGAAAAAGCGAGTGCATTTTCTCGCTGCGCTCGATTATAAGAGCAAATATCACGAATATTTCGTACGTGCTGGCACATAGGAACATTTCTCAGTCACGCAGACGAAATAATTGGTCAGTTACGGCGTTTTTATTTGAAATTCGTGGCATGAAAAACGGTGCTAAAACCGCTTCGTACATGTATTTATGTGCACTGTTGGACACTGTTAGCGCGAACGCGGCATCGGCGCTTTCCACCATGGGGGATATACATGTCAAACGAACGAAGGACATGTGGAAAACCAAGAGAGACGGCAAGAACTACGCAGTAACACTGGATAAGTAACTCCTTGTGCATGCAGACGATCAAAATAAATTGAAAGTCGCGTAATATAGTCCGATTTGCAATAAATAAGTACTGCTTTATTCTTTCTGCTCATGAATATGTGCGAAGATGCTTGTTCTGGGTTCAAATCATCACCCGCACGCTCCAAATCTTTGCAAATAGGGAGAAGCCAGAGAACAGGTGCCCGATAAAAACTGTCCTGACATAGGAAATAATAAGAAAACACACCTTTAGTAGCCCACGTACTTTCTCCTTTACGTTTCGAACGTTTTTTTAACCACTCGTAAAAATGCACGACGGGGTCATTTTCATATAGTGACAGGACTGGCATATTAACAATATATGAGCACCAACGGAATGCTGGCGAACTTTGAACACACTTTACATTCCTTTCGACTGTTATTTTGCTTAGAACCGTCACTCGTTTCTACATACATGCCATGGAACAGAGGTTTGGGCCTGAAATATAGCGTAGCTTAACATCGTTCAGTGGTAAAGAAAAATGCTGTAATTAAAGCAATTACACTTTTACAATATTAATAAATGTGCATACTATCCGGTACAACCGAAATAAAAATGACCGCATCTCCACGTGGTGAATGATGTTGATTGGGGCGAAGCTCGGGTGGTGCTGATGATACTGATTTTGGTCATAGGTATTGCTGCTTGCTGTCGGCGTTGACGCTTTGCCGCCAGCTTCCCGAGCTCTCAACTCCGGGTCCGCTTGGCGTGTTTGACGCTGTGCAGCAGCTTCTCGCGCCCTGGTCTCCGGAGCAGCTTGCTGTCTACGTAGACGCTGAGGCGCTGCATGCCGAGCTTTTCGGTCCTTTTCATTCATGGCAGTAGGAGAATGTGTGGTTTTCTTCTTCTTCTCTTTTTAAGCAGACAGATGGGATGGCATCTCAGAACCCCCTACTCTTTTTTTTCCTTCTTTTTCTTTTTTCATAATTTTTTTTTCATCTTTTTTTTTCCAATTTTTCTTTTTTGCCCTACACGAGCACGTGAGCATGTGCTCACGTGCTCGTGAGCACGTGATCTCACGAGCAGAAGCACGAGCACCCGACGCCGGCCTACGGCGGACGGCGGACGGACATACGGACATGGCTAGCCCCTAAAGGGGTATTCACACGAGGGAGAAATCCCGGGGATTTCTCTCCGGCACGCGCGCCTTACAAGATGAAAACGCGAGGCTTTTGCACATCGCAAAGCCTGACGTTTTCGTCGTGGGATGCGCGTGCTGGAGAGAAATCCCCGGGATTTCTCCCTCGTGTGAATACCCCTTAAGGAGCTTCGCCCCTAAAAAGTTATTCATGGTATTTTCCGGCGAAGAGACAAATTTCACGCGCGTTTTCCCATCCATAGGAATGCACAGGAGCACCGCAAAAGTAGACTGGTTGCTGTCTGCTTCAATTTGCCTCGCGGAAGTCGCATAGACACTAGCGCCAGTTGAACCTCTAGCGTACATTATAATAACTCTATGGGCTACGCCATAATTTCGTGTTACCGTGCTGAAATGAGCCAAAAGGCTGCTTCGGAGAAGTTTTGAGAGCGGCTTTTGGTTTTGCGGGCCACGGAGAGTGGTTTACCACTCCTCCGTGATGTGCGGTTGACGCAACGGTTGACGAAGGGATTGTGGCTCGAGGAATAGCAAAGGTAAGACAAAAAGTGCGCGAACTGGGTGCCGGTTGTCTCCGTTTAACATCGCTGTGCTGACGATGAGAAGACTGAGTGACTGCTTGCTTTCGAAACGTAAGTTTCTTTACCTGCAGGGGGAAGCCGGCTTCGGAAATAAATACAGTTCGCGGAAAGCTCGTGTTACGTTTTTATTTGCTGCTCCTCTCGCTCAGTACAGTAGACTTAGTGTTCTCGTTAAGCCTTATTGAGCTCGATTTGCTCGATTCGTGGGCGCCATAATGAGATGCAGGCGACGGAGGAACTTTTGCTCCCCTGCTTTAGGGACGAAAGTTTCTCCCTTTCTGAAGGAACATATGTATCAAGAGCGTTCCTCCCTTTAGGGAGGACTATACTGACTCTTTTTTCTAAGTGTGTATCCTTTCAATCAAAGCCAATCAGAACTCGGCGTTGTTCTGACGTCACCGTAACCGCTGCGCAAGAAGCAGACGACTTCCTCTCTGCATACGAACGCGTCTGCCGCTTAGCGGCTTATCGAGCTTCGGCGTGTTAGCTGTTTGGGGCGGGTCGAAGATTCACTAACGATGACGTCACGCGCAGGCCGTGTCTTTTAGACGGTGTTGAGACACTCGGTGAAGCGCCATCTGGGCGCTGTGCATCAAAACCAGTGTAAACATAGTTAACCCAGCAGCCCTCCCCAAAACGATGGAGGGTCGAACGACTGGAGGCGGAACTTCGGGGTAGAGGGGGGGGGGGGGGGGGGGGGGGGAGGGGAGTACTGGCCGTGGAAGCAACCTCTATGGGCACTTCCGTAACTGAGTGGATTTGTACTTCCTTTCGCCTTAAATCCGAGCACAGCCGACGTTACGAGTCGGTGGAACCAATCAAACAGCGTAAAAACTACAACGTCATGCGTACAGGTTTTTTTTTCTTTACTTTTTTGCAGTCATGATCGTTTCAAGCTATACTCTAGCATCTGCTCTATGAGGGAGTTTTCGTAGATCGTTTCCGCCGTCCCGCAAAGCTCTCCGCAACCCGCTACGATACCCGGAACTCTACAGTCAAGGCCATCGGCGCGCCGGCGCAGTAAAGGCTTCTTCGTTGCGGAGAGCTTCGCGGTGGGGGAAACGCGGTCTACGAAAACTCCCTATTCTGACATTCAGCGCAGCGAACGCAGTGTAGCGCAGAACATGGGCTTTTCATTGGCAGACGAGCAGGAACTCGATATCTGCGACCAATCAGTATATGTGTGCGCTGCGCTACGCTTAGTTTGCTACTCTCGACGTCGGAGTATCGACCAACGCACTAGGGAGTCTTAGTAGACCGTGTTTCCCCCTCCGCTAAGCCCTCCGCAGCGAAGAAACCGCCACTGCGCCTGCGTGCCGATGGCCTTGGCTGTAGAGTTCCGGGTAGCGGAGAGGCTTAGCGGAGGGGGAAACACGTTCTACTAAAACTCCCTACTGTTTCCGTGTTTGCCCACATTGGGCGTGGGCACTGCGCGGGCGCAGAAACCAGATTCGCGCGAGGAGAAGCATCTGCGCATGCTCAGTACCGACAGCAGCGCCACCGCAGTGATGTGACGTCAGAGAGTTGCGTTTGTCAGAGCTTTTTGTTTCACCTCTGGGCGCAGGAGACGCCACCAGCTGATGGGACCAGTCAAGTATCGTCAACAGCGCAGGAAACATTGCGTTTGTTATGTTTCTTACCTGTTCTATCATTTCCGAACCAATCATGTACGGGAAAGACCCAGTGACTCGCGTATTTGACAGTGTTTGATTGGTTGCATCTGCTTTCAACGTCGACTAAGCGGAACTTCTACACTTGGTTCTACTAATCGTAAGTCAGGGCTCATTCGAAGGCTAAAAGACGCACAAGCGCATACACACCGACTACAATATCATTGTCACGGACGGTGCACTTTCTGAATCTGATGGAATTTGCTCCGAAGAGAAAACCTAAAGGGGGTGAAGGCCAGTTCACACACTTGCGACCACTTACGACCCCTTCTTAGGATCTCTTACGGGTGAACACACTGACGCCATCTATCCGGTGGCTGTGGAAACTCTTTGCATATTCGTAAATTTCCCATCTTTTTCGCGCGTCATTTTTTTTTTTTTTCTGGCTTGACAAGCTTGTTAATTGTATGAACGACCATTTCTCATGGTATTTGTACATTTCGTCACGGAAATACCGCAAAACCTTTCCTCTAGAGAATTGCAGTTTTAGGGTAAGAGATCCCAAGAGCTCGGTCCGCAGCCGATGCAAGTGTGTGTGGGCGGGCCTTTATACTTTGAACCGCGTTGGATGTTATGCGGGCCCTCGAAACCAATCCAGTGGGGTGCGACTGCCACGTGACTTTTTGGGGGGCGTAGAGACTCGCGGTGCGCCTCGTCTCGCTATACGTTTACGGGTTATGATTCTATAGCTCGCGGCGTCCGCTCCGCCCCATTGCAGGCTACAGCGGAATAATGTGGGACATGGCGCATTTGCTCGTTTGCTTCTATGTGTCAGCGGGGCTTGAGCCCGGAGTGTTGGCTCAGAGTAGTCAATCTCTTTATTCGCCCCGCGTATGTTTGGAAACGATAAAAAAAAGTCATCATTGGACAGGAATATTTTAACGATGCAATATATCGAAATTCATATATCACCATGCCATGCAGTATATACGTACCAAGAACCGATCAAGTTAAGTATGCAGCCTATTTCTCGCCCGTTGTTTTTCGTCACGGTTACCGTGAGTTGAGGACTGCTGTTTAGTTCTTGGGTAATGTCCAACGTGAAATCCAGTGTCATCGTTTGTCCCAGCACAGCATTTGTGAGTTTAAGGTCGCTAAGCTTGAAGCCTTGAACATCTGGAAGGCAAATTCAGTCAGGCGATTTGACATAGTTGGGCAAATTGCGTTCGCGCCAGGATCGAAATTAAGCATTTTGGATACTCTGCATCCGCAAGCAAGTATAAATCTCTTTTTTTTTTACGCTTTATTTTTTGGTTTAACCTTTCTATAGTCTGTGACTGGTTAAAAGTTCAGGGAGAGGAAAAGGAAGGCTGGGGAGGATGATGCAGGCAATATGCTGGAGCGAGGAAGATGTTTCCTCCTCTCCTCTCCAGCAATCCATCTGCGTCCCCCTCCCCGGCCTTCCTTTCCCTCTCCGTGAGTTCTTAACCTGCCACCGACTATAGACTAAAACGCTCGTGAATGTAAGTAACCATTAGCGATCTTATGTATCAAGTTTGAGCATGTAACTTTAGATATATAATCGCGGCTCGTGTATGGTTTGGAATCATTTCGTCAAGGTAGGCCAGAGTAGCCAGAGTACTGGTTATACTTAAAAAAAAAAGGCTTTTGAAAACAATATGCGTTTGAGTTATTAGTGCCAAATCTAAGATCTTCAAAAACCAAGACACCGAAATTCAACTGTACAAGGGCGAGAAACGTTTCTCCCCGTATTGACTCCACTAACCGAGTAATATGAATCCGATCAGGCGAAGACGCGATATCAGAAAGTCACGTGATCACAGTTAGGGCCTGTTCTCCTTTGCTGTCTCTTTGAAAGCGGAGCTTTTGGTGCTCTTTTTCATTGGTAGGGTGTGCTTTGCAGGTCCTAAACCCGCCACTAAATAGAAATGAGGAAAGTTCGTTTTTCAGGTGAAATTTTCTTTAAAATATCGCCCATCTTCATTTTGCTTTTATTATGGTCGCAAATAATTTGTTTTTCAAAATTAAAATATTTTTGAAATCAATGCGTGCACCATTTTATTATTGATATTGTGAGGGTAGTCAAGGACAACACCTACTTACATCTTCATCATGATCGTCATCACTGCCGTTCTCATATTCTTCGCTATTCACTTTCTCTTTCTCTGATCGCCTCAAGCAGGGGCTCCTGTGCTTGGATTTTCCCGAAAGCACTCGCTCAATAAATCTGTCCCCGGGACTCCCCATCTTGTCTTCTCATTATTATTATCGTCAAATGTGACATGCATGTTCGGGAACCTTTTTTTTTGGGAAGAAATCATCGCGTGCTCTTCTATAAGAATGAAGAATATACCATGAGGGCTGAACCAATCTATATTTTTTTCACCTTAGCACTACGGCAGTGCATCTTACTGTGAATATATTTTGCTTGACGAGTAGCACATCATTAAGGCCAAAAGCTAAAGTGTGTAACCTACTATAGAAGTGAAAACAAAGCCCCATGTGTTTGGCGTCTTCTTGGTATTAGATGCGCATAAAAGAGAACCCATAATGCAATGGTCCTTCCCGTAGAACTCGGATAGCTAAGCGTCTTGAACTTCCACATTATGTGTGGCAAGGAATAGGGCCACGCAACGTTGAGGCGTAGGAATTAATTTTTTTCTCATTTCAATAACTTTGTGCCAGTCGCGCAAGTGTCTATAATCTTGTTGTTGCGTCCCTCTAGCTGCTGCGTATACAGTATTTAAAGAAAAAAGTAAGTGATTACTCTTACAAATAAATATAATGCGCCATTTTTTTTATTACTTCACCATGCAGCAGGCCCCGCCGGGGTCCCAGCAGTTGTGAATACAAAGCACAATGGCAAAGACAAACTTATAACCGCGAAGCCAGACGGTGTTCAAAATAATTATTTAAAATCACCCTAAGTTTTCATAAAATTCATCAGGTGTTTGGCTCTCTATAGTCATTTGAACAAGTGAGCGGGTTTTGACCTAAGGTTTTCATTTTTGGCACGCTTTATTTCCTAGAGTAACACTTCTCGCCTAAAATGCTTGTGAGCGTTTCGTCTTTCAGTTGCCTGGAGTGTCATAAACGTGCTTACCCGAGCAAGGTGTGAGCACCGGAGTCTGAGTTGAAGCCGAGCAGAATCCGGCCAGAGCCAACAGTGCGCCGATGTGGACAAAGAACATGGTGTGCTCGGTTGAAGGGGCTCGACGTCAGACACCGTACTAAATGAGGCAAGACTGGTATCGAATTTATACGCATAAATTGAGACTGTAGCAAAAAAAAATCACATCGATAAAAAAAAATACAGGAGAGCCCTTGTGTAACGGTACTAAAGCTAGAAAAAACTAACCGCGGTGCACTTTACGATATTGCATTCTGTCATGGCTGCCGCAACATCGTTGTTGGAAAAACAGGTCAACGCACCAAGGGGCACAAACAGGATGCAGCCAAGGATACGACCGAAATCTAAAATTAATAACCGGATGAATGCGAATGAAAGGCTGAACTCTGAGCAATGAAATGTTGACTCGTATCAACTCGCAGAAAAACATCCTGGCCATGATTGAAAGTTAAGTGATTTATGTGCTTTTTTAGAGCCTGCCAATTCAAATTCATATTCTTAATTTTTTCTTTAAAAAAGAAGGAAGCGATTGTAAAAAAAAAACGCTAAATTGTTCAGAGTTATATGTAAAAATAACACTGACTTTGCAGAGAGCAGAGTATATGTCATAATCATAACTGGTCATGATGATGTCTTGGCGCAACCACGCTTGCTTCCGCGAATTATGTTGATGATGAAGAAAAGTAAAACAGCGCCAAAAAATGGAGGACAAGAAGACGAAGTGTACAAACAGAGCGCTGACTCTCAACTGATTTTTTTGGAAGAAACCACACAAATCGACAGGCATCACGATCATAAAAAAACATCAAGTCAGCGTCCTCCCGCACGTGTCAAACCTGATCAAGAATGCTAACTCTTCGTCAAATAATGCGATAGAAGGCGAACGGACGGACCGATATTTTTGCTTCGAAATATAAAAAGCCCCTAAAATTTCTCTAGTCATGTGTTGACTGTCTCGTCCTAAGATACTGGTTTTATCAAGAACGGGATTGCAGCCGCACCGATCACAGTATACTGCCAAGTTGCCTGCTGGCGAATATCTAACCGATAGTGCATGCTCTCTTAACCCCTCGTTCACACATCTGCCCGTCTTTCCGATGTAAACATTGCCACAGGACAATTTGATGCTGTAAACCACACCGACAGCGCACGGCACGTACACTGCCCTGTGGTCCTTTACACTTACAGAACTACTAACTCTACCCCTGTCGACTTTAGCGCAAAGGGACCGAAAAAACAAAAACAAAAAACACTGGCACTCCATGACGTTGCGATACTTTTTTGAGATTGTGCGAGACCTTATGCACATAAGCTAAGACCAAATACAATATTTAGTAAAACCATAGGTCTTCTTTTTGGCCTTTCCCTGGCAACCTTACACAGTTCATGAAGCCCTCTTATCAGGCCTTCCTGCACAGCGGCCAGCAAGTCATCAGGTAGCCAACGTCCAGAAGTCTAGCAGCCTGATTAGCAAAACTAGTAGGCATACGGTGTGGGCATGACTTAACCAGTGCCCCTCGAAAGCAACCCACCGCAATTCCCCGCTTCATAAGTTTAGAATGGCTGGAGTCAAAAGGGAGAACAGATTTTTTTCTCCTATGGGGTTATAGCCCCAGCACACATTTCCATCCAATTAGTGAGGTTTGACATCTAAAAACTCTAAATAACGATCTACTGGGTCTTCCTTTGGGAAGTTCAACCCACAGGAATGCCATTTAAATAAACTCGACAGGGTAGGGTTAGTAGTTCTGTATGTGGAAAGAACCACAGGGGCAATTGTACGTGCCGTGCGCTGTCGGTGTGGTTTACAACATCAAATTGTCCTGTGGCAATGTTTACATCGGACAGACCGGCAGATGGGTGAACGAGAGGTTCAGGGAGCACGCACTATCGGTTAGATCATCGCCAGCAGGCAACTTGGCAGTACACTGTGATTGGTGCGGCTGCAATCCCGTTCTTCATAAAACGAGTATCTTAGGACGACACAGTCAACAGATGACTAGAGAAAGTTTAGAGGCTTTTTTATATATCGAAGCAAACATATAGTGGCGTCAGTTCGCCTTCTATCGCATAATTCGACACAGAGTTGGCATTCTTGAGCAGGTTTGACACGTGCGGGAGGACGATGACTCGAAGTTTTTTGATGATCGCGATGCCTGTCGATTTGTGTGGTTTCTTCCAATAAATCAGTTGAGTGTCAGCGCTCTGTTTGTACACTTCGTCTTTTTGTCCACCGTTTTTTCGGCGCTGTTTTACTTTTTTTCAACATGCACCACCAACTCGTCCAACGTTCTACCATATAAGAATTATGTTGAGCTTGAACCATGGTACATTCTTGGAAAACCCTGTTCTACGCGCGTCACTGTCGGGCGCGCGGGACCACGTGATCCTACCTTTATTTCCTCGGCTTCTGATTGGTCCGCCGCAACAGCCCGTAAGCGCAGCTGCGTTGGAAAGTTGAGGATGTCGGTTCTAGTTTCTAACGTTGCACTGCGGCGCGCTGCGCGACGGCGCGCGTTGTACCGTTAGCAACCGTTCCTGCCTCAGGGACGCCATTTCGTACTAAACATATTCATTAGGACGACGTCTTCATGGACCATTCAAAGTCTG
The DNA here is from genome assembly GCA_013358835.2 of Ixodes persulcatus. Lineage (NCBI taxonomy): Eukaryota > Metazoa > Arthropoda > Arachnida > Ixodida > Ixodidae > Ixodes > Ixodes persulcatus. Next base: position 1,482,243 of record JABSTQ010009560.1, read on the forward strand.
CCCACATTAACGCTGCTAACCCGAAAAAGAACGAAGGTGCAGAAAAAAAGAAAAAAAAGGCGTCGATAATTTACAAAGCCTTAGAATTAATCGCTTAGCTACTTGCGTTCTATTATTTTTATATTCGTATTGGCTACGAGATAGCTGGCCGGTACTAAAGAGTATTTTGTAGTTTTTTTTAAATAATTTAAAACATACGAATGTAATATTTGAGTACTCTACAGGAAAAGATAAAGTAATGACGCACGCGTAGCTTATGTCGGAGGTTCCATCGATAGGAAATAAAAAGGTAGTTCTGAGATCCTATTGGTTGAGTTATTATTTTGATTCTCTCTTTTCCAGGTGCTGTGGATATGTTGATAGTCCCTAAGTAAATGCGAGGGGCATTTCAGTAACGTCGGATTGCAAGGTTCTATATGGAAGTGGTCGAAGAATAAAATCATGAAAGTAAAAACGTCCTTTGCCACGTGTAAGTTATGCTTGAAGCAGAAGGGTACACGCAGTGGCGGATTCAGAGGGAAGTCCGGATGCCCTGAACCCCCCCTCCGCCCCTCTGGAAATACCTGCATTTCGCCCTTGGGTATACACGTATTATGGTCAATCTTGCGCACGTTACTAAGAGGTGGTCGATTACAATTACAATTATTTCTGGTTAAAAATATTAAATTTTATTACCTGATTAAAAACAAGAAAAGTAATTCCCCGTCAGTTAAAAAAATAGCCGTTACATTACCGATTACTGGAAATTTTTGAAAGAACAGACTTTTCTCCTAGTTGGAAAACGGCCATTTCGTACTGTTCATTTTTTAAATTAGAATCACCGGCTTACGAACTACACATGTTCCCAATACACCAACTTTTGTAGATCATCCTCCTGACGGTGTCTTGGTTCGAGAATTCCTAGGTAGGAAACTTCTAGAGACAAAGGGTGCTATTAGCAAGGGGAGGGAAAGTGGTAACAGTTACGAGTAATTTTTGTACCTTCAAAAGTAGTCAGATTACTCTTGCGATTACTTCCTAATACATGTATTCAAACGATTACAAAATGACTTCAAAGAGTAATCGGTTACAAGTAATTTGATGACATTTAATGAGAACGTGCCCTACAAGTCTGATTACGGTGCACATTACGCTTACTGAACAGAAGCCACAAAACACCGAAGCACGGTCAGCAAGCATTACTTGTTATTTGGTAAATGTGATCTCGGATTGTGTCTCGTGATCCACATGGCCTTAAAGGGGCCCTGCAATCATATTTAAGCGTGTGACGATTTGTTGTGGTCGTCAAGAGAAAGGGGCTCCGAGCTCAGGAAAGACACGTCAACCTCCGAGATTCCATGCAGAACTTCTTTTCTTTTTTTATTTTGATCTCCTTTCCTCGCGCTCGCACGCGCGGCACCGGAGCTCGCACGAGCCGCACGAGTCGTCTTTCGCGGCTCGTCACATGCCGGGGTTTTAGAAACTGTCGACCCGACAGTGCGTTTTCATGAGACAAAGACAAAACAACATTAAACAAATACCGCGCTCTGAAATATGCACGCGAGTGAATAAATATGTACATACAAAATCCTAAATGAGAAGCCACCCTATTAGCAAGTGCACACACTCTAAATTCCAAAAGTTCAGTCATCGGGTAGAGGTGCTTCAATTCGCGGAAAGGGGTGGACAGTGTTATCAGTGACCGCATTGATCCTTCTGTAGTCGACGCACATTCGTGTTGATCCGTCCTTTTTCGTGACTAAAACCAAGGGGGGGGGGGGGGGGGGGGGGGGTGCCTACGGACTGCGCGATGGTTGCACAATCTTGGCATCGATGAGATCCTTGATCATCGCCTTGACGAGATCACGCTGCGCCGGCGACAGTCGACGTGGTCTCTGGGAGATAGGTCTCGCATTACCTGTCGGAATGGAGTGCTGCTCAAGCCGACAGTTTCCAACGTCAGTGCTGGTTCGCGCGAAGCAAGCCATGTTTTTCGCAAGAAGCTCTTGAACTTTTTGAAGCTCTTCAGGTGCCAGCGTTGAACCAAGGTTGAACGAGACATCTTCAACCGATAGCGGTTGATGTTGAGGGCCGACAATTTCCAAAGCATTCGGGCGATCCAGATCCTCTGGCGAAGGCAGGCTTGAGCAACTTAAGATAGACGCTGTTTCGTCGTCGCTAAGCTCGATGCCTTTGACACTTGTGACCCCCCTAGCGACTCCGACAGTAGCATCAGAGGGTAGAGCCACTGGTCGAGACGACGGGTTGGCCAGGAGTACGTAGAACGTGCTCTCGGTCTCATCCATGACCATGGGTTCAACAAGAAGGCAGTGGCGGTCGTAGAGCAATTTTGTGCCGCTCACCTCTATCTTCGTTGATTGCCCTCGGACAGGATTCTTCAGGCGTGCTTGAACAAGCTTTCGGGACCGCGGAGGTATCAGCTGCTCCGTTACCAAGATGACCTTATGACATGTCGCAGGCGGAGGAATCGAGAAGCTATTTGCACCCCAATCGATCATGGCCTTGCACGCTGTCAGGAAATCGTCACCAAGGAGCAACTTTTCTTCCTCCAGATGTGGGACCACGATGAATGCCTGGTTCAGCGTCTGTCCGTCAGCTGTCATTGTGGCAGTCGCTTCGCCGAGGTTCGTGAGGGATTGACCACTTGCACCATGGAGACGGATGGAAGAAGGTTGAATCAGAAGGTGCAACTGGTCGGCGATGGAAACGTGGATGAGACTTCTCATTGCCCCCGAATCCAAGAAAGCTGTCAGAGGCTGTCCGTTCAGTTGAACCTGAATTGTTTTGGTGCCCACCGCTTCGCCACATGGGATGCGCCGAACTACTGATGACCTCTCGCAGGCGTCAGAGGCATCAGCTTGTCGTTTCCCTGCGTCGGTGCTGCAGTGGACTCGAAGCGCTGTTGCCACTCCAAAAATTCTGGTGTGAGCTCCTGCCGACACCGCGTGACGAAGTGGCCGCTCTTCTTACAATTGAGGCACAGCGGACGAACTTCCGGGTGACGAAACGAAGAACGCCGAAAATTCTGGGAAGCTTTTGATGGGCGCTGAGGCGACACGTGCTGCTTCCCTTGCTTCTCGCGTGGAGAAAGAGGCTGCTGAAAATGGCCGTCGTCCGCGTTCTGACGAGGCGGCGACCGGTCCTGCTTCAAGAGCGGGAAGGAGGACGCTTTCTTGGTTACCTTCGCAGCCTGAGCTGGCTCTGGAGCTACCGCCAATGCCGGTGTCTTTGGTTGGCTGAAGACTACCTGGTCGAAGCGGAGGAATGAGTCCAGCAACTCATCCAACGAAGCAAAGCGTCTATCGAAGTAGTGCTTTCGTGGTTTGTCAGACAGTGTTGCCAGGATAACCCTGCATTTCTCCGCCTCCGTCTCCGGGTAGTTGCACTCGTCGATGAGCTCCAGTTTGCGGAAGGCGAAGTCTGTGCAGGACTCTCCCGAACGCTGACTTGCGCCGAACATCTTCTGTTTCGCTGTAACTTCGTTGTCCAGGTTGTAACGACGACGGAAAGCGGTCTTCATTTGCTCCCACGTCGTTACCTTGGTTGTCTTCAGGTGGTACCTCACCCACATAAAGTCCTTAGATGGTAGCTTGGATACAATGAATGGGATGGCCTCACTCGGTGCGACTTTAAACGTCTGGAACCAAAAGTCCATCTGGTGAAACCAGGCGAGGACGTCCTTGCCTAGCTGAGGAACCGAGCTGACAGCCACGTTGGTCAGCGACTTTATCGGCCGGTCTGGTGTGACTGCAGTATCTGCGGCTGACTCAGCTTGAGCAGGAGCCTTTTTCTTGGGTGCCTTGGGCTTCTTTTTCTTGGCGGACTCGCTCTCGGAAACGTCTTCGATAGAGATTGCGTTGCACAGCGATTCGGCTGACGAAGTTCTCCTCATCTTTGCCTCGAGCTGATCAAGACGATCCACGACAGGCGCCAGCAGTCCGCAGATCAAATTCTCTGTTGCCTGTAGTTGTCTGCTGGTGGCGTCGTCGCAAGGGCGCGATATGTCCTCCAGCTGGTCGATCGGTTGTGCAGAGGTCGCGTTCTTGAGCTCTGCTAGTTGTAGGCGTAGCTGATCCACCTCGGCTTTCAGGATCTCCGTGTCGCTGACGACTGATTGGTATGCGGCGTCCTTGGCGTCGTCATCCAGCCTTCGGAAAGCTTCGATGGAACGTTCCGCCATCTTGGAGTCACCTTGAAACCTTGGCCGTCCAGGCGACAGTGGTTGGTGGAGACCTGGTCGTAGTGAGCGCCGTCCCCACATAGGTTGTCTGCGTGAATTTGCTGAAGACCCGGGTCCCTGTTCGGGCGCCATATGTGACGATTTGTTGTGGTCGTCAAGAGAAAGGGGCTCCGAGCTCAGGCGGTAAATAGCGACCGAGAAGACTAAACAAACTAACAAATAAACAGGCAGTCATTTGAGCTTTTTTTTGTTTTTGTTGTTATTTTTTGTTTCGCATGGCACGCGCGATCAAATTGAGTCAGCGTCATGACGCGCAAATAAAACGCGACCTAAAACTATTTGCTTTGGCAGGCCAGATGCCCAGCAAAACTTTAGAACTACTTGCATTTTGAAGCGAAATGACAGGAACATGCCTGGACACACTTGATGCTAGCCGAACCCCCGATTGCCTCCAGCAAAATGGCTCACACATTCTTACCTTTTTAAGGGAACCAACATCGTTATTCAGCATCAACACGCGCAAACGAACAAATCAAGCCAGATTAAGCAAAACATAGTTGACGTGGGACTCTATACGCTTAGTCCAGTCTTGCTACGAAGCGAGTACCCGCACAGCGCTTCCGGGCATACCTGCGACCGCTGTTTCTTGCAAACTACAGCGGTTGAGGAGATCATCCTGTACACACGTCGGTGAACGCAAAACAACTCGCGCTCATACAAATAGAAGAGCTCGACGAGCTGTGCTCGTTGAGCACCCCACAGACGCCGGCAGCCATGTTTGTTATCGTTTGACACCAATGCGGAAAAGGCAATCTTGGAATACTCTTGAAACCAATGAGGACTCTATGTAGATTTTTTTTAAACATAAAAACAAATGTTAAATTAAATACTATTACGGCAGGGAGATACAACTTTACAACCAACATTTCAAACGTCAATCATCTCTCCGGTAAATGAGAGATTTAAGCACGGTGTAAGCCAACGTTACTAGATTAGGTCACTTGTGGAACTCCCGCGGAAGGGGGTACCCCCCACACTCACTTCAGTCCACCTCCCGTCATTTGAAGCACCATCTAGCGTCTTCCAACTTTTTAATATCAAAATGTTCTTCACTCGCTGACGAAGCATGCTCGTCTTAACCGAGGAAGATGAGATCGCTGCTATATGTTCGTGATTTACGCCACCGTATGAAGTGTTTCTGTGTGGTTCTGTCTTTCATAGAATTCCTTTTTCTAGTTTTAAATTGAGTTAGCGCCGGTAGTATCCCAAAAGTATCGTTTGTGGGTTAGTGTTGAGCTGAACTGACTGCGACACCGACATGATCGGCCTTCATAACCATCAGTAGAATAAATATTTTTCAACGCTGTCTTTTCACCTTTACCCCCTGATGTGATCGCTTAAATCGCCAAACGCTCCTGTGGATTTTTAAAACAATTCAGGTGTCTGGCAGCGGCTGTTTTCAAGTTCCAAGCATCAACAATCATGATCAAAGTGGTCATTTCCGTGCTTTGATTTCTTAATCGCTCACTTTCGTGGATGATTTTCTTAAATTTTATCACCTAGTGAGTAGGCGTTCCATTCTATTTCACTAGCATGTAGTATGAGTTGGTATTTCGGCAGTTCGAATTTCAACAACCGTCCGAACGTTCACGACCGTAAAGCTGGGACCATTTGCACAACCGCGCTCCGTAATTACGCAGTAAAAACATTCATCAATATTTTTAGAGGCACGCCAGCCTTAATTATTTTAAAATAGCTTTTTCCAACCGTTTGTTTTTTAAGTTCTTAAAAACACAAAAAATAAACACGTTTGTCGGGCAACAGGGCGACGGAGAGCAAAAGTGACCAACTGCTGAGGGGAACATATGTCGTGTTGCTGTCGCCGCCGTGTTTCCTCAATGTGACGAGGCCTTGAGGTTGCTCGAATATGGTCCCAGTGCCCATTGTTTGTCTGCTTCATACATGTCAACCATAGTCGAAACGCAGGATGCGATGTGTCCCGAGCACTTTAATTATCGTTGCGCAGCCAATCAGATTGTGGGAATAGCCGATAAGGCCGCCCAAGCACCAATCACGAAGCAAGGATCGTGAACATAAGAAACCACACCCTGCGTATCCTAGGTTGACAATGACTATAGGAGAAGGTACGAGCGCCATCTTTGAGCAAACAAAACAAACTCCTCTTCGTGTTTGGGGTGATTCGAGGCATCCGACTCAATCCAATGTTTACCAGATTAAACGAATAATTCGTTCCCATATTCTGGGACGGGCGCACCTTCAAAACTCAAGGAATGAAGATGTATGCAAGATGTATAAACTACAATTACGTAAAATCTGTACATAAAAAGTGAGACGTCACTACGTGCAATATGGAACAATAACCGAATACTTATGTTTACGGGGGGCCTAATGGCGTCTCAGCTCTGAAAACAATTTCGAACACAAAAACAGTGGTGGTTTTTGTTATCTGGTAATGCGAACCTCTGAACGCTCTTCTGGCCATTCACATTACCGAGGACATCATATCAAAGGAATAAAAAACAAAATATATAATAAAATAATGTACTCGAAATCACTTTGCTGCGTTTTAAATGCAAAAAAAAAAAAAAAAGAAACAGCCGCACGTAACCTTCGATTAATTGCTTTTCTCGGGATTGCCGCGGGGTTGTAGTGGGAACTACAGGTCGAGGCACTGAGGCTAACAAACAGCACGCAGCCAGGGTAACAGCTGCCGTTTTAAAAGTTTCCACTTGTCGGTCTCCTTAGTTGAAAAGCGTACGTATTCGACTGAAAGTTCTAACTGTGGCAAATGAACCGCTGACTCTTAATAATTCGCAGACATACATCCTGTCCGTGGTTGCAATTGGAGTGATTTATTTGTTTTTGTTTTTTGCGCGATCATGCCTCCCATAGAACGGATACTAAAATAACGCTGAATTGTCTTCATATTACACGTAGAGATGACACCGAGTCTTCACGGTTTAACATAACAGATCATATTATATATATAATATATATATATATGTCTACTATGTAATTATATGATAAATGTTATACTTATATGCCACTACTGCGTGGTGCACGTTAAAGACCCCAGGTTAGCGGTCGTGCCGCACTGGCTAAATTGCTCATCTACAGCTGAGACACTAGACGCCCACTGAGGCAGACTAACGTCCGGCTGTATAAACATACAGACAGCAATTTGCTTGCCAAAGCATGTTTGAAAATGTACACCATTTTTTAAGAAATGTCAAGGAGTCCGAGATGAACTTACGGATGGTATGAAAATTACAGCAAGTTTCAAAATGAGAGAAATCTCTAGGTACCTTCTTTATGGTTCAGTCTTACTCGTATACTTACAGTGAAAATTGTCCGTAGGAATATCCCCGACCTGATAGGCCACTGTAATGACCAGGCAGAGCTTCTGTTTAATGACCAAACCCATATACATTCTCACTACTAAAACAACAGGCTCGTGACATGATATAGTCACGGGTGTTTTGAAACAGGTGAGACAGAAACTATTTGTAGAGTTATTTTGGCTATGCGAAAACTCTTTGAGAAGTGCCGCAAGTATTTTTTTAGTTGTCGCGCCAAGCACACATTTGTCGTTTGCGGGCGGACGCCCACGGTAGCGAAAATCGCGTTCTTACTCTCTTATGTCTTACTATATCTGATAGCTGGAACACGTCTTGAAGTGGCGTGTTCACCGCCCTATCCTGCCCATGCGTCAGATGTTGTCCCAAAGTAGCTACAAAGTGTGTCACAGGAGCCGGCGTGCCATGCTGTCGGATGTTGCGATCCTGGCGGCATGATCGTAGAAATACTGGTGAAAAGGGGCGAGCGAACGCAAGGTTCGGTGTCGCCGAGACGTCTCATCTCGTATCTGCTCTGGTTTCCGTCGACTGTGGCTGCAGAAGAGGCGATTGCATCATCCACCTTCGCTGCTGTTCCCCCTCCAAGGGCGCGACATAGCGCGCAGCATGACACTTCATGACGTTATCGGGCGGAAATCTAGGGACCACTTTTGAAGACGTGGTACAGGTGTACCAGGAACCATTCACGGTCATACCCCACGCTAAATTTATTATTTAAGATTTTGGCATATAAAATGCACCATCTATGGGAACCTCTGTATAGTAAATCATAGCAGTATGTAAAGGAACCAATTTACACAGTTTTTTAGGGAGCTAACGCTCTATTTAGTTTACGGTGTATATGATTCAGACATGTACAAGTTACTCAAGAAGTAATTAAGTTTAGTAACTGAGTATTGACCTCAAAAATAATTTGAGTAGAGTAGAAGTTACTCAAATGGAAAGTAATTGAGTAAATTACTAACTACCGTAACAAAGTAGCGAATTACTTTTGAAGTTACTTTTATATTGTCACGAATGACAAATGATGAGGCGAAGAATAACTAAAGAAACTAAACGTTTAATGAGGCGAACTTGTGCCCAAAAACAGAACAGAAAAAGGATAGCGTCGTAGGCGTCGATGGCGGCGAAACAGCAGGATCGAACGCTAAGGCGAGACTGACTCGACAAGGTCGCGGGCGGCCTCTTATCTAGAGTGAGTCACTATCTCGAAGATTCGGCGGAGAAGGTTCCAGCGTAGCGCGCTCGGGGCGAGAATGAACAAGCACTTTCTAGAACAACAAAAAGCAGGAATAAATGATAGAAGTTACGTCCGGAACAAGAATAAACGAGAACTTTCTAGAGATCCATGACCGAGCGTTGCTTTCTCGGCCCTGCGCGCGGCAATATTTTGTACAGTAACAAGAAAGTACATAAATGTTTTAATCCGTTAGCGAAATTTGGCTAGCCAACTATAAAACATGTGTTTTCACGTAAATGCTCTAATAGCTGGTTCTGCTTCTGTGTGATTAATTGTTTTGTACTTTTTGTTTCCTGGTCAGTGGTGTACTGCGGATGTATCATTTCTACTTTGAGGTTTAGCACTGTCTTAGCTTAAAGGGGCGATGCAACGATTTTTGTATTTTGCGCAAATACCGGTTAGAACGGATCCCTGACGTTAATGACCTGTGAAATACTCGTTCGTTTTTCACCCCACGCAATAGGAGTCCTAGTAAAAAATTAAAGAAAAACGAGCAGCATTCACCCCCTCAACTCGCAGCCAGAACAAGCGGCCACGTGATCTGGAGCCGAATATATGCCGCCAATGTTGATCATAGCAATGCGCTGGGGTTGGCAAGGCACAGGACACGCGCTGAGTTTCAGACATTGTTATGGTTCGGCTGTTGTCGTCATTGCAGCGATTGGACACGGGCCACTACCCGAATGCTTCTCGAGCGATCGATTATCACGAGCCCAAATCCAGTGTCCACGCCATGCTCGGGTCCAATCTATGAGCCGCATTCAAATATCGTCACTGGGCGGTACTGCTACCGCCCAGCTACGTCATCAGGTTTTGCGAAGGAGAGATTGAATGAAAACACTCGGTTTTGTCCTCGAAATTACAGCGCAACAAAGGAGTTTCTTGGTCAGTGGCGTTGCGTGCGAGTATCCTTGAGTCCCACTAGTGCCAGTAAGCTCGTGTAAAGTGAAAAACATCCCAATTGAATATCGTTGCACCTCCCCTTTAATTTCGCAGACAGTGTTTGGCATGTTTACAGTTTTGCGTAAAGTACATCTAAAAAGTACTTGAAGTAAAGTACAAAATCAGTTAGAGGTTATGTACTTCAAGTATACTAAGTACACCGGGTGCAATATACGTGAAGTAAAGTACTATAAATACAACATACTTTTGAAGTAAAGTAGAAGTACCTTTTAGCACAATCTTTCACGGTGCCCTTTCGTACCCTATTTTAGAGCGAAGCTCTTAGGCGCCCGTTTCCGGCTCGAGCGGAGTCGGCGTCGCCGTCGGCGTAACCGTGATGTCACGCCCCCGTGAGGTCACGTGAATCCGTGAGGTCACGTGACCCCGGTGACTTCACGTGACCACCGTGAGGTCACGTGACCCCCGTGAGGTCACGAGGGTCAGGAGGGTCACCTGACCTCACGGTTACGCCGACGGCGACGCCGACGCCATTAGGAGGGAGGAGTAGCAAACAGGATGAGGAGGTGAGGAGGAGGGAGGAGGCATATACGCTCCCCTCAGCACCCTTCGCTCCTCCTCCTCAAGAGCTGCGCTCTAATTCGGTGTTACAGAGGCTTGTAAGCGACTTTCAACTTAGAGCGCAGCTCTTAGGCGCCCGTTTCCGGCTTGAGCGGCGTCGGCGTCGCCGTCGGCGTAACCGTGCGGTGCATGATAGGTTAATTTTGCCCGCTAAATCTAGCTAAAAATGTTCCCGCTAATTTTAGCGGGAAATTTTCCCCGTTAAATTTAGCGGAAAAATTTCCCCGCTAAATCTAGCGGAAAATTTTCCCCGCTAAACCTAGCGGAAAATTTTCCCCGCTAAATATAGTAGAAAATTTTCCCCGCTAAATTTAGCGGAAAATTTTGCCCACTAAAATTAGCGGAAAAAATTCCCCGCTAAATTTAGCGGAAAAATTTCCCCACTAAATCTAGCCAAAAATTTTTCCCGGTAAATTTAGCGGAAAATTTTCCCGCTAAATATAGCGAAAAATTTTCCCCGCTAAATCTAGCGGAAAATTTTCCCCGCTAAATTTAGCGAATAATAAATTTAGGGAAAAAAATTCCCCGCTAAAATTAGCGGAAAGTTTTCCCCTCCCCCCGAGGTCACGTGAGCCCCCCTAGGGTTATGTGACCCCCCCACCCCCCGAGGTCAAGTGACCCCCCCCCCCCCCAAGAACACGTGACCCCTCCCCAAAGAGGGGAGGGAGAGAGAGGAGTGAGGAGGAGGGGAGGAGAAGGTGAAGGAGGAGGACCAAGAGGAGGTAGGAGGGGAGGAGGAGTAGCAGGGAAGATCAGGAGGTGAGGACGAGGGAGGAGGGGTCTACCCTCCCCTCAGTACCCTTCCCTCCTCCTCCTCAAGAGCTGCGCTCCAATTCGACGTTACAGGGTGTTGTAAACGCCATTCATTTTTTTAAACTTCATTTTAACTGTTATGCATTGCACCAGGTGTAATCGGAGGAGCATAAGTTTTCTTCAGAAATGGCGATAAATATTGGCCAATGTCAACTCACCACAGAGTAGTTGTTTTACAAATACTCTGACAAACTATTTAACACAATACACTTATAAGGCACTTATTTGTATCGATCTTACTGCCGGCATTACTTCACTCAGAGAAATGACCACATGACGTCTCGAAAGACGATAGCGCTTTTTCACATGACGATACGCCATTTTCTGTTTCCAAGTTTGGGGAATGTACTTTGAAGTCTGGAATTTTACTTTCTTCGGAAATTACCAGAAAAAAATACTTTAGTAAAATACAAGTGCAGGCTCAGAGAATGTGCTTCAAGTAGAGTACAAGTTTTCTAATCCTACTTGAAATAGTACTTTAAAGGGGAACTCCGCTGATTTTTTTAGCTACCTAATCCAAAGGCATCATCTGAATGCGGATGGCTTCCTGATTCCGAAATGCTAACTCGTTCTCCCAGATTCACTCTAGTTAATTAAATGGTGATATTTTGTTCGCTGCCAAAACCGAAACATCGTTTTCCCTAGTGTTTCCCCAGTTTTCCCCGCCACCCAAGCGTGACGTCACGGATGGGCAGCGAGGCGCGCGGCCGGCAATCGGGTACGCTCGCGCCCGCCTTTCTCGCGTCTAACAGCGAGAAAATCTGGGCGTTCGTGCTATTTTAAGTTTATAATAATCTATATTTGCACAAAGTAAGACCTTGGCCTACGTGCTGAACTGGGAGAAAGTAAAAAAAAGGAAGCAATTGGAATTTTGAGAAAACCGTGTTTGCAACTCGGTACGCTCAAGCCGCGGCTCGCTAGTTTCGCGAAATCGCGAGTAAATCCGTTTTCATTTTATTAGAAGATGGCTGGCGAAGAAAGGTCGAAGAGTCACGCAATACGTTTTTTGACGAATTGCCAAAGAACCGCGGAAAATGCTCTGAATGTGGGTACAGGTGCCCCACACGCTCGTATAACCTGAAGGAACGTGCAATTTGTTTTAGATTTCCTTTAGAAAAGTTACTGTTGCAGGCGCCAGCACGTGTAACTACACTTGTGGCATGAATATGCTCCTTGGTGCTTCATTTAACAAAAGATCTATAGACCATTTCTGAAAAGCGCTTCTGGTCGATGCCATTTTTAGCGTTCGTGCGTGTGGTGCATACTTTGCTCGCCTTCCAAAACGACGAACATGTGAGTGCTGGGCTGGGGCCTAACACATGTAGACTGATTTTCGTATACAGGGTGATTCAAGGGGCGGCCAGGTTCTTTAAATCGACCGCAAAATTCGGTTTCTTAACCTATCGCGCTACGACTTTGTACAGAGTTTCCCACAGATGGTGCATTTTTTTGTAATATGTTGCAAAGAGCGAACTTACCCGAGGAAAAAGTAAAGAAAGGAAAAGGCTTAGCTCCTATGGAAACGTAGCGACGCCACCGGTCTTCAAACAACACGGCGCCGTTTCGCACGGGAGACGAGAGATGGCGAAACGAACGCCGCCAATGAACGAGCATACGCCTCACCCAGCGCAGGATGGCAGGCGAGCTCAGAGGTCGTCGCCTGAACTCCGTTCGGAAGCGTCGGCGGACTTCTTTCGTCCTATGGCACTCCACGTACCAAAGTACGACCTTAGCTCGTTCGCTGGGAGTTAAATGCACCATACCGACGTCAAACGTAAGAAGACAGCGCGGATAACAGTCGCAGAACCAAAGACAGACGCGGTAGTAAAGAGGAACTGCAAAGTAGACGACATCGGTACCCCGAAAAAAAAAAAAAAGTCAAAATGACCCGACAAACCATTTTTTTAATCGATTATGTGTCCATTCAATGTGTTTTATTAGTAAGGATGATAAAATAATGCATTGCCAACTGATATCAGAAAAGCTCGCGCCGCTTTTGAGTCAAAAAGATCGTCTGCTAAAGAAAAGACGCCGGCTCTCGGCGTCGTATGCTCGTTCGTTGGCGGCAGTTGGCGTCGCGACCGCTTGCGCCATCTCTTGTCTCCCGTGCGAAACGGCGCCGTGTTGTTTGAAGACCGGTGGCGTCGCTGCGTTTTCATAGGAGCTAAGCCTTTTTCTTTCTTTACTTTTTCCTCAGGTAAGTTCGCTCTTTGCAAGTTTTACAAAAAAATGCACCATTCGTGGGCAACGCTGCACAAAGTCGTAGCGCGATAGGTTAAGAAACCGAATTTTGCGGTCGATTTAAAGAGCCTGGCCACCCCTTGAATCACCCAGCACAATGAAATGTATAGAATGAAATGAACTGCATTCATGCAGATCTGATGGCAGGTTACTGGTCATGAAGTTCGTGTTAAAATGTCAATTAAAAGAACTCCGCAACCACCAAGTCAAACATCAAGGTGCAATCCCAAGTAGCACACGCAGTCGGCCCGACCTGCCCGACCCCGGGGCGTCCTGGCATCTGAACGGAAAAGTTGGGCCGGGAAGGCCGAGCGGCCGCCGACCGCTTCCCGACAAGATAAGAGGGCGAGGGAGCGTAAGAAAGGGCAGGTTTCGGCGCTGCCGAATGTATCACAACCGCTGCCGACGGCTTCCCAACGATCACACGTGCCGCAAACGACGGGCGTGCAGCGTTCGCTCTTGCTAAAGAGGAAGCAGTGCATTCGCGAGCAACCGAGAAAAAAAAAAGAGCACCGGTGGTCCGCTCGATTGCTTGCTGTTCTTTTTTTTTTCTCCGTTTTGTTGCTTTTTCTTTTACTTCGTTTTTTGCGTTTTTTTTTTCTATTCCTAAGTCTTGTCGACAATCTTGGGCTGGAGCCTTGGCGTCGACGCCGGCTGGCTAGAGCCCCCAACCCCCCCAACCAGAGCAAGCCGTTTTTTTTTGCTTTGTTTGGTGGGGGAACAAAAAGGGTTACGTGATACCATGATACCATTCCTACTGCGCATGCGCGAGTTACTTTTGGCGGGATCACTCGTCTTTTTTTTTGCCTCGGTCGCTTCTGTTCGTTGTCTCCGAGGCGTCACGGGGGAGGCTGCGCATATCAGTTGTCTAACACCGTTGCAAGAATTCAAGAGGTAAGATTCAGCTTTCCTATTGCATGGTTTGTAGAAGCTTAATGTTACTTTGAGTAGTGTGTTTGCTGTTCGAATCGAACATTGCTATGTTATTCGTAACTTCCCCTGTAAAAAGGGAACCAAGTTGGCATTGTTCTCCCACCTCACGTGGACGTTACGAATGACGGGGTGCGATTTGATTCGAACTGAATTCGGTATCAACACCCAGGGCCCGCCTTAGAGCAGCAAGCGCCCTGGGCAAACTGCAGCCGTGGCGCCCCCCCCCCCCCCCCCCCCCCCACTATTTTCGCACCCAACATCATGTTAGCAAACATGCCACAACTCCGTCGGAAGCGTCGGCGGACTTCTTTCGTCCTATGGCACTCCACGTACCAAAGTACGACCTTAGCTCGTTCGCTGGGAGTTAAATGCACCGTACCGACGTCAAACGTAAGAAGACAGCGCGGATAACAGTCGCAGAACCAAAGACAGACGCGGTAGTAAAGAGGAACTGCAAAGTAGACGACATCGGTACCCCGAAAAAAAAAAAAAAAGTCAAAATGACCCGACAAACCATTTTTTTAATCGATTATGTGTCCATTCAATGTGTTTTATTAGTAAGGATGATAAAATAATGCATTGCCAACTGATATCAGAAAAGCTCGCGCCGCTTTTGAGTCAAAAAGATCGTCTGCTAAAGAAAAGACGCCGGCTCTCGGCGTCGTATGCTCGTTCGTTGGCGGCAGTTGGCGTCGCGACCGCTTGCGCCATCTCTTGTCTCCCGTGCGAAACGGCGCCGTGTTGTTTGAAGACCGGTGGCGTCGCTGCGTTTTCATAGGAGCTAAGCCTTTTTCTTTCTTTACTTTTTCCTCAGGTAAGTTCGCTCTTTGCAAGTTTTACAAAAAAATGCACCATTCGTGGGCAACGCTGCACAAAGTCGTAGCGCGATAGGTTAAGAAACCGAATTTTGCGGTCGATTTAAAGAGCCTGGCCACCCCTTGAATTACCCAGCACAATGAAATGTATAGAATGAAATGAACTGCATTCATGCAGATCTGATGGCAGGTAACTGGTCATGAAGATCGTGTTAAAATGTCAATTAAAAGAACTCCGCAACCACCAAGCCAAACATCAAGGTGCAATCCCAAGTAGCACACGCAGTCGGCCCGACCTGCCCGACCCCGGGGCGTCCTGGCATCTGAACGGAAAAGTTGGGCCGGGAAGGCCGAGCGGCCGCCGACCGCTTCCCGACAAGATGGGCGAGGGAGCGTAAGAAAGGGCAGGTTTCGGCGCTGCCGAATGTATCACAACCGCTGCCGACGGGCTTCCCAACGATCACACGTGCCGCAAACGACGGGCGTGCAGCGTTCGCTCTTGCTAAAGAGGAAGCAGTGCATTCGCGAGCAACCGAGAAAAAAAAAGAGCACCGGTGGTCCGCTCGATTGCTTGCTGTTCTTTTTTTTTTCTCCGTTTTGTTGCTTTTTCTTTTACTTCGTTTTTTTGCGTTTTTTTTTTTTCTATTCCTAAGTCTTGTCGACAATCTTGGGCTGGAGCCTTGGCGTCGACGCCGGCTGGCTAGAGCCCCCAACCCCCCCAACCAGAGCAAGCCGTTTTTTTTTGCTTTGTTTGGTGGGGGAACAAAAAGGGTTACGTGATACCATGATACCATTCCTACTGTGCATGCGCGAGTTACTTTTGGCGGGATCACTAGTCTTTTTTTGCCTCGGTCGCCTCTGTTCGTTGTCTCCGAGGCGTCACGGGGGAGGCTGCGCATATCAGTTGTCTAACACCGTTGCAAGAATTCAAGAGGTAAGATTCAGCTTTCCTATTGCATGGTTTGTAGAAGCGTAATGTTACTTTGAGTAGTGTGTTTGCTGTTCGATCGAACATTACTATGTTATTCGTAACTTCCCCTGTAAAAAGGTAACCAAGTTGACATTGTTCTCCCACCTCACGTGGACGTTACGAATGACGTGGTGAGATTTGATTCAAACTGAATTCGGTATCAACACCCAGGGCCGGCCTTAGAGCAGCAAGCGCCCTGGGCAAACTGCAGCCATGGCGCCCCCCCCCCCCCCCCCCCACACTATTTTCGCACCCAACATCATGTTAGCAAACATGCCACAGTGACCCAGCGCGAATGGTCGTGATTTTGTCGTTGTCAGTCGAAAACCACATCCTAAAAACGAACGACGTTCGCGAGCACTGAGAGTTCTGTCGGCACCGTGTTCAAAGGTTCAAGAATCATTTATTCCTTAGATTAACCAAACTTCAGCTGTGGGTCTCCCATAGTAAGCTAACGTCCGATGGACAGAGAAAACAAAAGCACAAGTTAACCATGTCACATACCCTAGAAGGCAACCTTCCGAGCCTTCAGCATCGCAAATTTGGCTACGTCTTGTGACATATCCAGGCTAGACGCTATCCTGTTTTTAATGGACAAAATTGCCAATGACGATATCCTGTCATCTGCCATGGTTGATCTTAGGTATGTCTTAATAAGCTTTAATTTTGAGAAACTCCTCTCAGCGGTGGCCATTGACACTGGCAAAGTGAGGAGGATCCTCAATGACACCCACGTATAAGGGAATTTGTCCCATAGATGGTTGTCCAGAATGAACAGGAGGACGTCCTGGCGAGCACTGCATCCAGTGGGCAGCAGGCTGCATAGTTAGATCAGCTCCTCGCAGAGATCTGTACCGTCGATGTCTGCACTTTCTAGGTGTCTCAGACTCTCAGTGCATGGTCAAGGCCTTGGCAAAGTTTAAGAAGTTCTGCTTTGTCGGGAAGTCGGGTGAGGCCGTAAAGGAACCCCCAGAAGCTCACGTGCTGCTCCATCTGCGTGAAGCGTTCTTCAATCGACATCTTACGGTGTCAATCATCTCGTAGAAGAACTCTCGCTTGAATTTTGTCTCGACATCATCAACCTCGTCTTGGCACTCATAACAGAATTGGCGCTTTTTCCGCCGCAGTCGAGGGGCCGGTTTCATCACACTGTCAACACCCATGCTCTCGGGAAGACCGTTCGCAGTTGCCAGTTGCAGTTTCGTACCCGACGTCGCGATAATTGTCGATGGAATCGCTGCATGCTTTCATCAGCTGGGTAGTTGCTACGATGTCCTTCGTTTTGCATTGCATGTTCTTGCTTACAACATTAACTTGAAAAAAGAATGTCGTACCACTCAACAATGTAAACGAAAAACTTAAGGTCCGTGAGCTGCCCTGCAGGGCCGGTTTGCTCATCTTGCGGACGCGGCCGCGGCTGCGGCCAAGAGAGATATTTCTGTCACGTGACCTGCTCCATGGGGACTAGGAAGTACCTAGCGTCCCTGCCTAATGGCGGAGAAATCCGTATCGCTTCAAGCACAAAAGCCTAATTTCGCTCGCAGAATCTGACTGCAGGGACTTTCAACTGGAGTCCAATTGACCGCCCCTTTATACTGTAGGAGCGGCAGGTAAAGTTACGACCAGGGAGGGTAAATATGAGCCAAAATAAAGAAAAAAACCACGCGAGATAAAAGCGGTGGCAGCATATTTATATACTTGCGCCAGCGCCGGCGGCTCGCGCTTTCTGCTGTGGTCGCGAGGTTAGAGCGCCGATACTTGACGTGGCGGCTTGAAACTCTCGGGTGTTCGAGGAGTTCGAGCTTCATGTCGGACACCAGGGTCTGCCTGCTGTGATTCGGCCATTCTGGCGCAACATTATAAATTTAGTTTTTTTTTTTTTTTGCGGTTTTCGGGATTCTTGCGGCGGGTTTCTGAATTTTGAGTTGGCAACACTGATCGGCATTGCGAGTCCGGAGTCGTCGCTGGTCGCTCACACACAAAAAAAGAAAGAGCTGTTGATCCAAAGTTCTTTACACATATTATTTTCAGTCGGGTTGAAACCTCTGGGCAAAGAGACTCACCGGATGCCGAGGGGGCATTGGTTCGTTTAGCTTACTGCTAGAGACTCCACAGCGAGCGTTGCCCAAAGCGCAGCTTGAATGTCGGGAGGAATCGGGTTCATTTTACCCCCGGTCAGACCTCCTGAGCGAAGGCATTCTTCCGCTCAGAATAACTTGGCAAAAGGCGAAACCTACGTTTTCTGCGAGCCAATCAGAGACTCTGAGCGAAGCACGTGATAACTAAGAGCAAAAATCCGTTCCAATAGTATTTTGTCCTGTGACTCGCTCCGACACACTGATGTGCTCGCCGATGAGTTTGGCGCCACCGTTTGGTAAGTTGCGCTAAGAGTGCGGCATGCTGGCTCCATCGCTTTTTGCGAGTCAGGTTTTGCTCCGCTCGTAATTTGAGAGCTGTGCGGAGGTGATCGCTTGCCCAGTCGTTCATGATTCATTCCATGGCGCTTTGAATCTCACGGAGGAGAGGTTCTCTATAGTAAAACATCCGCAGGTGGCTGCGAGTTGATGGACGCCAGTTATAACAAGAACTTAGTCGTTGGTTTTGCGGCCGAAATGCCAAACGGCGAGCGCCACCACCTTTTTCTACATGTAGGGGGGGGGGGGGGGGGGGGGGCGCCCTTCGCGATGCGGTCGTTTTTTTGTTTTTGATTTTATTCCCTCGAGGTTTGAGCCCTCCATGACCTGGCGGCCCTTTCGGCGCCCCCCTATGAATGGCGCCCTGTGCGACTGCACAGGTCGCCCAGCCCAAAGGCCGGCCCTGTCAACACCTCTACTACATGTCTAATAGGAGAATGTTTTTAACTTCGCCGTATTGATTTGATGCCAGGAGCTCGTGTTGTGGCTTTGAAACGGGTTGAAAGGCACGCTCGTAGAGGACTGTAGAATTATAATTTCATCGAAGCACGTTTTAGAGAATGGGCACGTTTTATCGAAGCACGGTTTAGGGAAACGCCGTTTATCGAAAAGAGGACGCTATTTAAAAAAAGGCTTTCCTACTTCGCCGGTGTATCACTGGTGAGCGTGTTAACCAGGGACTCATACCGAAAAATATAACGTTCCGGTTACGGTTACGGTTACCACTTCCTGTTGATAACGGTTTCGTTTCGGTTTTTTAGGGTTTTAATTTTTACGGTTTCGGTTACCGGAACACGCTCCTAAAAACCGTATTCATTTCGGTTTTTTCAATAATTTGTTTAATTGAAATGCTAGCCAGCCTTTTTATAATAAACGGTTTAAAGTAGTCCCCGATATCCAACAACGTGAAATTCAAGGAATTTAGAAACGTCTTAATACTTCTAATTGCACTCTAAAAAAAGTCTGTGCGTCTACTTTCACGCACACCACTGGGAGAGCCAATCACCGCAACCTACGGAGGCAGCTTAGTGAATGACGATGCCGAAACATATGTTTAGACCAAAAAACGCAGCCTGAGTTGTGACATTAAGCAATGCAAGCGTGACGTTTTGCACTACTTAATGTCACAACTCAGACTGCGTTTTTTGGTCTAAACATATGTTTCGGCATCGTCATTAGCTGAGCTGCCTGCGTAAGTTGCGGTGATTGGATTTCCGAGTGTTGTGCGTGAAAGTAGACGCACAGACAAATTTTAGAGTGTGGCCAAAAGTTGCAACGTTTCTAGCTCCAACGCTTGTTCACTACATCTACTTACATTATAAAGTTTGATACGCGAGCATGCATGTCACTTCCGCTACTTGGGGAACATCGCATTCTATATAATAAACAATGAAAATAAACATCCCCTCTTTGCTGTTCGGCAGTGTTTGTCAACCCTAAGAAAGTCCCCACTGGGTGCTGGAAGAACCATTCGCACCTTGTCGTCGCTATAGTTTATTTCAGCCTAATACATGCAGACGAGTCTTCGCCCACACTGAAGGAAAAAGCAGAACTATAGCCACCCTATTGAAAAATTTTGCAAACTGGGCCAGTTCAAACAGGCTTATTGCCACTTGTTAAATTGGTTGAACTGGACAAACTGAAACTGTGCATACGGGTCTTACTGTGAAACTTTGCATACCGGTCGTACTGGGAAAATGTGTATACTGGTAATACTGTACAACTGTGTATTAGCCCCGAGAAGTTCGCGTGGCGCCCCCTTACGGCGAACCGGGGTGACGTCACGGTGAGGAGAGAATGTTTCCCCGACTCGCCCCGCTCGCCCTGTGGAGGCTGTGACGACGTTAGCTTTCGGCGCGCTCGTTTCTATTGAACTTTTTTTGTCGTGTTTTTCGTAGGAAGTGTAAATTTTTATATGGGGCTTTATTGAGGTATGGCCTGTAGCTGCAGGCGAAACTTCAACCAATATTTTAAGCATGGTTGACAGGGCAGGCAACGCATGAATCACAGCTGGTATATGAAAATAAAGCAATATGGCCACAATTGCAGGAGCATCACTATAGATTTACATCTCACACAATAAATGCTGCTGATGGTCTGAATGAATTGGCAGGTTTTGTATACTATTTTTTTTTGTATCTCTGTTTTTAAACAAGATCGCCGAAGCAGAAAAGCTGCATGCCGCTCGAGCAACATGCTAAATACAGTCTGGGCCATGGGGAGAGAATCACAAGTAAGACAGCCCAAGTGCAGGGGCAAAGTAAAAAAACAAGGAACATTTATTATATACACTGCTCGCATTTGACCATTGCTGGATTTGGATAGTATTTCAATGGACTACACGGGTGGTATCTGTGGACTTGTTTATATCAACCTTCAAATAATGTATAACAAACGTAAGCGAAGGTGTCTAGCTTGTTATTAGTCCCTTAAGTCCTAAAATTGAGATTGTACTTAAATCGAATTGTCCTGAAGCTAAAATACCAGAAGTTTTTCGCACGCAGACTGTCACCCTTCACAGGTTCCACATTTTCTGCTACTAGTGCTGCATCTACCACTGGACAGACGTTCGAATGCTTGCTTTTATTCCTGTTTTCCTCTGTTGTCAGAGAGTCCAGCTGTAGGGAGTTGGGAGGCTGAGGAAGCTTTTGGGAACCTGCAGCAGTGTTTCTTTAAATTGGAAATAAACGACAATTCAAACTAAACGGTGTATTTTCCGAATACCCAAGGCTGGAATAAAGAATGTCAGGAAAAAGTATAAAGATTACAAATTACGGTACTATTGCTGTGCATATTTTGGGCAGTTCAATACATATCATACAGGCAACGGGGGCAATTCGGCCGTTTTTTCTGCTACCATACAAACTAACCTCCGGTAATTATGCATCTTCTAAGAAATATGCCTGCATAGGTGTATAAACTATATAATTAATTCATGAAGAAGCTACATTTATGTAAAACAACCCTCTTCCACGAGCACTTCAAAGATCATCAGACGCAGGGCCTTTAAAACATCTGCTAACCAGCGCATGCAGAGTAGCAGCGCAGAGTCGGGGTCGCGAGCTAATTTGCCGACCACCCAAAGGCCCATGATATTAATTCCACTTCGAATGCCTTGAAAGCGGGATTTAATATCGTCCTAAATCATTAACATGCAAGGAACAGAATTCCAGCGTCTGAAACACTTGCGCCACCGCTTCACCGACCCCTCGCAAAATTGCCTTCTGTCGTGTGGGGACGGGGAGGTTCATCGGCGGAATCGCCTCCGCCGATAGCTTTCGGGATTTGTAACCCAATTTCAAAGGTAAAAGGGACAAGCAGGCTTATAAAATGTACGGAAGCACGTCTATATCGGCCTAACTCAACGTCTTGTACACCGGGTAAACGAGGTCCAGCTCCTCGAAGTGCTTGCGGCACACAACGCCAAACCAGGAAACCGGCCGGTGCTGGAAAGCGAGCCGATGCGAGATCGCGGAGCGGAGTCTTCTTCCTGACGTCACGGTACACCTCACCCAATCAGGGCGCGGCGACCGCAGCGACGCTTGTGTTCGCTCTCGGGGCTAATACTGGTCCACTCCATGGAGTTAAACCAGTTAAAACTGGTAATATTGAAAACACAGGTCGTAAACTTATAAAATTCACTTTATTTGTTTTAGTAGTAAAACCAACACGTAACCATTATCATATAGTAGTTTGCTAAGAGTGAGCAGCTCAAATAACCCAATAAAAGAACAAGTTTTTTGTACATACATAAAGAAGGGTTCACGTCTTCACCAGAGGTATTAGTACTTTTTGTTAATGTATTCTGAAAAAAAAAAAAAAAACTTTTATAGTTTTGGAAATTGTTTTCCCGATACTTCACCACCCACACTTTCCTATACTGTCACAGGTTCCCATTGGGAGATCCAGAACTTTTGAGGGCGTGGATGGAGGAAATGCCTTGCGAAGACTGGACACCCACCAGGTACTCCAGGTTGTGCTCAGCGCACTTTGAGGATGACTGCTTCCACCAGAGGGGCAGCAGGAGGTACCTCCGAAAAGGAAGTGTGCCGACGAAGTTTGACTTTCCGGCACTCACGTCCGAACGGTCACCTCGGAAGCGACAACGAGCAAAGTCTCATGTGGGCACTCTTCAGCGCCAGCAACGCAAGCAAAGGCACAGGTACATTGCTGCAGAACACTTTTATTTGCCTGAGAAAGACATACTGATTACAACGATGGGTGGCTCCTTCATACACATACTATCACGCTCAGATTTTACCTTGGCAACACTATAAAAATAACTAGAACAGCAGCAGAACATAAAGACGGAGAGAAAAAATGTGATATTTTAGGCAACTAGGTCATGCGATTTCAATCCTGGACGCTCATTGTAAAAGGCAAAAAAACCCATGTCGATATCCGATAAAAATGGCTGTATTGGCAAATTTCCTACCTGGTGCGACATGTATATATTTTTAAGGAGTCGCTGCAGCTGGGTTAATAAAAGAAATATGTGAAGCTAACTTTCTGGCTTGTGGCAAGTAAAGGAACACCAGTTCTAATCTTACGGCAGATATGCTATGCGGAGCGCCAGTATGTCTGCTTCTTTTGCAGGGGTTGTGGTGACGTCAGAACGCCAAGTTCTGATTGGCTCTGATTGAAGAATAGTGGGTAGCCCTCAAAGCAAGGTGCCTTGTAGTCTGCCGACTATCCTTTAATTACAACCAATCAGAGCTTGGCCTTCCGACGTCACCACAACCCCTGCAAAAGAAGCCGATGAACCTGCGCTCCGCATTGCCAAGACAAAAATTATGCACCAAGAGAGCTGCGCTGTTTAAGATTAAATTAACTGTAAGGATTATGTTTTTTGTTGTTGTTTTTTTTTTCTTTTCTGCTGGCAGGTCTCCTCCTCCGGTGAGGCAGCCTGGCTCGTCGACCACTCAACCAAGCCCCGGGGAGGCTCCAGAAGCCAGCGCCGCCACAGGACCGGGGAGCAGTGCGAAGTCGACACTCGAGACCATGCCCGAATATCTGTCTGTGCGGTGTCACGAAGCCAGCGTTGCCACTGGAACCGGAAGGAGTGCGTAGTCAACACCTGATGCCACGCTCGAAGATGTGTGTGTGCGGCGCCACGCTTGTTCCGGTGATCACAACTATTCAGCTGTGTCACCACGACAGCACAGGGATCGTCTGCGTAGCACTAGACGGAAGCTGTAGAGGGCGAGAAAATTGCTTAAACAGGCGAAGAAGAAGGTCAACAGAAAGATTGCCAGGATAAAAAAGCTGAACGTACTTCTCCGAGAACTGAGAAGGAGGCTTCCTGGGTCAGCAGTCAACATTGTTGACAACATCTTCACAGACACGATGCGCAACCTTGTCCTGAGGAGATCCAGGAAATCAAACAACATGTGCGCAGATGATGTGCGCAAGTTTGCCCTTACGGTGCACTTTTACTCGGCAAAAGCATACAAGTTTCTGCGGAAGCAGGTCAGGCTGCCACACCCAAGTGCTCTTCGCAAATGGGGAGCGGTGATCGATGGAAACCCAGGCTTCACCAGGGAGTCATTCAACAGAGTAACACAAGAAGCCCAGAAGGGACGACTTCTAGTAAGCTTGATGGTTGGCGAGATGAGCATCAAGAAACAAGTCGATTGGGATGGCAAAGAGGTCATCGGATACTGTGACCAGGGCCACGGCATCCTCAACAACGACTGCGTCGCCTATGCCAAGCATGTACTTGTGTTTCTGGCGGTCGCAGTCAACAAAAGCTGGAAAATCCCACTGGGCTATGCCCTCATCCACGGCCTGGACGGCAGCATTCGGGCCAACATCGTGCGCCAGTATATCACCAAGCTCGAGGAGGCCGGAGCAGAGTGCATCAGCGTGACGTGCGACGGCACCAACTGCAACATTTCTATGTTGACAGCACTTGGAGTGTGCTTTGCTCCGCCGCTGAGAAGCTGGTTTCCCAACCCTTCTGACCCCTCCAGGAAGGTGTACGGACTTTTGGATGCCTGCCACATGCTCAAACTAATGCGCAACCTGCTCGCCGAGAAGCAGTGCATCAGGGATGGGGCAGGTAGGGTCGTCGCCTGGAAATATCTTGAGGCCCTGGGCAGCCTGCAGCAACAAGAGGGCCTTCATGCTGCCAACAAGCTGCGCAAGAAACACATTGATTTCCAGCGCCAAAAGATGAAGGTCTCCCTGGCGGCCCAAACCCTGAGTCGGTCAGTGAGCTGTGCCTTGTTGTTTTACAAGGAGAAGGGCATCCGAGGCTTCGAGGGTGTGGAGGCCACTGCAGAGTTTGCTGCAGCAGTCGACAACATCTTCGACCTGAGCAACTCCTGTCACCCCCTTGGTCGTGGAAGCAAGGTCCCCGTTCGAGCCGTCAACAAGGACATCATGCTGAGATGCATCGACCAGGCTTCACACTACCTCCGGGGCTTGAAGGACTTCACGTGCCAGCCACTGAGCCAAGGAGCAAGGAAGACTCCAATCCTCGGCTTCCTGCTCGTCCTGGAGTCCATTAAGGGCCTCGCTGAAGACCTGGTCTGGGGCCCGAGTCCACCACTCAGGTGCCTGCTGACGGGGAAAGTCAGCCAGGACCACCTGGAGCTGTTCTTTGCGACTTGCGCAACAGAACGGGCAACAACGACAACCCAACGGCACTCGAGTTCCGCTCTGCCTATAGGAAGTGCCTGGTTGCCAGTGTCCAGCCCTCAACCCGAGGCAACTGCCAGGTCGACGGCACCGCAACACTCTTTGTCAGCTCGTCAGGTTGCCACCAGCAAGTCCAGGCAAGAGATGAAGCTGCCATGGGTGAAGGCACCCATGAGACAAACTCCTACCAGTCACTTTCTCAGTTTGCTGAGTGCGTTGTCGAGTATATTGCAGGGGATGTGGCCGTAAACTTTGCCAAAGTAACCAAGTGTCCAGAAAACTCCAGGATTGCGCTGGTCACAAGCGATAAACGTGGCCTGGTGCTTGCCAAAGACGCTGGTGTCCTCCACAGCCCCTCCTGGGACGTCCTGCACTTGCGCACAATAGCAGAAAAGGTGCTTCGGCGAAACTTCGACAAGGCGGCCAAAGGCCGAAACTGGCTCCTAATGCTGCAGACTGAGATAATGGGCATTGCCTCCAAGACTCCACTTTTCAGGACGTTCGATCATCTATTTCTCGCTCAGACAATTGACCATCACTCCCACTGTGCTATCATGATGAAGACAATGCTGGAGTACTACTTCAAGCTGCGGATACACGACATGTGCCGTCAGCTAAGTGCCGCCGAAAAAGGGTTGGTTCTCTGACAGCTTTTCACGAAGTTGGTCATCTTTCGAGGGCAGTAACAAGGCCAAGGCTGCATTACAGTACAGAGAAGAAGCACTCCGGACTTTCCCTCTTCAACAGAATGCATACACAAAGACGTGGTGGGACACACCGAAAGAAACATGATTTCAGAAAAAAGCAACTTCTGAAACATTTTTACCGCCTCTGAATCTTTGCAAGCTACGAAGTTCAGAGAGACCAAGAGGCCTTCATAGTTTGACTGACCAGAGAGTGTGACAGCTCAACGGCCACCAGCATTCGCCCGAAGGAAGAGGAGAAGAGTGGTGTTGTGTATGTTTAGACAGAGGGAAGTCGCTTTGCCCCAATGGACGTCAGCATCTTTGCTTAGATGGCAACTTTAGCCAGTGAAGCACAACTGGTAGTGTAGGGGCCTTTAATAAGCGTTACGCAGCAGTAAAATACGACTGGACACCGGTGCAATGCTCACCACACCAAAATGGGCAGAGGTTATGATTGAACACCGGACATCTGATTTCTGTAGTGTGAGCTTTGGCTCCACATACTCCAAGCTATGGTATACACGCACACTCGGCCGACGATCAGCCTTCAGGAGACTTCACGCTAATGGTACACGGGCAGACAGAAACTTCGCACCAAACTCGCTGCAAGTCAGGCCTCGTAAAGTGGAGAGAAGCTGCTTCGTTCCAGGGGAAGACTTGGCGATTTGGCGTCTAGCCGAGGCGGACACAACGGCAGTCGAGACACTCTGCACGGCACCATCGCGTTCATTTTGGGAAACACAGAGCTTTGGGGCAGCCGAAGGAAGAATAGTTTACACCAATGGGACACGGGCAGACAGAAACTTCGCACCAAACTCGCTGCAAATCACGCGTCGTGAAGTGCAGAGAAGCTGCTTTGTTTCAGTGGAGTACTTTGCGATTTAGCGTCTGGCCGAGGCGGACGCAACGGCAGTCGAGACACTCTGCACGGCACCATCACGTCCATTCCCGGAAACACAGAGCTTTGGGGGAGCCGAAGGAAGAAGAGTTTGCACCAATGGGACACGGGCAGGCAGAAACCTCGCAACAAACTCGCTACAAGGCACGCGTCGTGAAGTCCAAAGAAACTGCTTCGTTCCGGTGGAAGACTTGGCGATTTGGTGACTTGCTGAGGCGGACACAACGGCAGTCGAGACACTTTGCACGACACCATCGCGTCCAATCCGGGAAACACAAAGCTTTGGGACAGCTGAAGGAAAAAGAGTTCGCACAAATGGGACACTGGCAGGCAGAAACCTCTCAACACACTCGCTACAAGGCACGCGTCGTGAAGTCCAAAAGAAGCTGCTCTGTTCCGGTGGAAGACTGCGTCGGCAGGGTGATTTGGCGACTCCAATAAAGTACTAAGATCCCGACAGGGTTTCTCCAGTGGACTTGAGTTGCTTGCTGTCGTTCCACAATTGTTATTCCACGCGTGATGCACACAGCAAATCTGTGATGTTCAAGTGACGTTCAAACAACGCTTAGCAATTACCGACCAACGTGCGGCTCATTTTGTATTACTCTTTTGCGAGAATCACGTCGACTACGAACGAAAACCCGACGAAAAGACGCGGGCCGTGGAATTCCCATGTTATACCTACATGCGAGAGCATGAAAAACGCAGATATGGTATTAAACCGGTCCTATGCCGCAATTCCCGTTCCTCTGCTCGGACCCACGTCACCCACGTCTTGAACGGCCCCCGCAGGCTATGGGCGCTGCCATGTTTCCTGTGACGTCACGTATTTGGTTTGGTGACGTGACGAGGGGTCAAATTTCGTACAATGGCAGCGGCCTTATGGGGGTCACTTTCGAGTGCAGACCAGAACGCCGGTTTATCGCTCTAAGCCCCTCTACCTCGTTGAAACACGTACAACTCTCACGCTGGTAAAACTAAAGCCCAGAAATACACGAATTCAATGTTTGCAGAGTACCTTTTTTTAAAGGATACCAATGATTGTATTTGTTTTTTACGCTGAAAGGTTGTTTTAAACAAAACGTGTTCGTATAACCTCGTTTCCAGGCGTGTTTCGCGTCTCGTGGAGTGGAGTGCGAAATTTCGAGTTGAGCGAGCGCCGATTTGCATCTGTGAAGCCGCGAAGGCTTCTCGAGGGAAGGGCCTCGTCCATACTCCACTCATGTCGAGTAGAGTCTCGAGTCAAGTATGCTATTGTTTACGAATTCGGCGGTAAGAGCCCCGTTGTCAGATGCCGTTAATATCGGCCCTTGCAATCTGCGTTACGTCAAAGGGGATGTCACATTCAGCTTTTTTCTTCACGGAAATAATGGAAGAGCTGAACGCGGATCGTGAAGAAGCGTCATCGCCAAGAAATGTGATGAGCATTATGATCAACATGCCAGGTACCGCTTTCTTTAGAGCGCAGCTCTTAGGTGCCCGTTTACAGCTTGAGCGGCGCCGTCAGTGTCGCCGTCGGCGTAACCGCGCGTTGCATCATTGGACCTTTTCTATAATGACGTCACACTTGACGTCACGTGTGACGTCACGAGGGTACCCTCATGAGGGTTACAACAGTTACCTTCACGAGGATTACGAGGGTTACCTTCACGAGGGTTACGAGGGTTACCCTTGTGAGGGTAACACTCGTGACCCTCGTGAGGGTCACGGTGGTAACGTCCCGTGACGTCACACGTGACGTCACTTGGGACGTTATTAGAGGAAACACGTGGCGTATGGCGTCACGTTAAACGTCACGTGACGTCACATGCATCAAACATGGCCAACATTCCCGCTAAATTTAACGAGGAAAAGTTTCCGCTAAATTTGGCGGAAAAATATTCCCGCTAAATTTACTTTGTGACGTCACGTGTCGTAAAACGTCGCACGTGACGTCACGTATGACGTCACTAGGGTAAAATTGTCCAGCTAAATTTAGCGGAAAAATTACTCCGCTATACCCTCCCCCCGTACCCTCCCCTCCTCCTCCTCAAGAGCTGCGCTCTAATTCAGCATTACAGAAAATTTTAAACGTCTTTCTTTTTTTTTTTACTTCCAGAAATTAAGTGCTGTAATGCTCTAGCATTTTAACGCTCGTTTGGACGAAAACCTGGCGATGCTTTCGTTTGTCAGCGCCGGGAGAGAGGAAGGAGGCGGAGAGGGTGACGCGTGCGACTCTTTCATTGGTCCAAAGCGCTGACCTCAGCACGCGTCAACCTCTCCCTCTTTCCCCGGTGCTGACCAATTGACGGACACCACCTGGTTTACCTCAAAGCGAGCACTTTCGTTTTCATCATGGGAAATTCGCACAGCTGGCGCGGAGCCAGAGAGGACGAGGAGCCGCGCGAATCCTCCTAGATAACAAAGCCGTATTGCTGAATGAGAGGGCGTCATCAGCGAAGGCCAACGCTGGACACAAATTGGAAACGAACAAAAGCTGCGCTCTAATTTCGCATTACAAAGAATTGTAAGCGTCTTACATTTTCATCTCATGTTTATTCAATTTTTATATCGCAAGTGCACTCGCAGCACGAATCTGGGTTGTGCTGATCCTCCACGCACAAGTTAGGAGCTCCTGAGCGGCAACAGTGGAAGTTTGGTCTGACAGCTCAGGGGACGCCTTTGTTCAGTATTGGATTTGTAAATATAATCTTTCAAGCAAACGTAAGCTTTGCTGCGTGCAATTCTTCTAGAAATAAATACTTGCTACCAAATATACCACGTCACTACATTTTTCCACTGCTATTAGTGCTCCTCGAAGACCTCGAACGAGAGCTTATTGGCGTACAAACACCATGCTTGTTTGAAACCACTCGCTGATGTAGAGACTCACTGACATCAAGCGTTCCAATAAAACGCTAGCTGTCCGCGAGTCTCTCCCGAACGATGCAAGCGGGGAAGGAACCAAACAGTCGTATCGTATTAGGGGACATTCTACAGGGTATTTTTTGTATGCTTTACAGATTTGTTGAAAAAAGCCGTAAAAGCAACACTTACTCAGTCTGTGCAAGTGAGTTATTTGGCCAGGTGGGCATAGTATAAAAGGCTAATTGTGATGATGAGTCGGCTTATTTTATCCCTTGAATCTGAATATCAGGTTCATTTTCTCCAAAAATATGATTAAACATGGGAAAACACAAACAACATCCGACCAGTAGTGGCGTCATAAAAGGATCTTTCGGCCACCAAGCGTGTGTGGCTGGGTGCCACGCGTCCAATCCCAAGCTTGCAAGGTATCTTCTCGTGCACTGTGCGTGCACAGCTTTGATAGGCACTGAAGATGCGTGAGAGCGGAGATTTCGAAAGCTCCTTTTGTGACGACACTCTCCGGGAAAGGAGGCCTTCAGCGGTACTTTGAAAATGATTCTATGCAGCCTCGATTCACAAATTTACGAAATAATTTTGATATTCGAGATCCTGGAGGTCAAATGAAGAAGGTTTTTTTTCTCAAATACCAAACCGCATCAGCTTCTCTTTAAGTATAATATGTTCCTTAATTGTTCTTAATTAGTAAAAATAGAGCCATGATTCAAATTAGAAACTTGTTAAGCACATCAAAAAACAAGAAATCAACTTTTTTTATGGAGATATAAGAGAAAAGCAGCATTTTACGACATTTAAAAAAAATGCTCAATTTTGACGCGTTTCTAGATTTCGGTTTCTTATCAGAGCTCATCTTTGCGCCCGCGATCCTGCTGCCTGGTAGCTGCAGTGCGAAGCCCCCCCCCCCCCCCCCCCCCCCTCCCTTGTAGGATGGAGGGAACCAGGGCGCACGTGGGTTGCGCGTCTAGGACCCAGGGGAACAGGAGCGTGGACGCAGAGATGCGCTCCGATAAGAAACCGAAATGTAGAAACGCGTCCAAATGAAGCGTTTTTACAGAACGCGGAACATGCTACCCCTGCGTTATATCCTTCTAAAAAGTGTTGGCTTAGTGGTTTTTCATGACTCTCAGCAAGTTTCTAATTTAACCCTATTGAAAAATTTTGCAAACTGGGCCAGTTCAAACAGGCTTATTGCCACTGGTTAAATTGGTTGAACTGGACAAACTGAAACTGTGCATACTGGTCTTACTGTGAAACTGTGCATACAGGTCTTACTGTGAAAATGTGTATACTGGTAATACTGTACGACTGCGTATACTGGTCCACTCTATGCAGTTAAACCAGTTTAACTGGTAATATTGACAACACAGGTCGTAAACGGATAAAATTCACTTTATTTCCACAAAAAAATACATACTTCATGGTATTATTCATTAGTCCCAGCCGGTCGGCGAGATTTTCCACATCTTCTGGTGTGTCGGGGTTCCGGTGGTGGATAACATAGTACCTCAAGTCATCTGAAATAAGAATAAACATCAGTAACTAGAGCCATGGCAGATTTACTTGCACCCGTCTGTTCTAAAACGGTATGTAACTAATGCCACGGTATGAGAGGGATTATGGAAGCGTGCGCCAACCGTACATGTGGTGCCAGTCTAGCGGAAATTAAGTATAAACCGCATGTAAGCGATTTGGCGAGTGACGAAACAAGCGACGACGATACGCTTCGCGGTCACTCGGTCACTCGCGCGACGAGACAAACCGCACGAAAGCGACGGCAGCAAGCGACCAAGGCGTTGAGCGACGACTTCTAGAAATCCAAAAACCGAGCGACGTGACGACCGACCGTGGGAAATCTCCGTCGCTCGTCGCTGACTCTCGTCACTGTCATCGTCGTTCGCTTAATCGCTTACATGCGGTTCAGCCTTTACGCAAAGCAACGCCCAGGAGTGAAAAGATCCTGCTGTTGTTAACCCCTTCCTGCCTCCCCAGTCTGTCGTCCGCTATGCAACTCGAAACCACTGTGGTATAATATCTCTGAAGCTGCATGCACACTGGCGGTTGTATTACTAGCATAGCTGTTCCAAATCGGGTTGCTGAAACGTTCAGTTTCACATGCACCTGATTATGAAAATGAATCCAAATGGTCGAGCCTGCTTACCTGGCTCGCTGGCGCGGAGACAGAGGCAGCCATTGCCCGCGCCGCAATGAGGACGGAGCGACTTCCGAACATGCCGTTCTGGGACGCAGCCATTTCGCCCGCGATCGAGTGGAACTCAGGTGGAGGACGTCGTCAGACACAGGAACCATCGGCAGAGGCAGCACTCAAGGCTTCGGCAAACCTCCCCAAGCCGAACAGCGGCCCCAAACAAAGACCGAACCGGCCCAACCGCCCAAGTTCAAACTTCCAACCGTCGCCGCTGTCACCGCCGTCGCGCCAGAACCGTTTTTTTTTTTTTTTTTTTTTTGGCACTCACTACGGTGAGGGGGCCCGTCACTGTAGTGCGGCCGGCAAAAGTGAGGGGGCACCGTTTTAGCGAGTAACGGGGGCGCGCGTTAACCCATCCGCCGCGCTGCGCTTACGCCGCTTCGCGGCGACAGTCTGCGGCGGCTCATTACAAAAATGTGAACCCACTTGGCCCACCCGAAAACGCCGCTTCGCGGCGTCCGACTATTCGCTATTCACCGTAGTACGTGTGGCCGGCAAGAGTGAGCTAGGGGGCCCGTCCTGTGTTGTATGTGGTGGGAACAGTGAGAATTAATAACTTGTAATTTACAAGCACCTTAACCCACGCCTCGCGGTCCTGTCCCTACACGTAAATATAGCGTCTGTTACCTAAATAAGAAAAAAGATAAGTAAAAAAAAGTATCGCCCCGAACGCGATTTGAACCGCCAACCCCCAGCACATAAGCCGACGCTCTACCCACAGCGCTTTTTTTTTCCTTTAATACATGGAAGATTGCACTAAAAATTCAGGTTACAAGGTCACAAGGTGAAAGATGACTATACACACAGTGATAGAAATGAGATGAAAAGTTAAGATGATTGTCTTTCTGAACCACAGTCCTGGAGCACATTTTCACTCATGCACTTCACAGACACAAACAAACAACGTTTCAAGTACGCAGTAGTCTCAACCATTCCAGATATTAAAAATCTGGAAGTCTTACGCACGCCTCAAAAAGGGGAAACCATTCAGGCACCGGTTGGTGAGCTTCATAGACACTCTTACTTTAGATATTTCTTCTAGAAAAATGGATTTAGTGGTGCGTGGTGTGTCTGCATTCCTGTCAATCATGCGGCATCTCCAGAGGCTGTGTAGGCCTATCAGCATGAATAAATCATAAGGAATGTTTGTTTCGGTGGGGACGTATAGAAACGAATACTATGGTCTGTAAAGTCTATGTCCTTCTTAAGAGTTCCACGGGGCACTTCCAGACTGGGCATCCATTGGACATCTCCATCGTTTGCTGTTGCCCCGTTACCGTAGTGCAGTTTCTCAAAGTGAGGGGACCCGTCACCGTAGTCACTTCCTTTTTTTTTTGTTTGTTTTTTGGCTCCCGGAGCTGCCGCCGACGCCGACTGGCGCTTCGAGCGGGCGCGAGGGGCCGCGCTGATTGGCCCGCGTGCTCCTGTCCTGGCACGCATGCTGGCACGTGAGCACCTCTCCTCTTTCAAGGCATCTGCGCCGTCTGCGCTGCGCGTGGAGACACTGCATGATCTCCGGTCCCAGGGCACCGGCGCATTCCAGGCGCTTGACTCATAGGCGCAACTGCCACATTTTCCCGCGCATCTCCGACATCACGTGGGAGACTCCCTGCCTCGCCCTCGGGCACTTGCGCTGGAGCCTGGAAGCGGCTTTTAGGTGCAGGCCAGGGTGGATAAAGGCCGCGGTAAAAAACGGGAAAATTATAAAGTCCAAGTGGGAACGATTGGCCGGCAGAGGGAAATGAACTTCTATGAGGCGATTGCATCACTGAATTCTTGACCTGTCACGAACTATTGGTGCAAGCTAGGTACAACTGCACATGCGTCAAAATAAAGCTTTTATTTGGTCTACTAGTCTGTTATGCGACATCTGCATAGAGAAAATGTTCTGTAAAAGCCAGGCATTTTCTCTGCTGTGGCAAGGTTCATTCTAGAAACACATATTTTCCTATAGAATTAAAAAAATCTTGTTCTGCCAATTTTTTTTTTATTGTGAGTTGTGTGGAGTGTAAAAGCCCAATTCGTTAATGTAGAAAGAAAATAGTCATTAATGCGGTTCTCCCGCTTGGGAGTTCAAATTAGAAATATTGAAACCAACTTGATCCAAATGAAAAAGGCCAATCGGATCGATTCCAATGGTTAATTATTTTAAACTGGGCATACTACTAGCTTGACCTGTTCAACGAGCAGTTTCTTTGGTTCGGCTGGTATGACTTGTTTCGATACAGTGAGACCAGTTTCATTGCCAGTTGAAACTGTTTGACTTCCAGTTAGATCAGTTCGACTGCCAGTTCAAACTGTTTGGCTGCCAGCTTGAACATTAAGACACCAGTGTCGCCAGTTCAAGCTTCCAGTTGTGCCTGATTAGCGACCAGTTTGAACTGTACAAATAACAGTTTAGCCAATTCAGCTGCCAGCTTGGCCAGTTCACTTTCCAAGTTCGGCCAGTTTCGACAGTTTGATTTCCAATTTGCCCGGTACAATTCCACTACAACCAGTTAATTTCGGGTTTGGCCAGTTCACATCCAAACTGTTTTCAAATTGTTTTTTTCAATAGGGAAACCATATGCTCATTTCATTAATTAAAAAGTTAATTAACAAATCGTACTTAATTATCCAGCTGATCATTACGATTAGGCCCCTATACTATGTGCCCCTGGCCGTATAACGCTCCTTGCACAAACCGCATAACGGTAGCTTTCACGACCTTTTTAAACAAATATGTAAAGCTTTAAAAAATCGCCCTGTATACCAGTGAAAAGGAGATATCGCCATGGCGGAGCCATGTGGGTGAATTCTCTCACTTTATTCCACCATGCTGGTATCGTCTTTTTGCTGGTATAGGATGTCCCATCGTTATGCTTGTACGGTTCCGTCCGTCTGTGGGTTTTCTGGGGCTGCATGGTTCCGTCATAATCCACTACGCTGGTATAGGATGTCCCATAAAATGACACGCTTGTATGGTTCCGACCGCCTGTATCGTTGCGCGAATCTACTATGGTGGAGCGGCCTTTTTGCTGGTATAGGAAGTACCATAATACGACACGCTTGTATGAGGTTTTTTCCATGATCTTTCCATCATCAAGATTTTCCAACAGGGCCTCCTCATTTCCTTCTCCTCTACTCCGCCTCCTGAGCACCGTGCCACCGTCCCGATCCCCTCCTCCTCCTTCATACCCTCCCCTCCTCCCACAGTTTTCCTACTAAATTTAGCTGAAAAATTTACTGCACGTGACCTCAACGCCATGGTGGAATGAACACCATGGCATCGCGGTGGAATGAACCGGTTTTCGTTCATTTGTCGATCGTGTCTCGACATTCATACTTTACCCCTGACAATGAATAGAACGAAGAAACTTGTAAACTTCGTGCCAGTGGAGCATTCAACATTTGGAGCCTCCGAGGCCCACCTGAAACATTCAGGAGAGAATTTCTAACCTTTTCAGAATAGAAAATTTTGTCGCGTGTAGTAAGCGAGAGACGGGTGCGAGCCGGGCTTGCTCTACGCAAAAACCGAACCTCAAAGCCCTCTTCCGAGCACTCTTCAGCTCTCTCTAGTAAAAAAAAAAAAAAAAAAGAAAACAAATAGCTAAAATCAGTTAGCTAGTCATTTTGTCTGGATGGCAATAATCGGTCGAAACTTCCAACGGGATAAATCTTGTCGTTCCACGATACCAGAAATACACTCAGAAATGTATTTTGAGGCAGAAACAAAAAATACAGCTTTACAATTTGATTGCTATACAGAGATGCAAACATCAAATGCATGCGTGAAAGACTCTCTCGTTATGTCTGTATCGCTTCTACCCAGCCATTTGCTCAAATAAATGTATGAACCCCTCAATAAAAAAATATGGGTTCCTTAAAATAAAAGAGTCAATATCAGAATTGTTTTTATATACAACCGCGGTTCGTTGAAACGGTATCTGCTGACTGCTTTAAGCATTGTGAACGTCAATCACTTAGTACTAGGAGGGCCAATGTGGACAAAACTGTTTGTGTGAGCTTTTCAAGCAACTAAAGTGGTTCGAATTTTTGCGTTTCATTCCCATTTACCACCAATGGAATTTCCAAGCATTGTCTACACCTATGTTACCTGCTCACTGTTGAGCCAGGCTTTGTTGATAAATATTTAGTAAAACAAAATATATGAATGGGTCAAGCTTTTATAATTTATATGTGACTTCTATAATTTCAATACATACATATTTATTGAACAACAAATATCAAAAAGATTTTTTTTTACACGGTATGTATACAGTTTATATAAGGCCATGTTGAGTTGTCAAGCAACCTGCTACAATAAAGGAAGCGTACATTTTTATTCCTACAACAGAAAGGCAGGTGTACTACTTTGGCAGTTTACCAGATAGGATTAAACAATTGGCAAAACCTTTTTTTTTGTTCATATGCAAATTGCACGGTGTGCGGAGTTTTATTTTGCTGCCGAAATCAACTTAAATAGCTTAGTGCTTAAAATCACTGGGATCGCACATGTTCTTAATTTTTAACCTGCTTCATTCCTGCGTCGATAACACTAACTCTTTATTGCCTCGCTTGAACCTTTGCATGAATTGCGTTATCACCAATTACGAATGTTCGTTTTATGACGAGATATACACACCCGTGCGAGTGTGCACCGTTAGACCTTCCACAACTACAGCTGACTGAGGGTAGCAACTGCAGGTGGAAGCGGGACTCGCGGTCGGCCCAGTTGGCTAAATAAAGTGACGTGTAGTTCTTTAAGAGCCAAGCATGGCAAAAAATATTTTTGACTGACTAGGATATGTTTTAGTTTTGATGTACCCTGTACGAGGGATTGTTCTGTAAAACTAACATATAAAATTAAAAAAAAAAGTTAATGAGTTTTCCGTAGAGGTAAAAGAAAAAAAAAAAACAGCTGAAAGTACTCTACACTGAAAACAGCCATAATGCAGTGATACATTCCTGGGCGATAACAGTAAGGTAGACTCCCCTCTTACGAGTACGGTAACCTACTTCCGCAATAAATGTAAAAAATTAGATAGATACCTGTCACGGCTCTCGGAGGCTTCGTGGTGTCAAGGCGCATATTGAAACAAGTTCATTAATAACGAGCACACTTCTAGGTTTTGTGGTAATTAACTTTCAGTGTACTGCCATGATTCCCAAAGATGTACTACCTTCAACGAAATTATCATAAACTAACCACCCTTCATACCCTTAGCCTAAAATTATCCTAACCACCTAGCAAATAGCGGTTGCTTGAGTTGAAAAGCAAACAGTGCGAATTGTGTTAATCTATTTTATAAATTGAAATATATCTCCTACACAACGCGTAAGGTCAAAATATTATTTATTGTTAGCAAAGGAAGAAGTAGATTGGGGACATGCGGCGGAGTAAAGGTCGTGGTTTTGATCTCATTCTTATTGCGCCTTAAGCGTCAGATTCCCTTGCCTGTTTTTCTCAAAAAGGATACATGAAAAAAATATGGCTCAGTAACTCTTTTTATTTTGAAGCCCCGACTCTATGTTTGCGCTCTAGTGGATGCACTTGCACTTTGTGTCACGAGAGGTGCGCGGAATTAAAGAGCTTAAATTGTGGAAGTAACAGTGAGCAAAAACAACTCGCTGAAATGTTTGGCGGGTTAGCGGTTAGAAAACGGCGCTTTAATGAAGTACGGGAGAAGTTTAAATGGAAATATATGTGTTGAAAATACCGCCGTCCTGGTGCTCTCATACTGACGTTTCAACATTCTGATAGTGAGAACATTCCCGGACTTCATTCGGTAAGTGGAAAATTTCCCAGATGGTTCTACCTGGGTCCGATCAAGTCACTCCCACAAGATTGTTAACCTATGCAAACACGTGTGCTGGTACACCCAGTGCAACGTATTTTGCACACAGGATCCCTGTCTGTTCACTCCTAATCCGTTTAAAGCGATAATTCGTGGCGATTCTGGAAGACGTGCTTTTTACTTCCGCTAAGCTACCTTCTGCAATGAACGGCGTCCGTGTAAGATATATAAATATATACGCCCACCCGGGTCCTGGCGGCTGATGGACGGCACCCAAGTTTCTGCGGAGTAGCTTTGCTCGCTGGGAACCTCCATCGGGTGCTGCTCCGGGGAGGACGCCGGGATCACCCGGGGTGGCTGGACCACGTTGCGCCTCCAATTTGTACCTGCCACGCTCAGACGCAGACTGACCAGGCCCACCAGCCACCTTCGACCGACGCTTCTGCGGACAGCCTGCGCCAGTGGCCGCCTCTGCCGCAGCGGGAGGACATACGGGCGGCGGCAGGGGTGCGTCCTGTTAAAGGGGGCCAGCATATCAGGCCGGACGCTTCGCCTTCTGTGGCACCATCTTGTCCGCCTGGCGGGCGGAGTTCCACTCCCTCCGCCTCCAGTGAGGAGTCCCGTTCGGCGGACTCACCGCGGGCGTCCGCCGCCTCCCCAAGTTCCAGTGCTCCCCCACCTGCACGGAGCGCTTCGCCTTCAGTGACACGGCCTTCTGCACCTGGTGAGCAAGGTTTCGCTCCCTCCGGCACCGCGGGAGACGTCCGTTCAACGGGTTCGCCGTCGACGTCGGCCGCCTCTACGAGTTCCAGCGCTCCACGTGCACGGAGCCCCTACTATACTCAGGAGAACTCTCGCCAGTACAGCCGTCACGCTTCCCGGGAGGGGGAAATGACTCGGAGGAGAGAAAGGTACCGTCCCTCCCGTTCATCCTAGATCTAGGACATTCCTCGAGATTCGCAAAATCATAGATAAACGGATTCGACACGCAATGCATTCGGAGACACTTCAAATTTACATAGAAAAGAAAAACATCCCGAAAGGCTTTCAATTATCGATCCAGCCGTCTCTAAACACCTTCAATGCAAACGAGCGGCAGAGGTGGGACGACACCCTTTCTGAGCCTTCGCTAAAACTTATGGATATTACAACCCAACACCACACTAGGATGATGTCGGAGAAGGAGCTGGAGGAGGAGGGAAGGAGGGCAGATGGCTTGCTTGCCACTTCAGAGAAAGATGAGCTCGAACGGTATGAACAAAAACGGATCCGCGAAATTCGGGCCCTTAAAGAGAAAAAATTTGTTCGTGACAACATTTCCTCTCAGCATTTACAGCGTGACACCAGGTTACAGCGGGACTCTCGGATTCACAGTTCGATTAACAGAGGTTGCATCCCATCAGAAACATCAGGTGAACCCACACTGCCCGAGGCGACTTCGCATTCGCCCTCAGGACAATAAACCCCTGCGCTCGGGGCCCACGCATTGCTGCACAGACGTCTCCCGCCTCTTTCGCCGGCCGACAAACATCCTCTCAACAAAATGAAATTGGCAGCAATATTGTAAATTTGTCAAGCACGACACTCTCACAAGAAGAGGTAGCGATTCTTTCGAAGGGCCTCAGCTTCTCCCCTGCAACGGGAGGGTATGACGAATTCCAGTTATACCAGGACCTGGACAACTTCTCCCGTAGTCTACGTCTCCGAGAATATTTTCACGAGCGCCCTAGTGATGGCGGCTGCCCCCTTCCCTCAAATCCAAAAAAGCACTGGACACCAAGCAACCAAAGGAACAAATACTTGGATATGTACATAGAGGTGGTACAGCGGGAAATTATAGAGTCGTTTCAGAAAAAAACGGGTTCCGAAGTACAATCTTTCACTCTCAGAAAACAATTGCATTAAACTTCTTGGCTCCAGGACCGACATTGTTATTAAGCCAGCCGACAAAGGTGGTGCCGTAGTTGTTCTCAATACGCAGGACTACATTAATGAAGGACTCCGACAACTAAATGACCCCAAATTTTACAAAAACCTTTCAAGTGATCCAACATTGCAAATCAAGTCCGTTGTTCTCAGAACACTGTCCCACTTGAAAGACCACGGTGGCATAACTAAGGTAATGTTCCACTGCATTAAGCCCTGGCACCCCAGGCCTGGGCGGTTCTACACGCTGCCTAAGATACACAAGGAGAATAACCCTGGAAGGCCAATAGTGTCTGGCATAGGAACAGTAACCGAAAGAATATCAAGTTTTATTGACACCATAATTAAGGAAATCCCCCCAACCTTTCCGTCATTCTTGAGGGACACGAACCATTTCATCCAGGATATATCCCAGCTAACCATACCCACAGGTTCATTTCTGGTAACATTGGACGTAACTGCGCTGTACACCAACATTCCGCACGATGACGGCATCGCAGCGGTAATTGGAGCGTATGTGAACACCCAAAACTCTTCAATCCTCGATTGCCAGTCCTTAACAAAATTGTTACGACTCGTGCTTGAATGCAACCATTTTGAATTCGAAGATGAACATTACCTCCAAATTAGCGGAACCGCCATGGGCACAAAAATGGCCCCAAATTATGCCAACATTTTCATGGCGGAATTGGAGGGTCGGTTCCTCGCAGATCGTCCGATTCAGCCATATTTCTATAGAAGGTATATTGACGATATTTTTATGATATGGACAGGCACAGAGGACGAACTCAACACATTTATTTTGGAGTACAACTCGGCTCATTCCTCTATTCGGTTCACCCACAACGTATCGCAGCGGGCGATTAGTTTCTTGGACGTTACCGTCGAAATTCAGGATAACAAACTTTCCACTAAACTCTACAGAAAACCCACGGACAGGCAACAATATCTTAACTACGACAGCTGCCACCCCCGCCACTGCAAAAATAGTTTGCCCTATTCTCAGGCGCATAGGTTCAAACGAATATGCAGCAACGAGCAAGACTTCAAACAAAACGCAGATAATCTAACGACAGCACTCATTAGGCAAAATTATCCGCCAGGCGTCATCAACAGTGCTATAGAAAAGGCTAGTAGA
The DNA here is from genome assembly GCA_013358835.2 of Ixodes persulcatus. Lineage (NCBI taxonomy): Eukaryota > Metazoa > Arthropoda > Arachnida > Ixodida > Ixodidae > Ixodes > Ixodes persulcatus. The sequence continues at coordinate 1,522,885 of JABSTQ010009560.1, forward strand.
CTAGACCGCACGACAGCCATCAACAAAACAAGCGTTCGAAGCTCAGAGAATAATCAATATAATTTAGTGCTAACCTACGCAAGTAACCTTCCCAACATCAACAACATCCTACGCAAAAATTTTAATATTCTCTCACAAAACCAGCGCCTTCAATCTGTTTTTCCGCAGGCTCCACGCGTCGTCTACCGTCGAGGAAAAAGCCTTAAAGACATGCTAGTACGATCCAAAACCACACATGAGGAGTTCCTGGGATCTCGGCCATGCCGGGTGCCGCGGTGCAAAGTGTGTAGCCACATGACGGAATCCGTGGAGGCAAAAAGTACAAATTCGGACTTCACCTTTAGGATAAACGGAAATTATAACTGTAACTCAGCTAATGTTGTCTATCTGTTGCACTGCCGGGTATGCAACATGCAGTATATTGGACAGACCGATCTCCCTTTCCGTCAAAGATTTAACAATCACAAGTCCCACCTTAACACACTCCCCAAACTCCCGCTCTCCAAACATATGCGTCTCGATCAACACCACATAAACAAAATATTTGTAACTATACTTCAATCAGGATTCAGTACAGCACGCGAAAGGGAGCAAAGGGAATCGTACCTAATTAAAAAGTTTAACACGCTTCGAGCGGGCATTAACGAGAGCGCCGGCCTGCTTAGCTGCTTACATCTTGAACGGTTCACCTCCTCGGAACCCCCACGTTGACGGGAAAACGGGCAGACAGAGTCCCCTGCTCTGTTCTCCCTGCACTGGACATCATTACGACCTCGAGGAATGTCTTCGCTCTCGGGTGCGAGATGGGGAGGCGGGCGGTGGGAAAAATAAAAATAAGGGAAATGGAAGAGAAAAAAAAAGGGGGGGGGGGGCATGCTTGCATGTGAGTGTGTGGGGGTGCGGGGGGGGGGGGGTGGAGAGGGGTGTTTGGGTGTGTAACATGAACCATCGCGCGTCTCGGTTCGCGCCCGAGGTGCTCCTGTGTCTCTGCTGGCTCGTCTTGGCCACCCGGGCGCGTTTTGGGCCCACTTGATTTTGTTTTATTCCCTTGTTTCATTCTGGACACTGCCGAGCCCCAACGGCGCCTAGCGGGGGGTTCTTTGGGGATGCATGCGGGGCCCCTTCCCTGAGAAGTTGTCTTTCGCCTTTCCTCAATTTTTTTTTTTTTTGCCGCCGTGTCAGAGTGGCGGGCTTCCAGCTTTCACTGCAACATTAGGACCTGATGAAGAGCGGTCCCCGCTCGGAACGTCGTCCAATAAATACGTTTTAAAGCATTTACCTCCTTTTTACGATATATATATATATATATATATATATATATATATATATATATATATATATATATATATATATATATTGTGGGAGCCGAGGGTGAAAGACGAGGCATAGGGCACGTGACAGGCGGTCGGCGAAGAAGAGACGAGCTGGCGCGAGACAGTGTGTGCTACGCGAGGCTGGAGCGGCCCGGACTACTGGCTCTCGACGACGGGCAACCGGGAGGTACAGTAAACACGTTCGCTGTCTTCTCGTTGTTATGTCACTCCCTGGGTGACGAGCGGAGCGCGTACCGATCGGGCGGCGATTATTAGTAAAGGGACCTCCATAAAGAAACCCACATTAAAATGGCGCCCAACGTGGGGCCCGTTCGGTTTGCCTCTGCTTCCAGTCGTCCCCAGGGAGTCCCACGGATTCGTTGAGCGGTTTGTTCAGTAGTAAAGCTAACGATGCCCGTTGAGACAAAGCGGAACGGCGCAGGGCCGTCCGCGTCGGACGAACCAGCTTAGAGCAAGCCCCCTGCTGCATCGCGGTGAGTGGGACAGCGAGCGACAGACAGGTCGGCATTGTCTGCCGGCTTCGCTAGCCACCACCACCTACGCCGCTTTCGGACGCTGCAACGTGGCCACTCCGGCAACAGCAACAGCGGCCGCCCAAGAAGCCCAGCGGCTCCCTGAGGCCCATAAAGTCCCCCGAAGTCCGGGCCTTGAGGGGGGGAGAGTGTGGGGGCCGAGGGTGAAAGACGAGGCATAGGGCACGTGACAGGCGGTCGGCGAAGAAGAGACGAGCTGGCGCGAGACAGTGTGTGCTACGCGAGGCTGGGGCTGGACTGGAACATCGCGGCCGGGCTGCCTGGCGTGGCCCATGACGAACCCCGGAGCGGTCCACCAGCGAGGTCTGGAGCAAGACCGGTGGAAACGGCAAGCCTTGGCCATCTGGTCTAGGCTATGACGATCCCGGGGTGGTTCCGCAGCGAGACTTGGGCAGTGATAGCCCGGGACAACCAGCCTACGCAGCGCTGGCGTGGGAAAGGCGATCCGCAGGCCTGGACACGGACTTCGACTGTGAGATTTGAACGACGGGCGACAACAAGGGTCGGCGGGCCCGGACTACCGGCTCTCGACGACGAGCAACCGAGAGGTACAGTAAGCCCATTCGCTGTCTTCTCGTTGTTATGTCACTCCCTGGGTGACGAGCGGAGCGCATACCGATCGGGCGGCGATTATTAGTAGAGGGACCTCCATAAAGAAACCCACATTAAAATGGCGCATCCAACGTGGGGCCCGTTCGGTATGCCTCTGCTTCTAGTCGTCCCCAGGGAGTCCCACGGATTCGTTGAGCGGGTTGTTCACTGACGCTAACGATGCCCGTTGAGACAAGGCATGTTGCAATTTTGGCGACTTGTCTCATAGCAGAGCTCAGCAGGTGTCTCCTCGAATCGAGTACTTCAAGGGCTCGAAGGACGAGGTTGCGGACGCGCTTTCTCGGGTACCCCAGAATAATGGTTGGCAGGAGACGAGGAGCGCGGTTAAGATGTAAGAAAGTCGTCTTCGGAGGCAGAGGAGAGGCACGGCATGTTCGCTGGAAGGCAGGATAGCGACTGGCAGGAGGGAAAACAGCCAGGACTTATTGAATATTTTGGATTTAGGCTTGGGGTGATGCGGTAGGCAAGTAAGCGCTTGTCGAGGCCCGGGGTGCAGATGGGGTTTTGTCAGTGGGTGTCGGAAAGATTGCGGGAATGGCAGTCGACACCGGGAACACTGGCGAACGAGATTGTCAGCGGGTGTCGGGTAAACTTGCGGATATTGCGGTTGACACCGGGAACGCTGGCAGGTGAGTTAATGAGCACTATTATTTGTAACTGCTGGGCCAAGACGGCTAGTTACTTCGCGTCACTCCAACAACCGACCAATGGCAGAGGGACGACTCTCCCTTGAGGGGGGTCGTTCCAAGGAAGGAAGCTACGAAATGTTTTATAGGATACTTCTTCGGCTTCACTCTGGCCGGTCGTGGCAGTGACAGCAAGACTTTTAATAAGTTATGTCGCGTCACGACCTGGCCGGGGATGAGGTGGTAGAGATTTAGGTGGCTTGTAGCTGTCCAGCTTGCCTTGAGGCCTGAACGGTTAAAGCGGGCTCGCTCGCTGAGCTGCCGCCCCCTCCGAGGACCGAGCAGTCCCTAGAGCTCGTATACACGTGGACGGAACGGGACGCTGACGCTTACATAGAGTAGCACATGGTATATGTAGCCGTTGCGGAACGCGGGTATGGTATATGGCAATCCCACCACAGGCTTTGGATCCCTTCGCTTGCGTAAAAGATGGACTAGGTTTACACCTATCGTTACTTGTTCTGAAGGAAACTCACGCTTTGAGCAACGCAGCTAGTGGTTTGGCCGCATCGCTTGCTCCGAGGTGAGAAGGGCACCCGAGGTATAAAGACGCGAGCGTCGTGTCTTACTTCTAGGCTTACTCGGCGAGATACAAACGAGGAGGCTTTTGCCCGGTTCACATCGCTGACTTAAAAGGATACTACCGTCGTCGCGATGGGGAAGACGTATAACATGAGGTTGCGGTAGGACGCAAGAAATCCCCTGTTCTTGGCGACCCAGGAGCGAGCTCCGGAATGCGGACTTGCTGAGTTAGCCGCATGGTACACGAACCCGTCGGCAAGCAATTTGGCGGTGGATGCTATGGCCACTGCCACAGTCTGCGGCAGAGTACTTGTTCGTTGTGTGTTGTTTTGAAACTTTGTTCTGCGCAGAATAGCTTCTTGGAAAGACGGCCATAGGCAGCATAACCCAGGAAGCCCACCGGGAGGGAAGACGGGCCCATTCGTTTTCCCAAGTGCTCAGGGTGGCTGACAGTTGTTCGGCCTGACGAACGGTTCAGGCGGGCAGTTCTAAGCCCGCTGCGACCTCTAAGCGGGACGGGGCAGGTCCGTCCGCGTCGGACGAACCAGCTTAAAGCAAGCCCCTGCTGCATCGCGGTGAGGTGGACAGCGAGCGACAGTCAGGTCAGCATTGTCTGCCGGCTTCACCAGCCACCACCACCTACGCCGCTTTCGGACGCTGCAACGTGGCCACTCCGGCAACAGCAACAGCGGCCGCCCATGAAGCCCAGTGGCTCCCTGAGGCCCATGAAGTCCCCCGAAGTCCGGGCCTTGAGGGGGGGAGAGTGTGGGAGCCGAGGGTGAAAGACGAGGCAGAGGGCACGTGATAGGCGGTCGGCGGGGCAAGTCACGAGCTGGCGCGAGACAGTGTGTGCTACGCGAGGCTGAAGCTGGTACCAGGAACATCGGAGCCGGGCTGCCTGGCATGGTCCATCGAACCCCGGAGCGGTCCACCAGCGAGGTCTGGAGCAAGACCGGTGGAAACGGCGAGCCCTGGCCATATGACCAGGGCTATGACGATCCCGGGGTGGTTCCGCAGCGAGACTTGGGCAATGATAGCCCGGGACAACCAGCCTACGCAGCGCTGGCGTGGGAAAGGCGATCCGCAGGCCTGGACACGGACTTCGACTGTGAGCTCTGAACGACGGGCGACAACAAGGGTCGGCGGGCCCGGACTACTGGCTCTCGACGACGGGCAACCGGGAGATACAGTAAACACGTTCGCTGTCTTCTCGTTGTTATGTCACTCCCTGGGTGACGAGCGGAGCGCGTACCGATCGGGCGGCGATTATTAGTAAAGGGACCTCCACAAAGAAACATTAGGACCTGATGAAGAGCGGTCCCCGCTCGGAACGTCGTCCAATAAATACGTTTTAAAGCATTTACCTCCTTTTTACGATATATATATATATATATATATATATAAACAAACATATGCAGATATATATATATATATATATATATATATATATCTGCATATGTTTGTTTATATATATATATATATATATATATATATAAACAAACATATGCAGATGAATGAACCGTACTTAATCCAATGAATCAAAGAATCAAAGTTTTCAGGAACCCGCCGAAAGCCAAAAATTGGCGGAGCCAGGATTTGAACTCTGGGCCTCCCAATGTCCGGTCGGGTGTGCTAACCTCTACACCACTCCACCTTCACTTTCTGGCGTTTCCTATCTGTCTTATAAATGCACAAGAAACGAAATGTATCCAATCGGAGGTGTTCTGGAAACACACGCCGCCGCGTGGAACGCGGTACGACGCTTAGTGTCACGTGGTACGTGCTCGTTTGTGCTCCAGAAATCCTCCCACTGTTTGTCTCGTCACGTGTACATGTAGTAGTCTTCTTTGTTTATGAGCTTTTAGAGACACGGTATCATCATCATCTGCGAGAATCAAGAGCCACGTTATTGAATATACAACACGGGCACTTTCACGTCATCGTACGTGGTCTCCGAGGGGGATATAAACAAACATATGCAGATGAATGAACCGTACTTAATCCAATGAATCAAAGAATCAAAGTTTTCAGGAACCCGCCGAAAGCCAAAAATTCATTCATCTGCATATGTTTGTTTATATCCCCCTCGGAGACCACGTACGATGACGTGAAAGTGCCCGTGTTGTATATTATATATGTAAACGAACATATGCAGATGATTGAACCGTACTTAATCCAATGAATTAAGGCAGCGGTTCTCAACCATCGATGTTTCGTGGACCCCTTGTGGATCGGCGGAGATGATGGAGGACCCCGATCGCGATGAGGGAGGGGAAAGGTAAAGGTTAAATATAATATTGATTTAATAAAGGGATATAACTAAGGGCTAGTGTGAAGTAGACTTCTGTTTTTGACATACACACGAGAAAACTCGCCCGAAAACTGAAACATCTCTTCTAGACCTGAAAAAAGACAACTTTTAATGCCGGGCTTGACTGATGAGGCAGCACTTCGCGGACCCCTAGAATGCCTTCGCGGACCGAAAGGGTCCGCGGACCCCCATTTGAGAACCACTGAATTAAGGATTCAAAGTTTTACGAAACCGCCGGAAGCCAAAAGAAACGGCGGAGCCAGGATATATATATATATAACGAAGTGAAAAACTCACGGTGAGAAACAGCAAACAACTGAAGTTTACTCAACAGTTTCGCCGAGAGACTCGGCTTCGTCAGGAGATGACTTACAGGTGAGGACATATCGCTACGGCAAAAAAGTGGAAATCTTATAAAAAAAAAAATACAAATGCGAAAAAAAAAAGGAATAGCAAGGTACACGTTCTTACATAGCAAACAACTTGATCTGAGCCCGCTCCTCCTGCGGGGTGGCGAAATATAAGGTGCGCTTGAACGCCTACAACAGTCGCTACACTAATACGTAAACGGGCGACGTCTTCGTATCTATATTTACAGGGTGTTTGTTCAAGCTTTAGAGATTTGTTTAAACATAATACGTCAAAGTTACACTTAGGAGGTTTGTGCTGGTGAGTTATAAGTCCAGGGGGACATTATGTGGGCGGCTAATCTCTGCGAAAAGTCGGCTAATTAAGTAAAACATAATCAACTTTTTTAATTCGTCAAAAAATGCACATATGGTTCCAATTATAAACCTACTGATCGTCATTGAAACCCACTAAATCAACTCTTTTTGGAACGACTTGAAGCTCGTGGGAAACTCGGGGGCACGCCAAAGTTACCACTCGTGAAGCAGGCGCAAAGCTAGCAGTGGGGGAACGCGGATGATAAGATGTGGACAAAATGTCTTCAGCCTTTCCTCCTCTCCCGGAAAATGCCAAAAAAAGTTGTCCCCGAGTATAGTACACACACCACGTGTTCCGATCTCGGAAGATTTTAAACCACGAACGCGTCTTCATGGCAGTAAGCTATGGCAGTTTAATCAGCAGTTTAGGGAAAGAAACTTGAAAGTCAAACTAGTTTATGATAAGCTCTACAAGGATGGCAAACGCAAACAATACGCCTACACTCTAAAACCGGTCTCTCATAAAATACGCTGTCCCTATCATTTTAGAGGGGACAACGATGCTTTCAGGGGGAAAGTTCTTTTTAAGAGGGAAATGGAAAAATAAACTAGCAACATCTAGAGGGACACCAACATATTAAGAGAGACCAAGGAAACCGTTTCCTTTGCCCCTCTGAGTAGGAAAGACAGACAGAAAAATTCACGCGTGTCCCTTTATATTAAGAGGGGACTGGTCACTCTTAACTGGACCAATGTAGTTCGGTCAAGAAGAGAAGTGCAGGCTCACTAATCCACGGCAAAGAGTTCAGACGGTGCTAAGGCTTCGCGCCAACTCACGGAGAGCTGGAAACGGTCGTGGCCGGAGAGTCGCGACTCGCAAGCGACATGCTGCTCGTTTGACCTCCTTCGGGTGAGTAGTCCTGTTATATTGACGCTTTCGTTTTGGGTACATTGCGGGTGGGAATAACGAGCCATCAATATTTTCACGCTGGCTGTGAAATGCACGAGCTTTGCATGTAGAGGATTTTCACCTGACTGCATTAGTTCGCGGTCGCTTCCTTGATCTGCTCTTTCAACTAGGACAAAGCGTCGCTAATCGTTTGCCCTGCCGTGAGCCGCCATGCTGTCTTTCGCACAAAACACTTTTAGTGGGCTAGGGCGTTCCAATGTGTACGCGTCTGTCTTAGACTGGCGATATCAGACCATTTTGTGTCCGACGCTTTTGTCTACTGCGAGCAAAAAGCCATATGTGTGTATGTGTGCGAGGGGGGATTGGGGGGGGGGGGGGGGGGGGGGACGAGCAGCTAATTCAAACCACACAAAAAAAAAAAGAAAAAAAAAAGCTTTTTCCTCCGCGCGTTTGCGCTGCGTCGGCGTCGTACCGTCTGCTGAAAGAGGGGAAGGGTGCAGCGGTGACGCGCCCGGGAGTGCATTTGTTTTTATATATTTCCTTGGCGTACTTTTTTGTTCTTTATATTTTGACGGTCGCGCAGGCAAAGCTACCGGTCTTTTTTTTTTTTTCGGCGCCGACTATGCTTTTGTTTTGGGCGGTTTTATGTATGTTGTTTATTATCCTCTTTGTTTTCGGTGGCTGGTTGAATTTCTTGTGTCGCACACGATTACGAGACGGAATGTCCAACGAGCCTGAATGTCCAACGAGACGAAAGATCCAATGATGGATATTCAGGCACGTTGGACATTCAGGCACGTTGGACATTCCGTCTCGGTTGGACCTTCCGTCTCGTTGGACATTCAGACTCGATGGACATTCCGTCTCGGTTGGATCTTTCGTCTCGATGGACATTCAGGCTCGTTGTACATTCCGTCTCGATTGGATCTTTCGTCTCGTTGGACACTCAGGCACGTTGGACATTCCATCTCGCCTATCACGTGCTAGAATAATATGTCTTGATAACTATACAGACCTCTGTGTTTATTTAATCCCGTTCCTGCAGGTATTGCCGTATTTTCGTCATACTAAGATGTCGTGCCACTGAAGCCGACGTTGACGGACCGACAGAGAAACAGAGAGCAGACACAAATATTCTAATTTCATCTATAGGAAGCCATAAGGGTTAGTTAGCTGAGTGCCGATGCGCAGCTACGTACCCATCGGTTAAAGGTGTCGATTGTACGACGCCAAACGCTCCTTTTATATTGACAGTTCAAATGTTTCGATGACATAGGTCAGCCAATTTGAAATTTATAGTAGGGACCCGGTGTCCGGGTGTTCTAATGCATCGCAACTGAGGGACATCTATGAAAGCCGCGCCGTCCCGTTTCGATCTATAGATGCGCTACGTACAGAGACCATTGTAAGCACATAAGCGCCCGCCAGCGCCACTGACTATGCGCAGAGTCAATATTTACATTTTTGAAAAGAGCTTTGAGAGCTGTTGGTGCAAGGCATCAGCAGTTTGCACAAACGTAATTTCCCACTGAAAAAAAACAAACATATTTACATATATATATATATATATATATATATATAGAAAAATACTGTTGCGTAGGACGACGAAAAGTGCATAGGAAAGTAAACGTACCTCGAAGCTTTTCGTGGAGTTTTATTACATATAGGTCGACGTTTCGGCCTGAGCCAGACCTTTTTCGAGACTAAAGGTCTGGCTCAGGCCGAAACGTCGACCTATATGTAATAAAACTCCACGAAAAGCTTCGAGGTACGTTTACTTTCCTATATATATATATATATATATATATATATATATATATATATATATATATTAAAAAAAAAATTCTACATCTAACGCGCGGGTGTGGTTGGGGGTGGGACCCGAAAATTCATGAGTAAATGCAGAACAATTGGGTGCATTTGACCAATTTTAATTTTTGTTCCTTTATCTTTGGAACCGACAACTACTCACTCTACACTGCAGTTGTCAGTGTGGTTTTCAGAAGCCCATGCAATTTAACTGGCTTTTGGAAGCACTCCGAAGCTCGCGATCCTGTCGAGGTAGTTGATGACGTCTTGGTACGTGGGAGCTGGACTGCTGATAAAGGACGCGAACGCATCCATCTCGGCGTGCTGCAGAAGGTTCACACCCGGATGTACCAGTAGCCTTCATCCGGTGTAGATATAGCAAAAGATCGTTCCACCTGGCTTTCCATTCTTGTACGGGAAGCCTATTGCACCCTGAATACGGGCAATTTGTCCAAATTCCATTGGTCTCTGGACAACTGGAAGAAGGACAATTCGTCAAATAGGCAATTCGCCCTAGGCCGATTCGCAGAATGGAGAATGGGGCGAAAGTGCCCGCTCGTCGAACTGTCGAAAAGAGTTGATTATGGTAGGGTGTGTAGATAGCCGGGGACAGTGGGGATCAACAATGAGACCCTCTTTACAAAAAAGAAAAAAAAAAGAGGATGACAAATGCAGCTCTCAGAATTTACAAGGGTCCGATAGTGAATCGTACCCGGGTCGTTAAACATTATAAAAGTCTGGTTCTACTGGAATATGTTCACTCGCGACTCTAGCAATAATGAAATTTGGGAACACCGAGCGAGGAGCTGACCTCCTGATCCTGTGGTCATATGCGCACTTGTAATTCGCGCATATGAATGAATCGCGGTCGCACTGTCGCAGCGGCTCTGCGATAGAGTTACAACCAGTTGAAATCCGATCGCAGCCTCGGTATGCTGCCTGGGCGCGTATCGGTGCGATTGCTGCATGCCACGTTACCACAAAAGGCAGGGCGGAAACGAAGGAAGCCAATCCTAAAAAGTATTGTATTAATTATTAAAATTACCTTCTTGTTGCTTAACATAGATGGTTCACGGCGACAGCAATCACTTTTGTGGCCGAAGCATGCGAAACTAATCGTCGCAATAAGCGTCAGTGTGCCGAATTCTCCGGACAAAAGCTCACCACTTTGGGACATCACCTGCACAAAGGCTTATTGGAAGGAACGTTGTATTTTATCACTGATTTTGATATGAGGATCGACTTTTTGTTTCTGGGGACCGAGAAGTCCAACCAGAAACGTCCAAAGCTTTCACCACCGTTTTGTAAAAAAAAACAACAAAAAAAAAACATTTATAGTGTAATTATTTATACTATACCGACCTGACCTAACAATATTACTAACACTTTAATTAAGCGTTTTTTCTCCCATGCGAGGGACATCGTCTTTGCGCGACCAGGGACTCCAATCAGGAAAATACAGCAACCCATACAATACGGAAAGAAGACATGGCTGGGGATAAGCACGATTCACGATTCTAAGGACTCTCGTGGACCCCACATTTGTTTCCGCGCCAGAGTTACGACCTTCTTAAAAGCAAACGCGTGACCGATTGTCAATGATCACCGAGTTCGGTCTTTGATCTTGTAGCATGTGTGACCTTTTCCACGTCATTGTTTGAATTATAGAAATTATTTTTATCATTAGATATATGAAACGAACAATAAATGTATTGTTTTTTTGGGGGGGTTTTATGAAGTCTTCAAATACACGTGCATAATTTTAATTTTATTCGGAGGACTTCACAGGTGAAGTCCTGTACAACGAGACGGAAGATCCAATCGAGACGGAATGTCCATCAAGCCTGAATGTCCAACGAGACGAAAGGTCCAATCGAGACGGAATGTCCAACGTGCCTGAATGTCCAACGAGACGAAAGGTCCAACCGAGACGGAATGTCCAACGAGCCTGAATGTCCAACGAGTCTGAATATCCAACGAATATGGAAAAGTTGGATTACTGAAAGCGACGGCGGTGAAAAACGCGTTCGATGAAATAGGGAACCGGAGGTTTCGGTGCGGGGATCTCGGTACGCGGTGTTTCGGTACGTGGTCGTTTCGGCACCGGGCTTTTCAGTACCGGGCTTTTCGATGCACGGCTATTTTGCTGTGACGCTGAGCTTGCCTCGTTGACGTTGCCTCTGTGAAGTCCCCCGAATAAAATGAAACTTATGCTCGTGTATTTCGTAGACTTCATAACACCAAAAAAACAATACATTTTGTTGTTCGTTTTATATTTGTAAATATAAAGATAATTTTTATAATTAAAAAAAAGGACGTGCAAAAAGGTCACACATGCTACAAGATCGAAGACCGAACTCGTTGACCATTCACAATCGGTCACGCGTTCGCTTTCAGAACGTCGTGACTCTGGCACGGAAACAAATGTGGTGTGCACGCAGTGTTGTAGGCGTTACCGAAAAAAAGTAACGACATACGTTACTCGTTACTTGCAAATAAAAGGAACGCGTTACCAACCTACGTTACCTCAGAATAGAAGGAACGCCTTACCGCTTTTGTTACCGATAAAAAGTAACGCACGTTACCTTTGCGTTACTTTCTTAATTATGAATTAACACGTTTTACTGTTTTGACGGTACAGGTATGCAGAAGAGCCATATTTCAAGAAATATTACGTTCATAAAGAAACTGAACGTATTTACTTCATATTTTTTACGGTTTTACCAAGTAGTCACGAGAAAAAACGCAAAGAAAACACAAAAACTTAAAAATTTACATGGCTTGGCACCCTAAAACACGAAAAATATTGAATTGTAATTTTTGTTAAGTATTTGGAAGAAGAAGTAACGAGTAACGTAACTACGTTACACGTGACTTGAAATAAGTAACGTAAATACGTTACCCTTTACTGTTTTGAAAAGGTAATGAGTACGTTACCGAAAAAGGTAACGCGTCACCGGTAACGTTTCTCAACAAGATGACCTTGCTTCCAGAATTGATGATACCAATGCCAAGATGGTAATTGGCACCTAAACATGGTTAGCTCCCCAAGTGCTCAAGGAGTAGCCCCTTTTGAGTGAATTGTTCAAACTGTTTGGTAAAAATCGTACCGTGTCACGAGGGGGGAAGGGGGGGGGGGGCCCTATTGTCGTTAGCAAATCTATTAATGCGATACCGATTTCTGTACATGGCGAGTTAGAAATAGTTTGGGTTCAATTAGAATTGGCTCGTTCGTGACTTCTTCTTGGCGCCTGTTACCGCCCACCTGGACGGGACAGCAGTTATTCAGAAATATTATTTGACTGTATTGAAAGTATCTTATGTAGCTACCTTGATTCTTGCATAATGTTAGGCGGGGACATTAACTACTCTGATTTTAACTGGAAAGAAGGAAAAATTTATACCTTATGTTTAAACCCAGTTGAAGCCTCAAATTGTCTTGACAAAGTAAGCGTTTTTAATATTTTTTCAAGTCGTCCTCAGCCCAGCAGAAAGAATGCTACTCTAGAGCTGAATTTTATAGTTCCCCCTTATAATATTAAGACAGTTCGCGTTCTTGATAAAATCAGTAGCCATAATATTGTTTTTGTTGAAACGCAATATACAAACGAATACAAAAATTTAGAAGGTAAATAGCAAGTATTACTTTAGTGATCTCCTAAATATATTAAAACCTAATCCTAAAAATATTTTGGAAAACCATTGGTCCGAAGCAGGAGCAAACTTTGCCCTGTATCTGTAATGATCACAAACAGGAGCTCTCCCACCACGAATCAGCAATCGTCTTTAATGGTTATTTTGTATCTGTATTGACCGAGGAGCTCTTTCCATTACCATGTGATTCAATGTGTGTTTGCCTACTGGATTATGTGAACCTGTAACATATACAGAGGAAAGAAATTGGGCCAGCATTAACCGACTTTACCCAAGCTCAGCACCAGGAAATGACGATATATGTACAAAAATTGTTAAGAGAACTGGAACAATGTCTTCTCACATGCTTTCTGTTATTTTGAAGCAGTCAATAGAACAAATGTACCTTCAGACAGACTGAAGGCTTGAGAAAGTGTTGCTAATTTTTAAATCTGGATAAAAAAATTATTCTATGTAATTATAGACCAACATCCTTTACAAGAATACCATGTAAAAGTAAAGAGCATATTATATATTCGCGTGTTATTAGCTATTTATGCGACCATCACCTTCTCTGCAGTAAACAGCATGGCTTTAGGAAAAGATTTTGCGCGAAACCCAGCCTTTTGAATTTTCAACTAATTTACACAACAACATTCATACCTCTAAAACTACTGATGCCATTTTCATTTATTTTGCGAAAGCCTTCAAAACCGTACGCCATCAGCGTTTACCCTATAATATAACTCAACATTCTCATTAACCATAAGCAAGCTACGTACGTTGGGAAGAGAAACTCTCCCAACTTAGCAGTGAAATCGGGGGTTCCACAAGGCAGCGTCTTGGGGCCACTTTTATTTTTAGAATATATTAATGACCTCCCAATCAACTTATCATCCCAGACACGACTCTTCGGGGATGACTGCGTTGTTTATTGTCTAATCGCTAACCCATATGAGCAAGCACTATTGCAATAATATCTGAATACAATTTAACTTTGGTGCAACACATGCAAAGTAAACATAAATCAAAATAAATATGTATCATTTCCCAGCCGACCCTTTTCACTTGGAATGATCACATCAGTCACATCGTGTTCAGTGCGTGCAAAGCACTAGGTTACATTAAACGCAATCTTTTTCGCTTATCAAGGACTGTAAAACTGACCGCATATAAAACATTCGTCAGGTGAAAACTAGAATATGCTTACATCATCTGGCGTCCTCATCAAGCATATCTTATCAACAAGCTCGAATCGGTACAAAAAAATGACCGCATCTCCACGTGGTGAATGATGTTGATTGGGGCGAAGCTCTGGTGGTGCTGATGATACTGATTTTATTGTTCATAGGTAGTGCTGATGGTGCTGATTTTTTTTATTGCTCATAGGGAGTGCTGAGTTCCGGGTTGCATTTCGACTTCATTATTACTGCTTTATGGTCGGTGAAACGCAGAGCCATGCATGCAAAGTTTAACGCGATTATATACGCATTTGACCGCAGCGCCCTCTCCTGTATAGACGTTGAGCGGCTACATGCAACGTTTCATCCATGACATTCCCAGCTTTTGAGTTACTACCACATCTCAGAGCCCCCTACGTGGCCGAGTGGTTAAGGTGATGGACTAGAAATCCATTGGGGTCTCCCCGCACAGGTTCGAATCTTGTCGACTGCGCAAACATTTTTTTCTTTTTTCGTGTCGGCGTCCGGCGTCCGCCCGTCCGGCACGGACGCCGGACGGACGGACGGACAAGGCCCTAAGGAGCTTCGCCCCTAATAAAGCATCACGTTTCATTACTCATGACTACTCGTATGCCTCGAGTGTCGCAGTATTAAAAAAAAACACCTAAACTTAAGACCACTAATCGATAGAACCGAAATTGCCCGTCTCGTTTTCTTTCATGTCATTTACTATTCATCATCCAGAACCCATCTTGCATTTCCAAGCGCCTTGATCATCCCTTGATCATCCCCTTATAGTTCAGCCTCCCATCTCCAGAACTAACACATCTCAAAACGACCCACTCTCTTTTGCCATTGCCGACTAAAACTCATGGCCCACGCACATTGTCCACGAAACTGAAAAAAAAAAAAGAAATTCCGTGAAATGTGTGATTTATTTTTGTGAAGTGTGCACAGTGTTAGTTTTCCGAGTTTTGCTTTTGTTTTTATTGTTCTGTACTTATACCCCCCCCCCCCCCCCCCCTCATGCAAAGTGTTCTCTTGAGTACCTTTGAGGTAATAAAACTGAACTGAACTGAAGATTGTCGTCACCGCCTCCGATGCCCTTCGTTATGTCGGCTGCCCCGGGCTTCCTTCTTCTCCCAGATGTTGAGAGAAGTGATGAAACCAACCGCTCGCATTCGAATTTCTGGTATTTAGTTTTGTTTTGTTTTCTTATGGCGTTACCGGCTTTTGGCATTGGGAGAGCGTCCGTTTCAGGTTTGCAACAAAGTTTTTACTATTTTTCTTGATCTAAATATTGCAATGTTGTTTCTGCCAAATCTGTCTTGTTGCATTCCCTTCTATGCGTACATTTCTGAGTTCTTGTTGTGCTATTTTGCGCGCGTGCTCTACGTTATGTTATTGCGTTCTCCCCTTCTTTTCCCTCTCTTGACGGGGTTGTGTGGATATTTAGACAGCATGTAGGTGGTCAGCTATTTCAAAGATGCGATGAGTCACTCGCTGTAGATGAGAAATTTAGCCAGTGCAGTACAACCGTTAGCCTGGGCGCCGGGCGGCCACTAAATCCTCACTTTATGTCAAGACCTTGAGAAAGCCGGTCCTCTCGGCGAAACTGTTGGGAATAAATTACTATCTTGCCTTAAAAGAAAGCTGCCAACGCGGAAAGTCAAAATTTCCCTAGCGGATGCCTGAAATTTCCCTATTTCTGCCGAAATTTCCCTCGCTTACCCAAGTAATTCTATAATACTAAATATTCGATGTTTTCGCATCACTTCCAATTTACTACAAGAAATACACTATTTGCGGAGCGCAAGTTCGTCTGCTTCTTGCACAAAAGTTGCGATGATGTCACAACTCCGAGATCTTATTGGCTGATTGAAAAATATAGTCGGTAGACCTCAAGACCACTAGCATATAGGTCTACCCACTTTCCCTTCAACCAAAGGCAATCAGAGCTTGACGTCGTTCTGACGTAACCGCAACCCCTGTGCAAGAAGCAGACGACTTGCTCTACGCATAGCCTTTACGCCTCGCGTACGTGTTTCGCAATCAATTAGTTTATCGGGCCAAAACCATGGCCAAAGCAAATCCGATGAGGGGAAATGCTACTGGGAGATTCGAACTGACGAATAAAACCCTATCTTCGGCGTGGATGCTATGCGCGTCATCAGAACATGATACTGCTTTAATAAGTTCATTAGCGCTTTTTATAATAGTCAGTTCAAAACGTAAGTCGTAACACAAGCGAGAGTTTTCAAACTCGAGCACCCGGAACACGTCACTTCACGAAATAGTGTCAGTCATGGTAAGTCTATATCTCCAGACATTGCAGTACTTCCTCTTGTACTCGAGCTTTTATTTTTTCGGCAAGGCACAGTGGCACTCTCTGAATCTTCCACTTGGCTGGTACCTTTCTCTATTGTTTTCAGGGGGCGATGAAAACTGATTTTCCCGAAAAAAGTTGGAAGCATGCTAACTGCTGCACCCATTATAATGGGCGGTATTTTGCGCCACCTAGCCATGCGCTCCTCAGTGTTGCCGGATGGTCGCACCACAAACCACCAAACGGCTGGAGGAAATAACCCAAATGTACCCAAAACGGCTGAAACTCGATGTTACGTCGAAGAAAAAAGATCAAAATTGACCTATAAAATTCCTGATATATAGGGTGCCCACAATTTCCCTCAGACTAGCAAGATTTCCTTTATTCCCACATAGACCTGAATACTACCTCAATCTGGGGAAATTTCCCTGGCGTTGGCAGCCCTGTTTTAAGGTGACGCTCTTATTTTTAATATATATATATATATATATATATATATATATATATATATATATAGATATGTAGATAGATAGACAGATAGATATCTAGACAGGGTGTTTCAGAAAACGTAGGCCAAATCGCTCCTGCGTGACTAAGCATTGCACAGAAAAAAAGTTGATGCCGTGACAGTGTGTCCTTAAGAGTATATTTAGAAAAAAACATAACATTTAGAAATTGTTTTTTTTTAGAAAGTAACTTTTTGTTTGTTCATTTTAAGGCCACAATTTCAATTAGAATCCTGCTGAGCATTATCAATAACCCTTATATCAACCCTTTTTAGACAAGTATAAATCATGCCGAGCATTTTACCATTGGTAAAAGCGAGCGAGTCGACCATAAATACTTGAGATCAAAAAAATGAAACACGGAGGACAAGCACAGGACAACCACGTTCTTTCATTTAGCAACAACGTTTCTTTTGGGCAGGAAACTTGCACCCTGAACGAGATCCCAACTAATTAGATAGGGTGATGAGGGGGATGAAAAACTGGGGGATGGAACGAGGGAGGAAAAACCACGGGGCACGGGCAGAACTAGAGTGATGGTGTGGTTTTCTTCCGTGGAGTTGCGATATTTTTCAAGTTCAGGCCTGATGGATTCTATTTCCCGTCTTGATAAGGTTACTGAGGCCGATGAAACGTTGTTTTCTACGTCCTGGATGAGGAAGGATTCGATGATCTCAAGTCCGTAGCGATTGCGATGTCCTCCCTTTGTCTTGGTTCCCGCGAAGTCAGGCGCGCATCGAATGCATTGGTTCGCATGAACCGCTATCAGATGAATGGGGTTATCAGTTCTTGAAGTGGCTTCATTTTTGTGCTCCCGTAAGCGGTCATGTATACATCGACCGGTTTGTTCTATGTACTCAGCTCTGCATTTGAGGGGGATGGAGTACACTTTTTTCTGTGCGGCAAGCCCGGAAAAGCGTGGCGTGCTTTTTTTCGCAAGATGGCTGGGCTTCTTTTCGGTTTATCATGTAGCACATGCTTGCCAATTTGAATCTACTGGAAAAGACAGCTTTCTTGTCATAGCGTGAAGCAATGAATCGAATACGATGGGAAGCATTATGAATGTAGGGTATGCTGGCTATCCTTCGACTAAAAGGCGCCTTTGTAGTTACTTTGGGGTTAATACGCTGTGAAAATTTGAAATGGGTTTTTCTCAGTTTCAGTTTCTTGCAGCAACTTTCGTGTTAGAAAATCTATAATTTGCATGAATTGCCGTAATTTATTCTTAGATGTGAATGTTTCTAAACTGAAATGTAATGGGAAATGCGGTGAGATATTTATTCTTATTTAAATTAAGTTATTATTGCCAGAGAGTAAGGTTTTGATGAGAAAAAAAAATGCCCCCTTACGTGGAACACTCATTAAATTGACATTTTGCATAAAAAAATCGCAACTTTCAGGATAAAAACATAGATAGCCGGATGTCTGTCATATGACTAGTTAAGGTTGGAGCTTGAAAATACTCAATATTTTGCAGCGATATTATACGATAAATTTTCTTGCCAAGGGGAAGCAGTGTAAGACTTGCTAAGTATAGGGCTTGCACCAATATCTTTATACCTCCGCTTGGCCAATCGTAAAATTATCCTACGAAGATTAAACGTATAAAGCACATTTAGGCAAGGAGATGAATATACCCTAATATTTCATCGATATTGAGCAGCCATGGTCTAAAAGATTTCACTTGAAGGTGGTGTCACCCATTAAAGAAATCTGTAATCCCTAAATCAAATACGAGAAAGCGTCTCCATAGCCGAAAGGAGAGCGCCGCAACACGACAGCGCGTGCCATTAGAATAAAAAAATTGGGTGGTCTGTATGTTTATACAGCCTAGAACTTATTCTGCCTCAACGGGCGACGAGTGTCTCAGCTGTATAATGACAAATTTAGCCAGTGCAGTACGATCCCTAGCCTGCGGTCTCTAACGTGCATCACGCAGTAGTGATACACGACCGCATGCCGGTAGGATGCTCATCCAGATCGAAACGGGCAAGGGATTGAACCAGCATCCTCGGTTCTGCAGCGCGAGCTTTCGCTCCACGTGTTCCGTGCTGGTGTGCGTTAGCCCACTCGGCCACCGATTCACCATTAGAGTGCGCCCATTAAAGTGCGC
Organism: Ixodes persulcatus; assembly: GCA_013358835.2. Lineage (NCBI taxonomy): Eukaryota > Metazoa > Arthropoda > Arachnida > Ixodida > Ixodidae > Ixodes > Ixodes persulcatus. Next base: position 1,542,026 of record JABSTQ010009560.1, read on the forward strand.
ATCACTCATTAGAGTGCACGACTTTGTGAATGCAGCGTTCTGTGACCGCTTCGGTGACCGGTTAGGTGCAATCACTTAGGTAGTTGTACAGTCGCGATTACCATCCTCGAAACCTTCCACAGACCACACATGAGCTCTTGTGTCGCGTGCTCAAACTGGTTCAGCGGTCTCGGGTCGCGGCAATCTCGTGACATGAATTCCCCATCGGTGTTCTCGTGTCTTGCCCCCTCGAGTTACAGAGCCTAAAAAAAACACCTCGTGTATACTTGTTGACGGGTGAGCCATAAATAAATAATTTTTCGTGTAAACAAAATTTCACACGAAGCTATATTTTATATATTTTTTTCAATTGTCAACTTACTTGCTGCGGGAAACAAATGTCAGTTCTATTTCTTTCTCATACAGGAAAATGAATGACCTCAAAAATCTACCAGCAAGCAAAAGAAGAATAAAATACGGCCACGTTTTGCTATTGCCGAGGTTGCGGCCGACGGCCAAGCGCGCGCTCTTGTGAAGTGGCCGCGCCGCGCTGAGCTCGGCCGTGCAGCCTCTCCGGAGTCTGCCCAATTACCATTCGTGCTTGTAAAAATACACGTTAGGTTAATAAACATGCTGCGAATTACCTAGATGGCCTAAGTCCGTTCATAGAAAAAAATGGAGCACGTGATTTGGGTATTCTTCTGGCTCCCGAAAATGCGCCCAACTTCGATGTTCTCGCGAGTTCTCTTCCGCCCGCACGTAAAGTGAACAGCACGTCGCACTGCTCACGTTAACTGCGGGCGGACCCGTGGGTTTCGGATCCGACGCAGAGCGGAGGAATCCACGTCGCGGGCGCGCTTGGGCCGGATAGTTTCAGATGGAATGCATGGACACGAATGCCACTTGATACCTTCCCTTCCTTAGCACTCAGAAGGAAATATATTAATATTTCACGTCAAGGCTGCACGATAAGGAGGTCGAGCGTCCATTTTCAATGTACATTCCTACAAAACTAAAACTTGAAAAAGCTAGTAAAAAATATTTGAGTTAATTAGCTAACTAATTAACCAATTTTGCCTCCTTTCTGTATTGAGCCTCATGACCCTCAACGTAATCACAGCGCTAAAAAAAAAAAAAAACCTACCGCAAGTTTTGTTTCCCCAAAAACCATTTGGTACACTAGCAATATCATAGCTGCGCACTGTCTAGGGTGCTCCTTTTTGTTTCCTAAGACCGTTAGCTAGCTTCTGTTCCGAAAATGCCATTTTAAAAGAAAGAAGACTTACTGCGCCGTGTGGCACGCTCTCTTCTTTTGGGGAGAAGGCATTTTATACTAAAGAAGTTTGGGATTCCGTCTGGCAAGGGTATTGTGCCTCGTTCACACTAGTCGATCCGCGGGCGAATTACTTCTCGCGCTTTTTGACGCCCGGCGGTGAAGTCCGCCCACTACCGACGTAACATATGACGGTGAAGGCTATCGGTCCGGAATTGAGACGCGTATTTTTTCGCCGGGTAAAATGTTCTACGCGCCAGAAGTCAAACAGACGCAGGGAGGAAATTGCGTTTGCTGTCGTCCCATCCCACCCGATTCGCCCGAGTTGACGGAGTCGCCAGAGTTCTCAAGTTGCATAAATGTTGCCGGCCCGCGGGTCTCGCTGTGCCTGCAGAGATACTAAGCCTCTTACTAGTAATGGCCTCTAAACCACGCGGACGGTGCCCACAAAAATGATATGTGGAATAAAACTGGCGAAAAATTAGGTGTGAGGATTACCTGTATACACGTTGTTTCCGGTTTGTTTGAACAGTATGAAGTTTTCGTAAACTGCTCTTCTCATGCCGGAACGCTGTCCGTAACGAAAACCCGGTTACTGCGCATGTGCGCCTATAGCCTTGTTTGCAGAGATTCGGATCTAGTAGCGGATTTCGGAGGTGTTTATGGGAAGGTGGAAACGATCGACAAAAGAGGTTTCAAGGCACCCAGTTCTAAGAGGTCGCAACAGTGTGAACTGTCCTTTACCCTCTGCTGCGTTTAGTTTGTTTATGCATTTAAGCGACGCGTGTTTGTGAAGTGCATTTAAGCATTTGTGATGTGCATTTAAGCGGCGCGTGTTCTTTTCTTTTCGTCACTTACCCCTGAACAAGGGACCGAACTGGTCCCGAAGCGTCGGGTAAATGTTTATTACATTTTTGGTTAGAGTCCCTATTTTTTGCTTGATGTCTATTACTAACCAGGCAGAGGGTTGCCGAACGTTTACCTTCATTTGTTTGCCTCCAACTATTACGTCATTATAGCTTTAGAAAAAGCGGAGATGTGTGCCCGGCAGCCCTTAATTTGATGTCGAATTCGTGAAAGCTTCCTGGGCCTCTACATTTGCATACTCCTACCAAGATTTGTTGAGTGCATCACACCACCTCTAAGCATTATCGTCGTCCAATCAAATTTCTACGGCACAAAGAACCATTGCATGACACAAACGTTTACAGAAAACACTGCGTAACTTGTAAAAAAGGAACCCAATTCAGAACAGTAGGTCACATGCTTTGTATTTCCAAAAAGCTCTCCTGAAGAGAATATGAACCTATGGAAGGAAAATTTAACAAAATTTATGTTTACGTTTAAAAAATATGTGACCTCAAAAATTTCAGCAATTGTAAACAAAAACGTTTATGCTAAAACAAGTTGCACCGTGAAAGTCGCATAATTAATTGCATGACCACTTATTAGAGCAAGCACTCATCTCTCAAATGACTGGGTAGCAGAGTAGATTAAAAGCAAAAGAAAATAATCTTGGCCTACCCCGATTGTTTTCTTTTGTTTCCCAGATTTCCCGGACCGGAGTCGGTCCGGAAAATATGGTCACTTCAACAATATAAGAAACCAACACTAACACACTAATATAAGGCGGTTAACACAAGAGAGCCAGTGGAAACCCGCTATTTGGCTACATAATCGCGGCTTTTCTAGTGCACTGCACAATTTTAGTAACGCAATAGCTTTTTTCTAGTTACGTTTCGTTACGTTTCTTCTTTGCTTGGGACTTTTAATGCGCTGAATTGCCTCCTTACCTTCAAAGATGGGTGGCAGAACGTCGGGTTCAGGCGAGCCTTCTTCAGACCCAAACCCATGCGTACGTAGTTTTCATAAGCGACGTCCAAAACACGTTTCGAACAAAAAACAGTGTACTTGCTCAAACGCACCCATCCCTTTAAAATCTCGGTGTCGGAGTGGAAAAGACGGTAAGCGGGAAGAACAACTGCGACGAGAGCTGTTCGTGAAAGCTGGCGGCTACACATGAGTACGGCATCGTGCAACAGCACGAGTCGGTTGGTTCGGTGCCACGAGAGTTCCGCAAACCCGTGAAGAAACCAGCGAACAATCAACACGTCAGGCGATTGAGTGAATAGCATGACCCGTCAACGGATAAAAGCAAGCGCTATGCAGCGGCAGAACGACGACGGCCTACGAGGAAAGCGCGGCCAGCCTCGGCGGGGTCCCCTAGCCGGTCTTGTTGTGACGTCGGCTGACGGGCCTTCCTCCTCTCTCCCCTTTCTCTCTGCTTCGGATAGGCGTGTCTTTGGCGCTACTTTGAAGGCGCTTTTCCGGTTAATCCGCGCATAAAGTGACCAAACTAATTTAATATTCGTGATGGCTGAGGTCTAATTAACCAGGATTGGGTGTTTTTTCTCATATTTAAAATCGCTTCAGCTTCCCTTTAAGATTCAAAATCCCATTTATACAATTTTTATAAACCAGATAATACAACACTTTTGTGAAAAATAACCATTCTACTTTTTATACCTTCAATACGATGCAGGTTAACCTTGTGTGCCAGCGGGCTTGGCTTCGGGCGATGTCGCAGTAGTTCTTCATGCTGGGAAGGCTCATGGGAAACCTTATATTTTCGCATTTGTCTGACAGGTAAAAGCCATTTACGAATCTATATTTATATTTTAATAAGTTAGTAATTTGAGTTATCTAAGAACACTAATCTGATATGCTAGTAACACCAGTTAATAACTTAGTTATAAAATGCTGAAATAACTTCTGGTTGAATTCGCTGGGAATCAACAACTCTCGTGTTAATTCAAAACAATAATGCCCTTAGATTCCACCACAGGCTAACGTATACCCTGTCAACGCAACATAATTGATGGTTCTAAAACAACAAACTTACTGCAAATCGTGTGACTTCTGGTGGTATCCATAGCTGTTTATTTGTATACAAAATCGTACCGGGAACAAAAATTGTAACCCCCATGATTGTACTCAATTGAGCGATACTTCCGTGAATACCACAGCGTCATGAGTTGACACAAGTTATATACAAATATCAAACCCCTGACACCTGCCCTAACATTGCCCACCTAAATTCAGTGGTCACTGATCATTGCCGAGAGCTCTGAAATGCCAGATTTGGAAAAGGCACCGTCAGTTACATTATCTATTGAAGCACAACCGGTCGAACGTAATGTCGAGCTATGCCAGACGTTCCCCCTGCTCATCAATTCATTTTGATATGTGCATGTATATGTGAATCCTTTGTATCTACTTTTGAGCTCGGTTGGCCTGAAGACTGGATCCTATGGGTCATACTAAGGAATTTGCGAGCATGCTTAACATTTTTTTTTCATTCAGTTAACCATTTTGACAATTGTTATTTGCCTCTGCAGGTACGGACGTAGAATATCTGTGTTATTATCAATCTTCCTCGTGCTAGTTTTCGGCTTCCTTGGTGCCTTCAGCCCGTCCTTGACAACATATAACCTAACGCGCGTTGTTGCATCTATTGGCACCGGTGGTCTACAGAGCACGTCCATAACTTTGTGTAGGTTTCGTTAAATATCTGACAACTTTCGGTTTTTTTAGGCCATAGGTAAAAAGAAGCCTAGAGTGTTCAAGACTACAAAAAAAAAACAATCCTATAATAAAAGTGAATACAGACCTGAGAACGAAGGTTTTTGTACCTTAGACATTAGAACCCTCAAGCAAAGTTAGTGTCTTGTGACTCTACTTTAAGTTCACGGGTTTAATTAGAACTTGTTAGTTTATGGCTAAAGTTAGAAGACATAGCTGACACCTGACAAAACCGCCCACAAGCGAGGTGTCAACTACCAGTTTCAGAATTCTTAAGACAATTGTGTGAAATGTAATAAACAAACTGCTGCGTCGTAAATCCACAGACGCGCACGATACATATTTCTTTTATCACAACGTCGCCATGCACCATACTATGACTTAAAAAATATACTAAAAATGTGAAAACTAGTCTTTTTGTAGTTACGGGTCATTTAAATATTTTATATAAAATAGTCCAGTTAGGTTGGAGCTTTCAACCATATACAGGAAGTATATCTCTTGAAAGAAGACACATTTATTTATTTATTAGTACCTTGAAGGCCCTAAAGCAGGGCATTATACAAGGGATGGGCAGCTCATATTTGTAGGACAATAAGAAAGGCATATAAGCATATACACTCATGAACAACAACAACAACAAAAAAAAAGAAATCAACAAAATATTCAAACAAAAGATGACAAAAAGTTCACATACACTTATGTTCAAAAAGTGCTAGTTCATTGTGGATTCTAAAAATTCGCCTAGCACTTTTTTAAATACATCTATATTGTGAGCTGTGACTATGTTGTTAGGCAAAGCGTTTCATTCATTAATTGTAAAAGGTATGAAAGAGTTAGCGTCAAAAGTCGTGGATGCATATATGGGTTGTATTTTACAGTTGTTATCTAATCTCGGAAAAAAAGAAGTGGGAGGAGGAAATAGTTTATTTCTAATTGTTGGGTTATGATGGTAAATCTTGTAAAAGAGTGTCAAACGAAATATTTTCCGCCTTAAAGTGAGTTCAGGGAAGTTTGCTCGTTTACGCAGTTCAGACACACTTGTGTGAAAAGAATAATCAGAATAAATAAATCGTAATGCTCTTCTTTGGACACGTTCTAGTTCATCTTTCAGATAAGTTTGCCTCGGAGACCATATCGATGCAACATATTCTAGTTTTGGGCGTACTAATGTTAGATATGCAATTTGTTTTACTTTAGGGGGTGCGAGTCTTATGTTCCGTCGGAGAAAACCGAGTGTGCTGTTTGCCTTAGCAACAATGTGATTGACGTGAGTGGTTCATGTTAGATCGGTGGTTATATGAAGACCAAGATATTTGCAAGATGAGGATGAACCGAGTATAATATCGTTAATGCTGTAGTTATAAGAAGACGGTGACAAAAGACGAGAAAAGGTGAGTACTTTGTATTTATCTAGGTTTTTTATTTATTTATTTATTTATTTATTTATTTCGATACCTTCAATGCCACACGGCGTTACAGAAGGGAGTGGAGGAAAAACAAAAGTACAAAAATAGAATTCATCACATATTAGTTAACATAATAGTTTTCAATGGCAGACTTGAATGCAGGAGCGTCTGTGATTGTGGCGATGGAGGTGGGCAGGTGGTTCCAGTCATTAGTAGTCCTTGGGATAAAAGAATCAAAAAAGTGCTTCGTGCGACTGAAAGGCACGTTGACTTTATGGTGATGATCATTTCGATGGGATACATATGATGGTTCAGAAAAGAGCTCTTCACTTAGATGCTGGTTGCGATGATAAATTTTGTGAAATAAGGACAAACGAGATAATTTTCTACGCAATGAAAGATTCGGAAGATGTAAAGTTAGTTTCATGGATGATACACTTGAAAAACGTGAGAAATTAGACAAAATAAAACGTGCGCCACGATTCTGTACATATTCAATTTGATTAATAAGAAATTCATGGCCTGGGTCCCACACCGAACTCGCATACTCGAGCTTAGATCTAACTAGGGTCTTGTACAGTAGTAGTTTTAATGATGAAGGAGCCCTTGAGAAGTTGCGACGTAAGTAACCTAGCATGCGATTAGCATTGTTAGCAATAAAATTCATGTGAGTTTGCCAGGAGAGGTCAGATGTTATATGAACACCTAGGTACTTGTACGATGTCACCTGTTCAAGAACAGAACCAATGTTTAGTGACATCTGCCAATTATCACACCATTTTGCAATGGATGACAAGTCAGTTTGCAGGGATGAGTGGTCGCTGGTGCTTGAGATAGTACGGTAGATTACGCAGTCATCTGCGAAAAGGCGGATGGTCGAAGAAACACAAAGAGGGAGGTCATTGATGTAGATTAAAAAAAAGGAGTGGTCCGAGCACACTTCCTTGAGGAACGCCAGATGTTACGCTCATTTTGGATGATGCTGAGTTATTAACAACGGTATATTGACAGCGATCAGAAAGAAATTCAGAAATCCAAGTAATGATGAAGTGGTCAATTTTTAATTGGTGAAGTTTCATTATGAGGCGGTTATGTGGTACTCTATCGAAGGCCTTCGAAAAATCAAGGAAGATAGCGTCAGTTTGTTGTTTATGTTCCAAATTAGAATGAATGTTATGTACAAATTCGAGGAGTTGGGTCTCGCATGACAACTCTTTCCTGAATCCGTGTTGGTTTATGGTAAGAAGGCCATTAGATTCGATATATCTCATAACATTAGAAAATATGATATGTTCCAAGATTTTTGAAGGAATACTGGTCAGTGATATTGGGCGATAATTTAAGGGCAAATTTCGGTTTCCGGACTTATGTATGGGGATGACGCGGCTAATTTTCCAGTCATGAGGGACGATACCTGACGAAAAAAGGGATTCACGAAAAATGTCGGTTAAAAACAGAGATGATGCATGCTTCGTATTTTTTAATATTTTTGAGTTGATGAGGTCATCGCCAGAACTCGAGGAAAGTTTCTGATTTTCAATAGCGTTCATAACCCCAGAATAGTCGATGGTAATGGTTTCCATAGACGGATGAGTAAGGGCAGGAAGTACCGGAATGTTGTTAATATTTTCGTTGGTGAACACGGAACAAAAATAGTTGTTTAGGCAAACAGCACACTGGTCGTCGGAGAGAACTAGACCTTCGTCATTAGGTGAGAGCAAGAGGGGTGAACGGCTTAGATTGATTACGTTCCAGAACTATTTGGGTTTGTCGGTTAATACTTGTAATAGGTCGGTACCGTAAAATTTTGATTTGGCTTTTGTAATTTCATATCTATATAATTTTTCGCATTCTTCATATTATTTGTGTCTCTTTGTTAGGGATTCTGTTTAGCACGTGTCTCTTTGTTTAAGGGCTTCTGTTTAGCACGTTTGAATAATCTTTTTTTCTTATTGCCTAGTCGCTTGATTGCTTTAGTATACCAGGGGTTGTGACTATCTGTCTTGATGTTCACCAGAGGCACGTATTTATTCGCGAGGAATGATAATCTATTTTTAAAACGGAGCCAGTTTTCCTCAATCGAGTAACTATGGAACGCCTCCCTGAAAAACACATAAAATGCCTCTAGTTCAGCGTTAATAGACTTGTAGTCGGCTTTGTTGTAATCCCTTATTTGTTTATGAAGAATACATTCGTGCAGAATAGAAAACAAAAAGTTAAAATGTGCAACGAGGTGGTCACTGAGCCCAGGTAGTAGTGAAAGGTTCTTGATCACATTTGGATCCGTAGATAAGCAAATATCAAGTATGTTGCTACTGTGATCAGTGATTCGAGTTGGCTGATTAATCAGTTGTGTAAAGTTGAAATTCCAACACATATTGATGAAATATCTTGATTCATTGTCATTTGCTGTTAACTTATTCCAGTCGATGGAGGGGTAGTTAATATCACCTAAAAGTATAAGCGTTGCTTTAGGAAATTTTAAGGATATATCACTGAGACACTCTTGTAATAAAGGTACAAAGGCCTTATTACTGTCAGGTGGTCTGTAGCAGAGGCCTATGACTGTTTGAAAAGAATGCGATGAAAGGTATAACCAAACCGTTTCTAAGCCCGGTGTAGTAGTCACTCGTGATACCGTCAGGCGGTTGTTCACAGCTATCAGTACTCCCCCACCCCGTTTGCACATTCTATCACATCTATACAAATTGAAATTCATACACGAGGGGAAAACTTCAGAGTCATGAATCTCGGGGGTGAGCCATGTTTCGGTTAAAAGAACTATGTCAGCTTGCGTTGAGTCGATTAGAGAATACAAAACATCGCGTTTAGAAAGCACGCTTCTTATGTTCGTAAATAGAACAGAGTAAGCGTAGGATGAATCTTCGGTTCGTTTTGTTGACGATGCAGATGGGGCGGAAGAAACATATTTTTTATTCTTGGGTTGCTATTCGTCCTTGGCAGTTACACATTGGTTAGCGTGATCATAAACGAAACAGGTGTTATCCACGTAGAGCTTATCATATTGAAGCTTAAATCGACAGTTTTTGGGTTTCACGTACGCGAGCAGTTCCCTCCTAGCAGTTCTTATGTTTACCGGAAAATCTTCACCAACAGATAGATTAGTACCCTTCAGTTTAACACCAGCGGAAAGAATGGCCTGTTTATGTCTGAAAAAGCAGAACTTTGCAATAATGGACCTACGTTTGTTGGGGTCGAATTGGCCTAGACGATGTGCTCTGTCTACGGCGTAGTCGTCTAGCACAATGCCAAGGTTTTCGGCACACATAGTTCGGACAATCTGCTCTGACTCAGCCCAAGTTTCTGATTCCCTATCGTCCAGACCATAAAATAGTAAGTTAGACCGGCGTGCTCGGCTCTCTGCGTCGTCACAACGTGTTTCCAATTGTTTCAGATGAGACTCCGTGATAGCAGCGTTGCCGCAATCGGTGTGAACTGTGACAGGATTCGATTTTACCGTAGCCAGATCCGCCTCTAAGTTGGTGACTCGGGAGGCTAGACTTGTTACAATCTTGTCCGTATGCGCCTGCTTTTCGTTGAGTTCTTTTACTTGATTTATCAAAGCAGATTGTCCAGTTTCAAGTTTTGTTACAATTGCATGAATACTCAGCAGAAGTTCTTCGCTTTGGGCCTTGGTCAGCGGACCTGGATTAGACTCTATATCACCACATAATAACAGAAGCAGCAATTTCCAAAGAGGTGTCAGGCATGCCTGTGGGCTCGGCAGGACTACAAGGCAAATACAGTCGCTCTTAAAACAATAAAACGGTTTTGGTTCACCAACCTGTAGGACGAAGAGCAACAGTTTAGCCTTCATCGTTCCACGGGTGTTGCCGAGCCCATAGGCGAACTGTCGAAGCGCGCGGTCTTTTGTAGCCGACTATGACGAAGAGCAACAGTTTAGCCTTCATCGTTTCACGGGTGTTGCCGAGCCCATAGGCGAACTGTCGAAGCGCGCGGTCTTTTGTAGCCGATGCTGTCGTTTTCGATGGTGTTACCGTGGCGAGATGCAGATAATCCGGCGCAGCAGATTCGAAGATAGCGCTGGTGGCTTTACTCGCTCCAGGCGGCTGGGCGGGCTTGGCTGGGAATGGACCATGTTCCGGCTGACTCAGGATCTGTATGACGAAGAGCAACAGTTTAGCCTTCATCGTTCCACGGGTGTTGCCGAGCCCATAGGCGAACTGTCGAAGCGCGCGGTCTTTTGTAGCCGATGCTGTCGTTGTCGATGGTGTTACCGTGGCGAGATGCAGATAATCCGGCGCAGCAGATTCGAACATAGCGCTGGTGGCTTTACTCGCTCCAGGCGGCTGGGCGGGCTTGGCTGGGAATGGACCATGTTCCGGCTGACTCAGGATCTGTATGACGAAAAGCAACAGTTTAGCCTTCATCGTTCCACGGGTGTTGCCGAGCCCATAGGCAAACTGTCGAAGCGCGCGGTCTTTTGTAGCCGATGCTGTCGTTGTCGATGGTGTTACCGTGGCGAGATGCAGATAATCCGGCGCAGCAGATTCGAAGATAGCGCTGGTGGCTTTACTCGCTCCAGGCGGCTGGGCGGGCTTGGCTGGGAATGGACCATGTTCCGGCTGACTCAGGATCTGTATGACGAAGAGCAACAGTTTAGCCTTCATCGTTCCACGGGTGTTGCCGAGCCCATAGGCAAACTGTCGAAGCGCGCGGTCTTTTGTAGCCGATGCTGTCGTTGTCGATGGTGTTACCGTGGCGAGATGCAGATAATCCGGCGCAGCAGATTCGAAGATAGCGCTGGTGGCTTTACTCGCTCCAGGCGGCTGGGCGGGCTTGGCTGGGAATGGACCATGTTCCGGCTGACTCAGGATCTGTATGACGAAGAGCAACAGTTTAGCCTTCATCGTTCCACGGGTGTTGCCGAGCCCATGCGGTATTGTGGACGTCTGTAGGCTTATTTGCTCACTTCGCACCAAAACTGTCCTTCTGGTAGTTAAAACCCATGTAGCTTAAAGGATGTTATTTGAACAATTCAGATTTTTGATAAAATGTTCATAGTGATTTATTTACAAGGTACTCTTTAATTAGTGCTGTTTCAACCAACAAAAAAAGTACACATTTGAGGTAAAGAACACTATTGAGCATAGCTATTTAGCGGGTACTTAAAACTCACGGCTTCTCGTCAGTCAGGCTTTCAACACCGGTACCATGTTTTTTTCTTTTTTTGGTTTGTAGCGGTTGTACAGACATATCTACACTTGACACGTTGCGACTTAAGTTATGACATTTGAAGTATTTAATACATGTTAGGTGGCCCAGGTAAAAATTAAAAAGAAAACAACAAAAATACATATTCGTCTGAATGCTGCCATCGTAAGAATTTTATGCATCTTGTATTAGATCTTATGATCACACGCTTTGGTACTCACACAAAATTCATGACGTTTTTCAGTTATGGAGACCGTGCCTTCCCGCCACCGAATTCTGTTCTCTCTGACGTACGGCTGTGGATGGATAATTGGACAATAGTGTATGGTGGGGGTGGCGTACTGAATCCGAAACTGGAGACACATGCTGATTGCCTCGTCCTATGTTTGCGGTGCCTTTGATTCCGCTTTCATTGTAAGAATAACGAAACTACAATGGTGACTCAGTAATAGTTAATAGTGATACCTGTCATAGGTTCATGGGGATGTCGTGTCATAAATAATGAGAACGAGACCGTTTGCTTTGAGAATTGTTTAAACAAAGAAGAGATAAAAAATATCTACGGCAACGGTGTTAGTAAAGGTTCTACAAAACTATTAACAGCAGCGGTATCAGTAGACGTTGCACACGCGGTTTTCACGGATCTTAATGTCAATTAAAAAACTGTTCGTTATACGTTAGGCCTTGAAGTGTTCTGTCATTTCGACGGCGATGATGGCTGAGCGGGTGACGGGTTCCTGAGTTCCCGGCCTTGTGGAACCAGGGCGAACTCAGCGGGAGCGGTGGCCAGGCAGACGGATTCTTAAGTTCCCGGCGATAGGCCTTGACGTCTTCCGTCGTTGCGGTGGTAAAAATGGCTGAGGGGAACTCTTTGGTTCCGGGTATTCAGAAGCCCAGGCGAACCCAGCGAGGGTGGTGGGCAGGCTGACGGGTCCCTGAGTTCCCGGCCTTGTGGAACCAGGACGCACTCAGCGGGAGCGGTGGCCAGGCATGCGCATTTTTGAGTTCCCGGCCTAGTCGAATTAGGACGAACTCAACGGTAATGGTGGCCAAGCAAGTGGCGTCTTGAGTTCCCGGTTTAGTCGAACCAGGGGTGCTATTCTGGTCACAAACGGTCACGTTCGTGTTTCTCGAAAACTCCTCCCCCCTACGAACCGCGCGCTCCTATTGGCCACAGCGCGCGTGATAATTCCACGCGGTTCCCATGGGAACGTTCGCGAAACACGAGAGCAACCGTTTGCCGCAAGTGCCGCTCTTCGAGTTCGGACCGTAACGACAAAGTGACGTATGACCACGTCCGACCTACGTAGCACATAGCGGAAGTCACGTAACTAGATTAACTGCGGTACTGGTTGACACACCCTACTCTCTGTTTCACTATGCGTGCGAGCTAGTGCGAGTATAGGAGCTACAAGAACGTGATCAAGGCTTTCAGCGTCCCTGTCGAGCAGGCGCGCTTGCGCAGTGCAAGCCAACGTTCGTGTAAGCATCGTTCGGTGTGATGTGCTCGTGCTTGTAACTTCTGTTTCTATTGCACGAAGAGGAAAAAGCTTTGGGCAGGATTCTAGAGCGTAGAAAAGGGCGGCGATGCTTGTTGCTCAATGATGGCTCGACCAACGCGTACAATGACGGGTTTTCTGCAAGCACACGGTTGCCTTCGCTATGCACGACGACTGTTTCTGACGACAGTACCGCTTGTCGAAAAGCACCGTGCGATCGCAGTGTGACCAGCTGCGCGCCGAGAGACGGAGACAATGAGAGATGATGACCGTCGAGCAGCAGCTACTAATCGAATCGCACTGAGATGTTTTCGCAACGGGAAGCTACAAGGGCGCGGTCGCCAACGATGATCTCATAGCTACTGCGCAGTCGATGGTGATCAGAGCCGTGACGGCCGTCGCGAGTGTTGCTGTCAACCGGCTGGGAAGAGGCGGCTGGGTCGACAAAACCCTGGACCGAGGAAGCTGAGGCATGTGCGAAAGAAGGCTTTCGTCGCCACCACGACAAGCACACTGACGTCGTGAGGTGCGTTGACGGAACCTAGAATCTAACTGAACCTTCGTTACCATCATCGTCGGTCTGAAGGAGACAGTCACCGTTCTGAAGGCCTCCTACACTTTGCCGCAAAGACCACTTTTCCATTAACAACATGGCGGTAAGTACGTTAAAACTTCGCTTTGAAGTTAGTGCACGCTTAGTGCCTATGTCTACACTTGACCGTTTGTTGCGGTTTGTAGCTACTGTCATTCACGCAATAAAATCTGGGTGGGCTGCTGATGGCATTTTATTGTATCAATTAGATATTCTACCTTTCTACGCCAAGCTTCTGGAGTTGCATGTCAGTCATCGGACAGTCCTAAGAAACACTGATCGATTTTCTACCATTAACTGTAGAAGAGAAATTTAGCCAGTGCAATTTTGTGGATGGGTGTCACCTCCGTGACCAAGAAAAACAATAAATATACCATTGTTTTACATTCAACACACGTATGTTTAATGTAAAGGTTATGATATTATTTAAGTAGATTGTCGTTTCAAAAGTGACAGTAACTCATTGAAATTAAAGAGTAGTGTTAACTGGATGTTTTAAATGTGCCTGTGATGCAGAGCAAATACGCACTGTTGACTTATCACCATCAAGCATAAACAACGAGCGGAAGCAGAGTAGATGTGTGAAGGAAAAGCGAGCATATGCTAAAGAAAGAACTGCTACGTAACGTGAAGAATGTCAGCAACTATCTTGCCATTGTGGTACGAGCTCAGTTGCTATGCACATGCTTATGGCAGCCTGGGAATATAGGGTGCTCCCCATATGGTATCAACCAGTGGCGAAGCCAGGGGGGGGGGATGCTTATGGGACTTCGCCCTCCCCCCCCCCCCCCCTCCCCAAATCCGGTGGGCGGTGGGCCCTAGAATATACACACAAATTTCGACAACATCCACCCCCCCCCCCCCCCCCGCACCCCAGGTCATGAACATTTCAGTCACCTCAACTTTCCTCCCCCCTCACCCCCTCAAAAGTTCCTGGCTACGCCACTACGATCAACAGCACTCAATAGATAGTCAACACTATCAGGGTAAGCGAAATTTTTTTTTTATTTTATGCACCATATAGGCAGTGTTTCTGTCTTTATATGCATGCAGGCAAAGCACACACTTCAGAAAACACTTGTGTGAAGGCTGCGTTCACAATGCAGTCCCCGTCAAACTTTCAAGGCGTTAACAAATTCCGCAAATTAAATTTTCAACGAAACGAGTTAGTTTTGCAAAACGCTGGCCAACTTACATTGCGTTTTGCATAATTCACCTTTGTCGTCCGATAAATCAGCAGTCAGCGCTAAACAAACCTCAATGAGCTTGTCGTTTGTTTTCTTGCCGTTGGGGCGAACACCGTTGGATGCTGCCTCCGTGCTCGCAGAATCGTTGGTCACTTTGTGACAAGGTGAGGTTTTGAATCTTGACGCATGGCAACGCTGAATGAAGGTCTATTACCGTCTTCATAATCTCAGCACGGCTGTCGTTACGAGCCACAACAGCACCACCACTTTCAAGCTTCATAACACCGGCACAAATAGAAGCCAAGTCTTGCATCTCGCCAAGAATTATACCGGAGACGTTGAACGCCAGCTCACCGTGCTCTTCAATCCGGTCCTGCCACCGAATGGGCTCATCCAACAGCACGAAAGCATTCGTGTGCGCGTTGGTCAAGTTACCGATCGCATATCAAGCCCCAGCCGCGGTCGATCCGACGAGCATCGCGGCCATGTTCTTTCGAGTTTATCACGCCAAGGGTACGGTTGTCGAGTTAAAACAATGCGAATACTCTCGTGCATTCTTGTTCTTACGTCATTTTGTCGTCATAACCCGAACTAGAAAAGCGACTGTTAGCGGCAAACAGAGGCTTTCTAGTTTCACGAACGTTCCCATGGCAAAGAGCGTTGAATCGCCACGCGCAATGAAGCCAATGGGATAGCGAGGTACCTATGTAGGGACGTGTAAAGAAAACCGTTTTCCTTTTTTCTTGTTTTTTTCTGCACGAGCTTTTCTGCAAATAAAAAGTAAGCAAAAAAGACTGCCCGAGATTATGCGGTCGCGTCCATTTCCTCAGCGCCGAAACCAAAGAGCATGGCTTAAGGGCGGTTCAAACAGACCCGGAGTACGACGCCCAGGCCAGCCCGGGTGCCGGAACCCGTAGTGACGTAATCACCTCCGGCATCCGTTTACGGGAGCAGACGTCGCGGTTTGGTTTGAGCGGCGCGCGGCACGGGCCCCCGTATACGGGAGCTGACGTCACGGCGGCTCCCCAGGCAACCAATCAACGGCTGTCGTCAAGCGGAGTCGTCGCCGCTTGCGCGGGCGAGGCGAGACGCTCTGGACGAGGCAGGCGACACAGCCAACACAGCCACGCCAGCCACGCTTCGCGCTCCGTCTAGAGCGGCACTGGCGCCTTGTTTTCGTCGCTTTGTTTCGCGATGGCGTCGTCTCGGCAGGATCCCGGCTACGAAGAGGTACGTCACAAATGCAAGAACTATCAACTAGCGTCGGCTGACTACTTTCGCGGCTGCGTGTGAGCAGTACCTGCGGAGTGTGAAGAAAAAGAAGCGGAAGGCCGTCCGCGAGCTCCTGAAGTCTCGCAAAACGCTCGGCGAGTACGCCACCATCGTGAGACAGATGTACGAAGACCCCGACGGCCGGGTCTTCTTCGAGTGCTTCCGAATGTCACGAGCCAGGTAGGGTGTGCTGCCTTTTATTTTGGATTATTTTCATGTTATATATCAAGTGGCGTTCCACGTGGGCCCGCGCGTCGCTCGCAGGAATACTCACGTGGAGCGTGCGCTTCCGCAGTGAAACCACATTTAGATCACTTTTAACGCGGCAGGATCACGAGAGCAGCTTTCGTAACAGTCACACGCTTGTCAAATTTTACTGCGTCTGTGCTATAAAAAAATAGCAATGGCATGCACATGTGCAGCTCATACGACACACTCTTTCTGTTCACAAAACCTGGTCACGGTGTTGTGCTCCTTTGAGTGCATGTATGACCGAAGCCCGTTCTGCTTCCTTGTCCTTTGTGCTAGCTAGGATGTGTGCTTACAAGCTGCTTGTGAGAGAATTCTGCACGAAAGCTCGCGCTGCAGAACCCAGGGATCTTGGGTTCAATCCCCACCCCTGCCCGCTTCGATCTGGATGAGCATCGTATCGGCGTGCGGTCGGGTATCACTACTGCGTGGTGCACGTTAAAGACCCTAGGCTAGCGGTCATACAGTACTGCCTAAAAACTCATCTACAGCGCGTACCGGTGTCGTTGACCATTTTAACCTTATAAGTGCATCTCACTGCCTTTCCGGTCTCTTTGCAGCCAGCAAGCCAACCACTGCCTGCCTCTACAAACGGCCTTTCTAAAGGCCACTCATATTTGCATTGAAGATGCCGTTTCATCGGGTTGCAACCACCTCCCGTGTCTCTGAAACCATGTGAATAAATTGTTAAAAGCAGTATCGAGTTCTTTCGCTTGTCCTGGTCCTTCTGGTCGCTACGATACCTGTCGTAGATCCAGGGGTACCGCTGAACTAGCTGAATTAATTTATAGGTTTTCTTGCGTACGTCAAACGCAGCGGCAACTTCAGCCCTCTTCGGGGCAGCGGCACTCTTTGCAGCTTCCGCAGCTTTCCTCGCGTCGGAGACGGGCGGGAAGTCAAGCACGGAGCGTGTGAGTGGTGTGAGGCAATTGCACGCGGAACCACGCGAACGCCGGTGGCAAGGAGGGCGGAGGAGGGAATCGCGCCGCGCTGATTGGCCGCGGAGAAAATACGGAAACCTACGTCACGACCCGGGAAGGAGAAAGTTGAAAATTTTTCAACTCCTGACCCGGGTGCCGGAGGCCGTAATTACGTCACCGCCCGTACGGAGGGAGCGCTGACGTCACTACGGGTTCCGGCACCCGGGCTGGCCCGGGCGCCGTTCTCCGGGCCTGTTTGAACCGCGCTTTATGGGGACTACCGTCGTAATCACTGCAGTGAGCAAAGAGAGCAAAGCATTATTAAAACTGCCCGACGAAACTTTCCTGCATCATCCACAGCATGTTCACAACCGGTGCACTCTGCGTCAATCTTATGATTTGTCATATATTACCACAGAGTCGTCGTCAGCTCTGTATCCATTTGAAGTCTCCTTCACAGGCAAACAGGGAATTTCAGTTGCAGCTTATGTTCACGGAGGCTTCACAAAGGATGATCAGTGTCGCAGCGTACCTTCGCATATTTTCTTCTCGTAATACGATCCGTATCGTGCAGAAACAGGGAAAGGAACGACGCGAAGACACAAACAGCACAAGGTCGTTACCGCGGTTTTCGCCATGTTCGTTTTGAAAGACCGTAGCGAAAGACTTCGAAAAAACAAGTTGAGATATCTTGGCTAAATTTACTTTACGTCATAATTACTGAAATAATCTTTCATATTTTATAAAAGGATAATATTATTTTTCTCTGGTTCCTTCCATTTTCCGGGAGGTATCCTTTTCTCTGTTATTCGCTCGTTCTAACTCCCGGAGGAGAGAAAGAAGATAACAAAAGGAACAGGGGGAAATGCGGGGATTTCTGCGCCCTAACTGCGTGGACACGTCATCGCGACGTAGGGGGATCGTCAAATTCCAGCTGAGCGCGTGCGTGAACCCGAACGTTGGGGCGGAGCTTCAAACAAGAATCATTCTAGTTTGAGGCTCCGCCCCTTCTTTCTCGATACGTCACAACTCGAAAGTACCCGTTTGCGACCAGGGGCCCTAATCTGGGCACTTGGCGAAAAAGTCGGTGAGAAATCTGGCGGCTGTGATTGTCCGACGCCGCACTTGACCTTGGCGCCGCCCAATCATAGCCGTCAGATTTCTCGCCGTCTTTCTCGCCAAGTGTCCAGATTAGGGCCCCAGAATAGCACCCCAGGACGAACTCATCGTTCAGCCAGCTCCTCGGACCGCTCGTTTTCTTCCTCCTTTTTTTCCGTTCTTCCCCGCTCGTGCTTTTTCTCCGGCCGTCGACGGTATAGGAAGTATTCACTGGCGGCCATAGCTGTGTGCTCGGCTGCGGAGCGCGTGCTGAACGCGAGCTTCCACAGTTCTTTCGCCACGTGCATTCCGCACCACCAAAATTGCCGGTCTTGGCAGCCTATTAATGCGAGCTCGTTCTGAGCATGCGCTCTAAACAGTGACCTCAAATATGGCGGCCAGTGAATACCTCCTATTGGGCAGGAGATAGAACTATAGGGGGCGCTTTATCGAGCTTGTTGTCCCCACAGTCCGGTGTTTACCAACACAGCATAACAAAGAAATTGAACCTGGCCGAGCACGGTCTGGGCACGAGCGCTTCGCTCTGACCAGTGATTTGGTCGCACGAGGAGTGGCCTTCGAATCGTCATCTTCGAGTTCTCGGATCAAAAACAAACAAGAAAATACGGTTTGTTGTCCCCACAGCTGAAGCGCACCGCTAGAGGCGTGACTGTTTGATCTCCTCCCCATACGCGGATCCGTGTCATGGAGAAAACATCTGTAGCCCGGTGATGGTTCTCGGCCACGCACATCACAAGAGTGCCTTTTTTCCAGTTTTTTTTTTTATTAAAAAAAAAACTAAGCAACATGCGCGGACTTCCCACGTAGAGCAATACATACGATGCAATAAAAAAATGCTTAAAAAGTTCAAACAAAAGAGGGAAAGGAAAGCAAACAACTGAAAGAAAACTTAAACTGCTCGCACGATATTTCAGAGCAAGCTGCTCATGTAGTCCGCCCCCACATTTTCCGAGCCTTTGATATACTCAACGCGGAAACAGTACTCCTCTAGGGCGAGACTCCACCGTAGCAGCCTAGTATTAAGGTACATGGCCTGAGTGAGGTACCGCAACGGTTGATGGTCAGTTTCGACTAAGAACGAAGTTCCATAACGATAAATGTGGAATTTTTGGATGCCCCACACTAGCACTAAACATTCACGTTCACGAGCTGAGTACCGCGTTTCGCGTGGCAGCAGTTGTCGGCTCGCATAAGATACTGGATGGAGAAGCCCGTCGCGCATTTGTAAAAGAACCGCGCCCACACAGGCACGGCCTCTCGATCCCCCCTGTTGGTGCGGCCTGCCGATTTTTTCCGAAAACAAAAGAGCGCGCGTGAGAGGAGAACTTCTCCCATCTGCCGTGGAGGCGCTGCACATCGGCGAGTGGTCTCGTGAGCTGAAAGCTATACTCCGTTTCACCTTATGTTGTACCGCAGACAAGGCTAGAAGCGCGAGCTCATAGCGTTGGGAGCTACTCTTAACGCACGAGAGCTTGTGCCGCCGAGATGTGCCTTATAGAGCAAGGAGCTCGCGCTTGTAGCCTTTCCTGCGGTACATCATAAGGTGAAAAAGAGTATAGAAAAGGCGCCCAACGCGCACTTGCTTCGCGACCCAGAGAAAATATCTGCCCGTCATTGGCTTCGCCGATACCGAGGCGCTGTCGCGGTTGCAAAAGGCCGCAAAAATCGCTTGTCCCCCACCTTTGCACCACTTTGCGCGGAGAAAATATCGCAGTTTTACCCTGTGCTCGCATGCGTGGTTTGTGTTTTCGATCGTTTTTTGCTCGTTTCTATAGTTTCATGGCGATAATCACTGATGGATGAGAAAGAAGAGACGTAGACAGCCGCCTTTTGTCTGTCTCTGCACAGTTTTAAAGTGTGCAGATGGGTTACGGAGCACGCGATGCCTAAAAACTGTTGCGTGCCGCGTTGTAAGTCAAATGCTGCGAGAGATCCGGAACTCTGCTATCACGAGCTTCCGTCTAGAGAGAAATTTTGGGATGCCTGGTTGAAGAACATTTCGCGAGAAGGCAGCGAGAAGGGCAGCCAGTGGCAACCGAGCTCCAGGAGCGTCGTGCGCTCCCTTCATTTTAAAGGCCGACGTACACTTCGCGCTTTCCACTTTTGCCCGTCACCTCCTTTCCTATATCCTCTTCACATTTTACCTTGCCCCAACCTGGCTCCCCCTCGCAGCTTAAGAGAGGGGAGCGCTATGTGGATTTTCTTCGCTGCAGAAAGCCGAGGTTGTACATATAGGCATTTAAGGCGGAGGACTACAAGGTAGGGATGAAGCGGAAGGTACTGCGACCGACAGCGGTGCCGACTCAATTCCCATTGTATTCGTTGTACATGCAACCAGCAGTTTCAAAGAAACGCAGAACGCTTGTTCGTGTGCCACCTAACGTGTCCACGTCGCATGCGAGCGGTAGAAGCCGACAACGCAAAATGCAGTCCCCTGCAGAAAGAAGACGAGCTGTTGATGAGTGCGTGGCTATTGAACCTTGCCTGCAAAAAGAGTTTGAAGTGGAAGAATGTCAGACATCATTCAATTTGACAGCTATAGGCTTCATGGAAGATGCCAAGAAAAACGCGCACCGCCTTCAAATGCAAGCCAAACGACTGAACGAGCGAATTAAAAAACTGCGACAAACCTGCGACGAATTTCAAGACAGATTTAAGCAAGGAAGGCTAATGTGTAGAACCCGCTCAACGTTGCAGGTGACGTGTCCTGAATGCAAGCTGTAACTTAAATGAATCTCGTGACGGAGAAAATCAGTTCATGTTTAGCCTTGACCAAAGAGGACTCAGCTATCCACGACCTGAAGCTGTCTGGCCGTGCAAGCTCGTCTGCACCTTTGTCGAGAGGGCTCTACAGTTGGCAGAGATTCGTCGTTCTTGACGGATTGGCAAGGTTCTCTCGAGCGCTGAGCTTCCACACCTTATGGACTGCCCGCTGATGTGGTGTACTAACTGCAGAGACCGGTACCACAGCTAAGAACTCTGCGAGCTTTTTCTCGGGAAGCTCGTCAGACCTCTTCTGGCTAATTCGGCTGGTGACTTAAACAGCTCTCTAGAGAATATATTGAGACTTTCGCGGAAGCCTCTTTCCCGAAAGGTATTCCGCTTGCGAACTATATGACTCCCTTGATCTGTTCGTGAACAATGAAGTTTATATTGCAGAAGTTATGCACGAGGAATCCCTTTCTTATTATCCCTCACAGATAAATAAAAGGCACAGCTCGAGCGTGCTAATCATCGGTTAAAATCGGAAATCATACGGCCTAGCTATATCCAACTATAACTCATTACAGTGGTAATAGAAACGGGGACGGGAACAAGAAAACGACAATTCGCTCATACTGCCAGCTGAATGTGGCTCTAACGCGCAGCCTGCAACTGAGTGAGCTCCTCGCAGAAAGAATTATGTGCTTCTATTCGACACAGATTTGTCACATCATTCATGCAATCTGGCACTCGTTTCAAATGAGACTTGCCGCTTCACGAAAAACAATCTAAATAGCCACACCTAGGGTGCCTACATGTTTCCGCCGCTCCGGAAGCGGAGCGGAAACATGTGGGCACCCTAGCCACACCGGGCCGCGCCGGGCGGACTTCGCCTCTCTCGCCGATAACGAGCGCCACGGCTGGCGCTGCGGGGTAAAGTAGAACTATCGCTCTCACCGGCGGCGCGAGACATACGGCAGGCCGCTCCCAAGGGGAGTCCCTTATCAAGCGGCCGTGACACAGGTGTCGGAGGCATTTGTACTCCTTATTGGTGTCCGGCGCTCTCAACACAGGGTTAGAGCACAGTGCTACACTGAGTTCCTCAAATGCAGCTTCTCGTTCAACCGTCCAGGTAACCCTGTTCTTTTCACTTTTCCGCGTCATTTCCACTAGCGATTGGGGTTCAACTTAGA